>CABFOW010000357.1:69583-92843 GCA_902141385.1 Timema californicum | reverse complement strand
GTCTTACTACCCGTCCGGGATATCCACATATTTACACTAATGGGGTAGAGATGAGGAAGGTAGAATAGTACCGTGCTCCACGTCTTACTACCCGTCCGGGATATCCACATATTTACACTAATGGAGTAGAGATGAGGAATGTAGAATAGTACCGTGCTCCACATCTTACTACCCGTCCGGGATATCCACATAATTACACTAATGAGTAATGTATAGTTTAGAGAAATGTCAGGTGCCTTAATTGGACGAAGAGTGAAAATCCATTTAGAATATCCACCCTGGGTACACGCGATCGAGAATCGAACCTTGATCTCTTCGTCATCGGCAGTTTAGTCTACTGTGAGAGTAGCGCCTTAGACCACACGGCCACAGAAGCGGGTGACAGGCTAGCTAATCCCTTAACCCCCATGCCCCTCAATCTAAATTCGGTTAGGGGAGTTTTATAAGCCTACTATTTTGAAAACTGATATTACTCAGTGTTAATAAAATACTGATTGCTACTATTTTTATTATTAATTTCGCGTGTTTTTATTTAAATTAAAGGTTTCTAGGATCGTGTGATTTTATTGAACATTCATTTCCTTATTTAAATTTATCTGTAAATAATTAATCATAAGAGGAACGGGGCGAAAAAGTTGTACCAGCTAAGAGAAGGGAATATTGTGATTGAACCCTTGCTAAGTATATTGACGCATATCTCTCGATGCATATTCAGTTTAAATTAACTAATTACTACACCCAGTATCATTGTTGGGGAAAGTGCAGATCGTATGGATGAAAAAAATCTTGATCGTTGCTCTCTTTCATTTAACAGTTGCCAAATCTACTCGTTCTCAGTTATTTCTGAAGATGGTGTGCTGGGGTAAGAAGGAGCTACTGGCAACCTCGACTAACCAGCGTTGCGAAACTTTTCTTATATTTGCAGAAATATTGACCACACAAAAACTAGAAAATGGCAACGCTGTTTCCCAATAGTATCCATGCAGTTCCCTTGGCGACCACATCTAATGAATACAATAGTGTAAAAATATATACAATATAATATATTATATATATTTTATAAAATATGAATGAATGAGAATAAATTTATATCACCCAATTTGTATGTATTTATATCAGTACCATAATGGTATTCCAATAAAATTGTTTAAAATAGAAATATTAAATTTAGATCCAGGCGTTTCCGCCTTAGAATAATCCAATAAGATTTTTTAAATGTAAAATTGAACTTATCCAACACAATACATTATTATATTTTTAACCACTCATTTCTACGAATAAATTAATACTTTTTTTAAAATTTTATGACGAACTAAAATATTGCCAGCAATCTTTCTAACGGTTTTCCATGAAGGTTTATGTGTATAATAAATTTAAGTTATCAATTTTTGTCAAATTAAAAGTTACATTTGTGTCTCCTTATTCATTTCGCCTGAAAATATACGAACAAACAAATATGATTATAATAACAATGTATGTCCAGTATTTTTTTACACAAATTTGAATCCAGGGAAATCTTCATTCTCATGAAATCAAATAAACAATTATGTTGAAATAATATTTTTTTAAATACATTATTATTTATTATTTAGCACCACGTCTTACTGCCCGTTCTTGTTATACGCTTAAGTACTAATTACGCTAATGGGCCAGAAGTTGGGAAGGTTGAATTTATAGGAAGTGAACCCGCATTTTCGTGGAGGGAGAGTGTAAAAACATTTAGGAAAACCCACCCACAGTTCATCCGACCGATATTCGAACTTCGATCTCCCAGTCCTCGGTGGCTTAGCTCAACACTAAACTATCGCTTTAGCCAACTACACCACCAGGGCGGGTTGAAAAAATTTAAATAATGTTAAAATTAAAATTAAAATATTGAATTTTTGACCTATTATTTTTGCCCATGTGAGTACAACTAAGGCAAATTTAAGCTTTTTATACTTTTTTAGTTAGCATATAACGTTGATGGATCAGTGAGCACTTAAAGCTCATAGTTGTAGAATGTAAATAAATGATTCACCGAAAAGTTTTTAGCTACATCCAAAAATGAATCGCCCACGTGGTAATTAAAGTTGGTTGAATATATTTATATTTATTATAAATCTAACACCTTAGTTCAGTCGGTAGCGTGCCTGTCTTCTGAGCTTAGGTTCCCGGGTTCGATTGCTGGTATTACCAAAAAATTTATCTTTGATGAAATGTGGGTTTAACTTGGCCCGGTGATAAATTAACGACTGAGAACTGGATGTTGTGCCTGTCCTAGTCTTAGATTAGATTATAAGGCATATGAAGCTACGACAGGCCTAGCAAACCAGAGGTGAAAAATATATGGCTTGAATAAAAACTGACACCCATGTCACAGGTTGGAAACAGTAATGGTTGTAAAAAATAATTACTATGAATAATTTATGTTTAAATGGAATAGGTTACAAGTATTTATAACTGTACACACTGTTTCCCCTGTAAGCCTACCTTGACTAATGAAAGTATGGCCATATCTTATAAACTGCACCATAATGTATCGCGTCAAAATAATCATGTTACCTTTCAGCGTAAGTGTAGTGAATATGTTCATTGTAAAATGATTTGTTACAAATATTATTTAAATATTCCCATCCATCCATCAATTTAGGCCTATTGTCCTTGGTAAAACCATTCATCATAAATATATGTTCAAACTAAGTGTAAAAAATCTATTTGATAGTTCAATATCTTCATTTTGACACCAAGCACGACTATTTTTATATCTAATGCTATTAATATATTAATAACGCAAACGTTATGACGCTATTTTAATGACGCCATAGCTCCAAATGTTCAAGGGTGTAAGATTTGCACCATTAATTTTTTAACTGAGCATTATTTTATATATAACTCAATAAAATTTGTAAAAAATATTGATACTTATCTAAGATATTTAAAAAAAAATTATTACAACTACTTTATAGTTTAGTTATGTATTTTTATAGTCATTGCTAATTATTGCATTTAACTTGAATATTTATCATTTGAAATAATAGGCTCCACATGTTAAGTAATTTTTTTTTTCAAGAGGATATTAATTTAAAGTTCTTTATCAAGATAATACCTAGTCTATGGTGTTATGGTAATAGGAACTCGAAAGATCATTACCGCAATTATTAAAGTAAATCAAATTGTCTATATATTGAGCTAGTTTTATCTAGTACACAACATTTTATTCAGTCCACCTCATTACACATTATCCTTATCATGAACTAGTTTTATCCAGTCCCTATCATTACACCCTATCTCTATTTTGAGCTAGTTCTATCCAGTCCACCTCATTACACACTATCCCTATCTTGAACTAGTCCAATCTAGACCACCTCATTACACCCTATCTATCTTGGGCTAGTTCTATCTAGTCCACCTCATTATATACTATCTATATCTTGAGCTAGTTCTATCCACTCCACCTCAATACACCCTATTTATATCTTGAAATAGTTATATCCAGTCAACCTCATCACATCCTATCCCTGTCTAGAGCTAGTTCTATCCACTCAACCTCATTACACCCTATCCCTATCTTGAGCTAGTTCTATCCAGTCCACCTCATTACAACCTATCCCTATCTTGAGCTAGTTCTATCCAGTCAACCTTATTATAAATTATCACTTTCAGGTTCATACTGACCCTATCCGGTTTGTATATTTAATATGTGTGTTTTATTTTAATTAAACACTATGTCTTGTAATCTTATTCGGAAAAATGATTTAATTTTCCGCGAGAATTTAATTTAAAAGTTGAATCTTTGAAATTGTTTACATAAATATTTTCAAGTAATGCTTTTAATTTTTACTTGTCATAAACAGAAGATCGCTCAAAACTATTTTTCTGAACGTAATCTAGAAGTTTTAAATCAATAGTAATATATATTAGTTTTGCATGGAAGAGAGAAAAAGACAGAGAGAAAATGAACACCGTAGTAAAAGTAATCTCCTGGCTCTATTTACTAGAGAAGCAAAAAAAGGGGGGGAGGGGGGTTAGGGTGTTTGAATGAAGAAACGTGTGACTACATTTTTAATTAAAATTTGTCCGAAATCGACAAGCGGTCGCATCGCTGTAGCGTCCCTGCGTAGAATGTTATCAACGTGAGATCCTGGGCACGAATAATGTCCAGTTTATTATTTCCTGGAGTGGGGGGGTTCTACTTTTCTCGGCTGGTCTACATCGGTTCTAATCGGTACGGTTTGGACTATTATTTGAGATGGGTGTTGGAATAACGTTATAATATTGGAAATAAATATACTTATAATCATTGTAGATAGAAATGACCCATTATAATGTTAAAAAAATCTTAGGGAAGAATAAATTTATCGAATTTTAGTTGCCACATAATGACAAAACATAAGGGTGAATTTTTTTTTCTTCAAATTGCAGTTTATTTTTTGAATTATTATTCAAAATTGTCACCTATTTTCAAAAATAAAATACTATGAGATTAGCTCATCTTTTTTGAGTGTTTTTTTTCACCACGTTCAGGCTATACGCATAAATTAGTTACTCTAGCGGAATAAGGGTTATTAAGGTAGTTTTTTAGAGTGAATGTACGCGCATTTGCGTGAAGGGAGAGAGGTAAACCATTTATGAAATAACACCCTCGATACACTCTACCGGGATTCGAATCCCAATCACCAGCTACCCCTTCTAAGACGAGAGTGACGCGTCAAGTCATTTGACCACCGCTAAGGATTATAAATAATTTATACTATAAAATTTAAAATAAAAAGTAATGAGAGAATAATAAATACACCATATTTTTGTGGTCACATCAAGACAAAAATCTATTGGTGAAATTTTTTAAATATAGTTTTATTGTTATTTTTATTATTCAAAGTTGACACAATAGTTAGGTATAAAAATATATTGAGAGACTATTTAATCCTGGCTGATTGTTTTTATATTTAAAATCCAAACTTAATTTACATCTTAAGATAATGCCACATTTGGAGCATCGTGCTTTAATGTAATATAAACTTGGACTCTTAGCAAGATGGAAAAAAATATGTACTTGGGAAAGCTTTCAAATTTGGTGCTTGAGAAGACTTGAGAAGATCAGTTGGGCAGACAGGAGGACAAATGAACAAGTCCTAAGAAGAGTGGGTGAGAAGAGAACCATTTCGTATGTGATTCTTCGGTACAAAACAAACTGGATTGGACACATCCTTAGGAAGAACTGTCTTCTGCACCACGACGTCATAGAAGGAAAGGTTGAGGGAAAGAGGAGCTTGAGAAGGAGGAGGATTCAAATAGTATATTACTTTGAGGCGGATGTCAGGGCACATTGGTGGTTTAAGTTCACTGACAAAATGAATAGACCTGTCGTAAGACAGAACACCTAATAATAAGAATAAGAAGGAACCAAAAAATTAAACACGTCTCTTTTAAAAAATTATAATCAAATTGTCTTAGCATTGTGTCTTACTACCCGCTCAGGCTATACGCCTATGTACTATATCCATTAATGCGTTATGGATTGAGAAGGTTGAATTTAGAGGAATTTTACCCACATTTGCGTGGTGGTAGAGTGGAAAACCATTTAGGGAAAACCACCCGAAAGGAACCGAAAAACCCCGATATCCAGGTCTTTGGCAGTCTAGTATATTGCGAGAATAAACATTTGTACCCGATTGGGAAGTAACATGAGGGGATTTTTTTTTAATGCGAGAGTAGTGCCTTTAACCATGCGGCCACCGAAGCGGGTGTATGTATTTATTCTAATTGGTGGGGCAACAGTGAATAAAAACTATTCACAGTCTGTCCTGCCTGCAGTGGTATTCAGGAGCTGAAAGATTATTCTGCGTTACCAAATAATGTGGAAATCTGAAAAGGAAACTTTGTACTTCTTCAGAAGGTCCTGGTCCTGTATTGATATTATTTGTGATTGCTATATTCCATGTATCATGTATTGCCACATTATGAATAAAGTACTATCTTATACTGACTTATATCGAAACTAAAATAAATTAATGAAGGTTTTCAAAGTATGTAGAAACAATTTAAATTAATTTATTGTTCTTAGAGCATGAAGAAATTATAATACTATTATCTGTATTTTAAAATTATTTAGGAACCATCGTGAACATGTAAATATGATGGCCTAGTGTGTACTGACGCTGTACGTAGTTAATATTAATTGAAATACATTTAACCTCATAATACAATATGTAAAAAAATAAACTACAAAGTTCACCATGTGTTCCCATAGGGTTTAGGAATTTAAAAAATTTTCGTAGTTTCTGAGGAATGTATAAATTATAATTGATAACTATAAAGATTGTATAATTTGTAATAGCTATGTTGAATATAGATTGTGTAGCGTGTAATAGCTATATTGAATATAGATTGTGTAGTGTGTAATAGCTATTTTGAAACTATATTGAGTAGTGTGTAATAGCTATGTTGAAATTATATTGTGTAATAGCTATGTTAAATCTAACATTTGGAACTATTTTGTTGGTTTAGGGTATTTAACGCGTAATTTATTAACTCACTAACAATAATACTCTGCTGTCTACAGGGAGATCGGGATTTGAATCCCGGTCGGGTGTAATGAGGTTGGTTTTTTCCTAAATGGTTTACCACTTTCCTTCCACACATATGCTGCTAGATTAGCTCTAAAATGCCTCATCCTTGCCACATTAAAGTAGTTATCAAAAATTAGTATAACCTGAACAGGTGGTAAAGCGCAATGATAAAAATAAACACTATCGTAGAATATGACCTACGAACTATTTTACTACCCGCTTCGGTGGTGTAGTTAGCTAATACGCTAGTCATGTTCCGCTCGATTGCTGAGGACGGGGAGATCAAGATTTGAATCTCGGTCGGGTGAACTGGGGGGGTGGGGTTCCTGAATTGTTTTCCACTCTCCCTCCACGCAAATGCGGGTTCACTTCCTCGAAATTCAACCTTCCCAATTCTAAATCCATTAGCGTAGCTAGTACTTAAGCGTATAACCCGAACGGGTAGTAAGACGTGGTGATAAATAAATAAATATTCTATTTCTAGCATAGACATAAAGCCCGGACTCCATTATTTAGGTAATTAATATGGAAGGTGAATAACAAATGTATCTAATGATAAGTTGTTTTTTTGTTTTGCCATATCGGTAATTGAACCCTAAGCTAATTGTTAGCCAAGCGGATAAGTTAACTGTGGAAATAACGCGTCAAAATAATGAATTTATTGGATTTTCTTAATTCCGTCAGATCTCACCAAATAATGGAGGTAAAATGAGAGATATTTCTTTGTTATAATATACCCGCGATGAGTACAAACAATACTTTGTTAATTTAAGTGAAAAGAGTTTAAAGAAAAATTTGTTCTTATCAATATAATCCTATCTATTAATTATTTACTAGAGAATATAAAACACTCTATCAAATGTAGGAAAACAAAAACCAGAATTAAATTGTCGTTAGAGCGTATTTAATTATTTTAATGGGTAAAAATTTAGTAGATTTATAAATTATATCGGCTAAAAGCTTTGGAAGTTGACTAAAGCGGCAGATGCTATTCACTTTAAAGGAATCGCACATAAAGTTAACATAAAAATGGGGGTGAGAAATATTGAAAATCTCATTAATTCAGGCGGCAGAGGTTTAAGACACATTATTTAATGAAGACATACCAAGGGTATCTCTATGACCAATAGGCTCATCCACAAAAGGAATTAATGCCATATACTAATAACTATGGTGGTTTTAATTGATGAATTAATGTTTTTCTGTTAAGTTTTACGACAAGTTATAAGGTACGAAGTTATTATCAGCAAAAACCATTAACCTAAACCTAGAACTATATAAAGAATAATTGCACATTTCTATTTAAGATAAAAAGCTAATGTGCACAGGGGAACAACTCACTCAATTTCCTTCTTATCAAGAAAGTTGGGTAATGTGTAGCTGTAATGAAAGTGCTCAAGGAGGCGATGAAATAATGGCACGGGAGATCTACCACAGAGGGAACGGACAGAAAGGGGGGTAAGGGGGCAGGGAACACGAATAAAAGAGGGTCGAAAGAAAGAGTGCACATCGAGTCGGGCTCAGACTTATTGTGTTCCGACTTCACACACAACAGATTCTCTCTCGACCACTTGGTAGGCTTTACTTTTTTACTTTTATTATTTCGGTATTTTTCACAATGGAAATAATGAGAGTTTTGAGAGATAGATTTTTTTCCCCCTACATTTTTAATAAATAATTTATGTACCGTACCATAAATACATGTTCAAATTCAAAACCTTTTCATTTTTACCTTAAATTGTTTCAGAGAGTTGTTAACGAACCTAGCCATTAAAACTATTATTATTATGTTATGTTCTTTCTTACGACAGGTCCATTCCTTTTTCCAGTAAGCTTAGACCACCAATGTACCCTGTTCTCTGCCTCCTTCTTCAGCTACCAGAATTTTCTTCTTTCCTTCATTTCATCTAAAGGTCTATTTGAATCCTCCTCCTTCTTAAGCTCCTCTTTCCCTCAACCTTTTCTCCTATGATGTCATGCAGAAGACAGGTCCTCCTAAGGATGTGCCTGATCCAGTTTTCTTTGTACCAAAGAATCACATCCAAAATGGACCTCTTCTAACCCACTATTCTTAAGACTTGTTCAACTGTCACTCTGTCTGTCCACCTTATCTTATCAATTCTTCTCCAGCACCACATTTCAAACCTCCACAAGTATTTCTTTTCCCTATTTCTGTGAGTCCAAGTGTCTACTTCATACAACGCGATGCTCCAAATATAGCATTTTAAATAGATAATAAAAATAAAATGATTTAAAATCATTTTGTTATATTTCTGCGCTTAATTCATAAAGAGTTTTAAAAGAGATAATCTTACATTTCATCCACTAATTATATAAAATAGTACACCAAATTTATTTAATAAAAAAGGCACTATTAATAATAATTCTTTAAAGAAAAAATACTCGATTATATATTTAAAGGTAGATTACCAATAAATAGCTCACCCTCTACGCCAAGCACGCATAAATAATGCTTAGAAACCCGATAAACCAGATAATCATGAAATTAATTTTAAAAATTCAAAGCGAGTTTTTTTGTACTAAAGACATTAAAATCAGGTGTATTGGTTATTTTCATATAAAACATAAAATACCCAAATATGTTTTATTAGTGGAATTCAAACAAATTTTCATGGCTTCGTTTGATTCCATATAGTATATGTTTAACTATACATTATTCAAGTCTTAAAATAGATTTCTAGAAGGTAGAAGGGAATGAGATAATTTCAAACAACATAGGCGTATCTAAATCTGAATTTATGAAAGTTGAAAAATAATTAATATCAAACCATTTTACCACAAATAGAGGAAAAGTATTCAATAATTTATGTAACGACGCTAATTGATTCGTTTTAGTTACAGACTCTACATGGGTGAGTAAATATAAATAATCTTTTGTTGTGATTTTTTTTTGTGCCAAATATTTGCAACAAGATCAATCTTGTGGTCTGTTCTGCTAGCATCTATTCTAAGAATTGTATCTAAATTATGTACACGGAAAAGCTCTAGTAGGCTTATTAAATAAGTTATAATTTATTTTAAATTTGAACTATACAATGTTTTAATTGCGTGATATTTTTTATTGGAAAATCAAGTAAATATTATTTCTAATTTAATTTTGTAGTTTTATTGGAAAAATTTTATATGATAAAAATATAGATCAAAATATATTTTTCTCAAAAGTTGGCTGCATAAATTTTTTAACGCAAATACAAGAATTCAGTTGGGACGTATTACATTCCTGTGTATGGAAGAAAGTGCTTGGACGTACTTTCTAAACCACTTACTTTTACAAACATACACTTTCAAGTAAATCTTAAGTTAAAAGTAGTAAGCAAGAGCAAAATTAATATTATAAATATTATTACTAAGCGTTCTATCTTACGACAGGTCAATTACTTTTGTCAGTGAGCTTAGACCGCCAATGCGCCCTGTTCTCTGCTTTCTCCTTCAACTCCCAAAAGTTTCTTATTTCCTTCATGTCATCTAATATATGAATCCTCCTCCTTTTTTACTTAACAAATTAGTTTCGTTTTAATTTCTTTGTGTGTGTTAATCCCATTGAAAGTTGATAATACACTAGGTTTTTCGGGGGCATGTCTAAGACAGGGTGGTTATAATAGTAACCAAACTTGAAAAACCTAACCTTCAATTATTGATAAGGGCTATATATATGTCAGTTATTACGTTTGAGTTAATAAAGTGAGAGTGAATTTAATTTATTATATTTTAATTGAATAAGTAAAATAGATTAAATAAAAAAATAAAAATCTGGCTCCATTAGGATACAAAATTTATGTTGTATATTTTAAAGCCTAATGGGTATTCCAATTTCCTTCAAAACAAATTGATTCTTTGAGAAACACACAGTTAATTTCGATATTATATTTAAATAGCACAACCAATGGAAGGAAGCTAGTTCTATCCAGTCCACCTCATTACACCCTATCCATATTTTGAGCTAGTTCTATCGAGTCCATTTCACTACACCCTATTCATATCTTGAGCTAGTTCTATCCAGTCCACCTCATTACACCCTATCCATATCTTGAGCTAGTTCTATCCAGTCCACTTCACTACACTCTATCCATATCTTGAGCTAGTTCTATCCAGTACACCTCATTACAGCATATCTCTATCTTGAGCTATTTCTATCCAGTCCACCTCATTACACCATATCTCTATCTTGAGCTAGTTCTATCCAGACCACCTCATTACACCATATCCCTATCTTGAGCTAGTTCTATCCATTTCACCTCATTATACCCTATCCCTATCTTGATCTAGTTGTATTCAGTCCACCTCATTAAATCCTATCCCTATCTTGATCTAGTTCTATCCAGTCCACCTCATTAAACCCTATCCCTATTTTGAGCTAGTCCTATCCAGTCCACCTTAAATAATGTATTGGGGTTATTTTCATCAACTTGCGTGCATACTGGTTATCAAGCTTAATTCATAAACATACTGTGTAGTCTAATGATAAATAAATCAAATCATGAATATAAACGTGGGTGAGATTTTCAGTACATTAAGACGTAGCGTTGCGTAACAACATCCTTATGATAATAAATGATAAAAAGGGCCATCATTCTCCGAGAGAGCCCAGCCCGCCACTGTAGATACTAGCGGCAGCGCATTACAGAGTCCTGACACAGTGTCCCTTACGTAATGTTAATGTCTGTGAAATGCTCATTTTCATCTCCTGGTCTAACACTTACTTGCAGATAACGAGGCTCCCCGTGAGCTCTTACTAGCATCAGTCTGCCACGCATAGACGGTGTCTCCATAACCCTTCTACAAGAGTTACTTTGCAGGCTGTCTCAAACAACGGCATTGATTTCTTACTTAATTACTCTTGAGTTATTAGTAACTCAAACGTTCATCGTCAAAATTACCAAAGTACGCAACCTACTCCTAGCTTGATCTAGTTTTATCCAGTCTACGTCATTACACCCTATCTCTATCTTCAGCTAGCTCTATCCAGTTCACCTCACTACACCCTACCCCTATCTTGAGATAGTTATATCCAGTCCAGCTCATTACACCTTATCTCTATCTTGAGCTAGTTCTATCCAGTTCACCTCATTACACCCTATCCCTATCTAGAGATAGTTATATCCAGTCCACCTCTTTACAACCTATCCCTATCTTGAGATAGTTATATCCAGTCACCCGCCTCGGTGACGTAGTTGGCTAACGCTTTAGTCGTGTTGAGCTTCTCGACTGCTGAGGACGGGGAGATCGAGATTCGAATCTCGGTCGGGTGAACTGGGGGTGGTTTTTCCTAAATGATTTTCCACTCTCCCTCCACACAAATGCGGGTTCACTTCCTATAATTCAACCTTCCCAATTCCTAATCCATTAGAGTAATTAGTACTTAAAGCGTATAACCCGAACGGGTAGTAAGACGCGGTGCTAAATAATCTATCCAGTCCACCTCAATACACTTTACCCCTATCTTGAGATAGTTTTTTCCAGTCCACCTCTTTACAACCTATCCCTATCTTGAGCTAGTTCTATCCAGTTTACCTAATTACACCCTATCCCTATCTTGTGCTAGCTATATCCAGTCCACCTCATTGCACCCTATTTATTTCAGATCCATTCTGATGCTATCCTCACATCTGTACCCACTGGTCCCATCACATTAGGTTTTCCAGTAATTAAATGGAACGTGGTTACAGTTTCGTCCATTCGCAATGAATGTGCTTTCCACCATAACCTGCGAGATTTTGCTAAACTTATAATGTCTGGTGGTGAGGACAATTATTGTAACTCGTTATTATGTAATCTTCTCCACTCTTCATTATCTTCATCCCGCAACAGAATTAATTTCTAATAGATATAGGTGTGTAGCTAGATGAAGTACATGGGTGATACTAAATCTGATTTTCAGACCGTATACTTTTACTTCATAAATATTCTTTTCTATCGTGTTATTTTATATTCTCAATTTGCTGTGTGTTTTACAAGGAGTTAAATGTTCTACAAGCAATATACCTAATATTGTATAACCCGGTAACTTTCACTCAGTTAAACATGCTAGACCAGCAACAATGTGACTATTTGCGTACAACTTGAACAGATAGTATTATGTGGTGATAGAAAAACTGCTAATATTTTCCTCAAGTTGTGAAAGATCATGTCAAAATCAAAAATTAAAAATAATTTTATTTCAGATGTAGTGAACTTATATAAAAGGATGGTGAAGTGTGGTGAAAGTTAGTGAGGATGGATTAATTACGGAGTTGTGGTTTTTAAGCTATTTGCACAATTTCTTGCCTACCCTGAAAGGGAATAGCGTGATCAGGTATGTATGTATGTGTATATATATGTGTATGTGTGTGTATGTGTGTATGTGTGTGTATATGTATGTATGTGTGTATGTATGTATGTATGTATGTATGTGTGTGTATGTGTGTGTGTGTGTGTGTGTATGGATGTATGTGTGTGTATGTGTGTGTGTGGATGTATGTGTGGATGTATTTATGTATTTACAAAGATTGGAAAAATTTAAGAAATTGTATTTACATGTTGACTAGTTCCCCTTTAATCTCTAAGAATTTATAGTGTACTGCACATATCTTATATATGCCAAGGAGTTATTTATTTAACTAGCTCATTCAATTTAGGACTTCTTTGATTTCGCGGAATAAACGTCAAGCTCATTTAATAATCATAGTTTTCTGATAATGAGGTCAAGTCTTGAATACCATCCGGGTGTACCAAAAACGTTTTTACCCCGAAATAGTTGAAATTCCTTTTCAAACTATAAATGTGTTTCAAGGCGTGTTTTGTCACGGAGGATTTTAAACAACAGAAACTATAAATATAATTATTAAAATTTTGTCCATCAAGGGAATATACTCTTTTCAATACCAAGCTTGTTTTAAATCATTTGAAATAAACTTGCCTTATTTCTAGCTGAAATATTAAAGATATTAGTTATTAATTTGAAAGATTTCAAATATCCAGTTTTGTGTCTATTTAAAAATTAAGTCAACTTAAATAACTATATATCAAGGATTTATGTCAGACCTACTTTCTTGGTGCCAAATTTGACCTTTTTTTTAAAAAAAAGTTATGGACTAGATAGCAAAAGATATTTTAATATTAGAAATCAACAATTTGCTCATATAAAATAAATTTATAGTTTAATTATTTTTACCTTGACTATTTAAATATATATAGTTTTGGAAACCTGAGGAAAATTAAAACTTCTTATGGTAATATTCAATAACTATAATATAATGTCAAACATTGATTTTAAAAAATCTCTAAATACTTCTGAATGAACATCTAACAACGTATTTCAATTATGTTTATAAACATAAGATTTGAAATACAGTTTAGCTTTATTAAATAATTAATTTCGACAAATAGAAATAATGGAATTTTTTAATATAGCAAACACGGGGATAATTTAATTATTATATTAACATGATTTTTTAAATGTCATTTATAATTATAAAAATTGTTTTGAATAGAGTTCTTGTAACTTACTTTTTTCAAGTGCTATATAGTGATATCTAATTATAATTGTTTTAAGAATATTTTGATTAATTAGGGGACAATGATTTTAATATAAGTTTAGCCTCCACAGTCTAAAGAAAAATTGAAAGTATTTAATATTTAAATATTATGTAATTTATATATAGGCCGACTTTAAAAATGTGTACACATTTTATATTATTTATGTTGAAACCATATTTTTAAAACTTTACAAACTACGATTATATATTAGTTATCTAACGAAAAACAATAATTAAGTTGGTAACAATGTAAGATGAAGATTTAAAATCTAAACTATAATGGCATACAACAGTTCATTGTATAGAGAACGTAATTAATTCTGAGCCACGAATTGTCGGGAAAGAGGTTATGGGCTTTAAGTATCTTCTAAAGCCTTGCATAGCTACTCCTTTACGTTTAAGAAATACTAATTTATATTATTATGAAATAAAATAATAAAAGTATAAACTTAAAGTAAATAATAATTATTTTCAAACGCATTAGTCAACACTAATATAGATTTTTTTAAATCATATTGAATACCATTGACATATTATCACTCGGGTACACATTTGAATATATATGAAATTAAGATTGTTTAAAGTGTGATAGGATCTAACATAGCTTCGTCTTGCTTAATTAACGATCAGAGATTTTACCTAATCATGCGAACAATTTTCCAATTCAATTAGAAGAGTAAATTTTATTAAATGTTAAAATCATATGTTATCTTTACTAATCAAACTAATTTTTACAGTACATTCAGAAAACCTGAGGTGGTATATCTCAAAGAAACTCTCGCGTGCAAAGATTATAAGCTATAAATCCATCTGCTGGTGCATTTCTTAAAGTATTGTAAACATG
Organism: Timema californicum; assembly: GCA_902141385.1. Classification (NCBI taxonomy): domain Eukaryota; kingdom Metazoa; phylum Arthropoda; class Insecta; order Phasmatodea; family Timematidae; genus Timema; species Timema californicum. The sequence continues at coordinate 77,913 of CABFOW010000357.1, read as the reverse complement.
ACGTTTTTAAATAATAAATATTAAGTATTCTTACGTAATTGTAATAGTACCATATTAATTCTATTAATAACATAATTATCACACTTCAAATCTAACAGCTTTCACGACATCCCATTTAAGTAAAATTATTCATAAAATTACATTAAAATTGATCCGCGATGCTAGATATATGGAGGGAGGCGTCAGACTCATCTTGTCTGGTTATAAGGTGGATGGGATTTAACTCCTGACCAAGAGTACTGAGACGGTTTTCCTTAAATACGCTGCCACTTTCCCTTCACAAGATTTCAAGTATAGTTCATCTCATTTATATTATCTTCTTTATACCTACTCAATTGGTCCAAGTGTTCTGATAGCCTGGATAGGTAGTAAGACGTGGGGAAAAAAACAGAAGCTCATTTTGGAATTTCAAATAAAAATATAGTAATGGTGATTGACGAATATATTTTAATTTTTTTGTAGACAAATAGAATAAAAAATACTTATACTTTTTTTTTACAATGAATTACTTTATATAAACAAGCATTTAAAACCACGTAATATAGTTGTTAAATGGATTAAATGAAAATAACGTTAATCAGAGGAAACGTTACCTTCCATCTGACGCACAAGAAGGCCCAGAAGAAGTACCAGACGCCACTCCGGCGACGCTCTCGCCATCGTATCCCGACGCTGCCACCACATGCTGCAGCCAGCTACTGACGCCCGTCGCTGAACGTTCTCTCTGCTCTGCGGATGCAAAGGGGGGTAGTGATTCGGGACGTAGGAGCGACCGGTCGCAACTGACGCTTGCTCCCTCTCACCGGCCAGGCGTCTTCTCCCCCGACACAGACGCCACCAAGCGTCGTCCTTTTCCGGCCCTCTCCGACCTCCCTCGGCGTTTGTTTCCTTTCCTCCCAGAGCAGGTTTTGCCCTCTCCTCCACCTTGACTTGATAGTGGAGTGAAAACTTGCTCTCTACTCTATTACATCAGAAGAGTTGAGGGGGGTTCATGAGGTGGGGAAAGGGGGGAGGGAGCGGGGGGTAGAATAAGAATTTAGAGCTTACTCAGATTACAACGGGAGAGTAAATTCAAGACCTTGCGCCTTTTGTGGCGAAGTGATAATGTTCCGTAATGTCATGGCAATGTTAATTAGTGATAATAACGAGAGGAATCGAGATTTAATTAGTTAAGTGGAATAATTATATGTATCCACAATAAAATAATATATTGGAAATTAATAGATATGTTACCATACTGAAGGCAATTTAGTTTCCTATTAGCATGTGACAGATGTATGGGTTTGTATCCCAGGTGGGTGTAGTGAGTGTTTTATCTTTAATTTTTTACTCACATATTCCAACGGAAATACAGTTAGCTATCCTCTAAAATTATAGCTTCTTCATCCCTACCCACTTAGTGAAAATAAGTGAAAGTTATGTATATGAATTAAATTGTGGAGTACTGTGGATGATACAGAAATGGATCATGGGACCAATCTATATTTCTCATTTCTACCCGATTGGTGTAAATATGTGGATAGTCAGGACGGGTATTAAGACGTGGAGCACGGTACTATTCTACCTTCCTCATCTCTACCCCATTAGTGTAAATATGTGGATAGTCAGGACGGGTATTAAGACGTGGAGCACGGTACTATTCCACCTTACTCATCTCTACTTCATTAGTGTAAATATGTGGATAGCATGGACGGGTAGTAAGACGTGGAGCACGGTACTATTCTACCTTCCTCATGTCTACCACATTAGTGTAAATATGTGGATATCCCGGACGGGTAGTAAGACGTGGAGCACGGCACTATTCTACCTTCCTCATGTCTACCATATTAATGTATCCATAGCCTATACAAGGGTATATATTTATGTTATATAAATGCAGTTCAAGACGTGTCCATCCAATTGCATATATTTTTAAAATGTGTTTTAAATTAAAACTGAGCACTTTTAGGTTATATTAAAAACAGATCAAACTAAAAATAAAAGTTTTATTTTATGTATTTAGCTTATTTAATGTATGTTTTCTGGATTAGTAATTTAACCAAACAACAGCAAATGAAACCAAATTAAGAATCGTTATTGGGTTTTGAAGAGATTTTAGTCATTAAATATAAATGGTTTGTTACCTTTAAACTGTAAGTAATAAAAGTCAGACCATACCTTGTCGAGCTCAAACTGAATTAACATTGGCTTGCTTATACCATATCAGCGCATAACCCTAAGGGGTAGTAAGACTTAGCGGGAAAAAAAATCCAATTTTTCATAAACTTACTGAGTGTTGAGAAGGTGGAGCACTTAGGCAAGATTACATGAGCTGTTCATCTTTTACATGAGATATTTTTTTCCAATGACCATATGTTTAAGATTAATTTGTTTTCGTACGTGTGGAGACAACACTAACTTATAACATATTATCTTATATAATACAGTAACGAGCATGAAATAACTAAATCCTTGGTTGTGATGAGCAAAAAGCCAAGGTAATTTTAATTTAATCGTATTCCCACATAAATATTCACTTTTATAACAAGCGTACTAAAAGCATATACCGTACACATTTTGGTAACCATGAAAACATTCTTTAAATGCTCGCATGTCCGAAAACGCCAATTCTTGGAATATACATAAATATAAGGGTAAACTTAGCTTTTTCGAACACACATTGTGTTATAGGGAGGGATGTGAAAAAAGTATCGATACGTTACTAATATCAATATTTTCCTTTCAATACTAGTATTTTTACTCGATACTTTTACAGGTATTAGTATTCACAGTCCGGTCTCGGATCGGTATCGAAAGAAACAACTTTTTAGTTATTTTCACTCATGCATTTACAAAGTAGGTTGTAAAAATATATCACTAATCATATTTAGCTATTAAATAACTTTCTATCAGCTAAATTTTCATAGACATTTTGAAAGCTGGTATGGTAAAACCTTTCATATAATATCCATCATACCTTCCAAGTACCAACACATAACATAGGTGCGATAAACCTAAATATACTATAATATGGTTAAATCATTATAATTTTCAGTGTTTAAATAAATATGAAAATACTATTATTATTATTATTTACTCGGTTAAAAAAATCCAGGCTAGAATTTTAATACTGATACTTTTCTATCAATACTACTGCGGTATCGATATTTTTCTTCCGGTAATTTAAATGAGTAAAGTATCGATACTTTGATTTCGATATCACATCCCTAGTTATAGGGCCCCACTCTACTTAACTCTCCAGTGTCTATCCTCCAGTTATGTTCCTCCAATCTACTTAACTCTCGAGTGTCTATCCTCCAGCCATGTTCCTCCACTCTACTTAACTCTCCAGTGTCTATCCTCCAATCATGTTTCTCCACTCTACTTAACTCTCCAGTGTCTATCCTCCAGCCATGTTCCTCCACTCTACTTAACTCTCCAGTCTCTATCCTCCAGCCATGTTCCTCCGCTCTACTTAACTCTCCAGTGTCTATCCTCCAGCCATGTTCCTCCACTCTACTTAACTCTCCAGTGTCTATCCTCCAGTCATGTTCCTCCAATCTACTTCACTCTCCAGTGTCTATCCTCCAGCCATGTTCCTCCACTCTACTTAACTCTCCAGTGTCTATCCTCCAGCCATGTTCCTCCACTCTACTTAACTCTCCAGTGTCTATCCTCCAGCCATGTTCCTCTACTCTACTCAACTCTCCAGTGTCTATCCTCCAGTCATGTTCCTCCACTCTACTTAACTCTCCAGTGTCTATCCTCCAGGCATGTTCCTCTACTCTACTTAACTCTCCAGTGTCTATCCTCCAGCCATATTCCTCCCTTCTACTTAAATCTCCTGTGTCTATCCTCCAGCCATGTTCCTCCACTCTACTTAACTCTCCAGTGTCTACCCTCCAGCCATGTTCCTCCACTCTACTTAACTCTCCAGTCTCTATCCTCCAGCCATGTTCCTCTACTCTACTTAACTCTCGAGTGTCTATCCTCCAGCAATGATCCTCCACTCTACTTAACTTTCCAGTGTCTATCCTCCAGGCATGTTCCTCCACTTTAATTAACTCTCCAGTGTCTATCCTCCAGCCATGTTCCTCCCATCTACTTAACTCTCCAGTGTCTATCCTCCAGCCATGTTCCTCCACTCTACTTCACTCTCCAGTGTCTATCCTCCAGCCATGTTCCTCCATTCTACTTAACTTTCCAGTGTCTATCCTCCAGCCATGTTCCTCTACTCTACCTACCTCACACCATGGCCTACAGTCAGTTATAAACGTACCCTTCCGTCAAAACATGTCTACTAACAAAATAAAGGTTTCTCTCTAAAAACATATGAACATATGAATATTTTTACCTTCAGATAACAAGAAGCTTAAGGGACCAAAAATTATACATACTCTCCTACATAGATTGCGATACAACTATAAACTTATGACCACCAAACGTAAAATCTCACACTTTTATAGGACATGCATGTACTGTACCTTACGACTTATTGTGAATATTTTTTCTATATCAGCTTGTTTGTGTCTGACATCTGTATCTATCTATATAGGTATTTGAATGTCTGAATCGATGTTTTAAACTAACCACACAATCTGCCCTTTGGTGTAGTGGTCAGTGCATCCAGCAACACGTCTACGAGTCTCGTGTTCGATTCTCGTCCGGTACTTTGGGTATTTTTCCCGGAAGGGGAAATACCCAAAGGGTCCCCAGGGTTTGGTTAATTTGGCTTAAATCTCAAATAAGTAAGTTTTGTACCAGATTAACCTTTGCAATATGTTTATAATTCATGAAGTAGTTATCATTTTTATTTTTTGGAAGAAATATATATATATAACAGTATAACAGTGTCTAATATAGTTCAAAACATTTCTCTGGTAGTTGCTTGTATTTTTCAGATAATAATTGAATACTCTATTAATTTAAAGTAAAAACATAGCCACATTGTTTTACTTCAAGGCAGACAAATGTTTATGTGCTATTTTAATGTTCATATTGATACTCCTTTATGAAACTTTATATATTTTGTTTTTCTTTGTCAGTCCGAGCGGCAATTTATTGATGAAAACTAATTCCTATCCAAATCTACCCCATTTTTTATTGTATTTTTTGTTTTCAGAAAAAAGTGTTTATCTTAAAATATCATGTAATAATATACAAAATAAATAAAATTTCTTTTTAAACTTAATTAATGGAAATTTTTACTTTACCAATTTATAAAACACTTATTCTAATTTAAAAGCAAATGTTTGGACCTTCATATTTAATGGACTAGTTCACATATAAAATATATGCGAAGAATTATTTTGTCGCTTATAAATCAATCACTAAGCAACCTTGCTTATTTGTGTTCTATAAGTTCTGGATTATATTTTTTGTCCTGAAATTATAAATATAAAAGAAACATTAATAAATATTCCAAATATCTTTATTTTTGAAATATATTTGTAAATACTATGGGAAGGATGGTTTTAAACACTATAAAAAACTATGTTCTAATTAACATACTGTAGATGTTTATAATGTAACTTCAATAAAAGTTATTTTGTTCAAAATATTTATTACATATTAATATAATTAAATAATATATATTATGAATTTATTTTTACTAAATATTTATATTTTCTACTTATTTGTTCGCGTGTTTGCCGTGTCTTACTACCCAGAATTCCGGGTTTTATGAAAATGTTCAATGATAGAGAAAGAAGAGAAAGTTACAATTTAGGGGAAATGTATACTCATTTATATAGGGGAGCGGGTGGGAGTTAAAATCCTTTAGGAACAAATATCTCATAACATCCAAGCAGGTTTTAAACCCCGACCTCCTTTTCACCAACATACTAGACTATATGAGATTGGTGCCTTGAATCTTAGGCCGATATATACGAGCATCATATTTGTGATATAATAATTATATTATGCAAATGTAAACAAAAACTATAGATTTAATTACTTAGCTATTAAAAATAGATGTTTTATTTTCAAAGTATTTTTGTTTATACTCAATTAAAATTATGATTAAAAATTGATTCACTCAACTCTAATCATGTAGAGTAATACTCTCTAGCTTAGGGCCATCAACGTTTTTCTACTAGTTGCTTTGTCCAATATCTTCGTTGGGTCGTCATTTCAAACCACTCATCTTCATTTAAAAATAAATAATCGAATATGGGGAATGCCAGGCCTGCACCGTGGTTCGGATCCCACGTTAAACTGTAGGTCCTCCATTTCAACTCACGATCACCCTAACATTACACATTAGCGTAAGTGCGTATAACCCGAATGGGTAGTAAGACGCGGTGATGATAATAATAGTAATAATAAATAATAATTATTCCTGAAATCCTACCATATTTCTCCTCCGAATCGAACTAAGAGGCTTGTAATTTTCAGAATGTCATTCTAGACACACGCATTTGTTCATTTTTAAATGTCCTTCTTGAAAATAACTTTGTTTAGAGAGCAGAGGAGAAATAGAACCCGTTAGCCAATCATCCTTTGTTATCTAATAGCCCACCGATCGGAAACTTTCTAGAAGCAATCCCTCCCGACCCAACCTCTTGATTCACTCCGTTTCAGCTCTTCCCTTTAACAAAGAAAGTTGGGTCCAGATGGAATTTCTCAATGTTTGTTCAATATTACAGTTTTCTCTTTGAGTTGCAGTCTGATGTAGTAAGTAAACGGCAACCAACTTTCGTGTTAGATCAAAATGAGTTCTTCTTTAAAAGCATTGCTGTGTGAGACGTGCCGTTTATTATTAATACTAATTTTATTAGGAAAATAAGTGCATCAAAACTAAATTATTATTGCTCCCATAATATTGAATTATATCACCCTAAAAAAATACCTGTTCATTTCCTCTTATTTGCTGTTTTCATAGTTACTCCCTTGGAAGTATGCAATAAATAATCCTATAGCAAATTAAAATAAGGAAAAATAAATAATCGAGTTCTTTCAATTAAATTCAATTTTGTTTTTTCATCAAACATAAAATTCTCAATAGTTTATTATCCATCCAAGAAATAATATTAACAATATTCTTTAGGCAGGATGTTTATTTACCGCTTGGATTTATTAAACACTGAGCAAATAAGCCTGTTTGCTTTTTCTCAGTTAATGAGTAAGGAGAGGGGAAAAAAAAGTTTAGATACTTTGTAAGTTATTTTCATCAAAGTTTTCAAATATTTGTTTTGATCAACTTAATTAAGTTATAAAAAGATAAATATTTAATTCCGAGGTAATTGAAACCACCATTTGCCTGCGAGGAAATACAATTAAACTGCACCTAATCAAATATCTTTGTATAAATAGTCTTATTTAAATATAGATATTTATTGAACTTACATAGGAAGAAGTTTAAATTGGTACTATTTTATCATGATTAGTTTGATTACTGATTATTTGGTTTTATTCATAATTGAAATAATGTTCCATATTGAGGTTACATAATGATGAGTTACATACCCTGCACTCACCACAAGACATTGTTAGGATAATCAAGTCTTGTATATTACGATGGGCAGAGCATGCAGCGTGAATGGGGGATTCTATAACCTTGTTCCGGGTAATGACTGGCAAACCCAATGGGAAGAGGTTATTGGGAAGACCTAGACGAAGTAGACCAACCCTTATCGGCAGTCCAGTCTATTGTGAGAGTAACGACTTAGACCATGCGGCCTGCGAAGTGGGTCTTTACACTTAGTTGATGTGCCCACCAATGTTGATATAAAGTCATAGTGCAAATACTTGAATAATAAGATCTACTTTTTACCCAAGAAATTGAGCACATTTAATGATGTACACTTCCTTTACCATGAAAGGTAAAAGTCATACCTTGACAGATAACTATGGCCCTATATTATAAGCTGAGCCATATTGGAATATTTTAAGGTAAGCTTGCTACCATACATGGTAAACTAAAGGTACAATTCAATTATTTTCATTGCTAGAGACTTATCAAGGTCAGGTCAAGGTCAAGCCAAGTTCAAGCCAAGTTTAAAGTCAGGTCTAGGTCAGGTAAAGGTCAATGTCAAGTCAAGGTTAAGCTCAAGGTCAGGTCAGGGTCAGGCCAAAAGACTTATCTGACAGCTAGCAAAGCTACTATATCAACTTGAACATATTCATATTCATATTTGATGCCATGCTATAATAAGCTACCACATAATTATAATAGACATAGCCAGAATTTGGAAGAGGGGGAGTAAAAGGGGCAGTTGCCTTCCCATATTTATAGGACAGCAAAAAAATTAAAAATAAGTCTCCTAAAGGATATTTGAACTTAATCCTTTTCTGTTGACAGATATTTCTAAAGTATTGGTTTTACTGAAATGGAGTACCCCCCCCCCCCC
>CABFOW010000357.1:36600-69565 GCA_902141385.1 Timema californicum | reverse complement strand
TTCCCCCCCCCCCCAATACCTGTCTCCCCTGATTAAATTTTTGCCCCCACTCCCTCCTCCCTCCCAATAAAAATGCTTAAACACCGCCTATGATGATAGACTATATCGATACCTATAAAATAACAATAATACTATTATGAATTATTATAATAAAAAGGTTATCAGATTTGGATACAAGAAACGCTTGTACTTAAATAAATGCCCTATCTGATAAAATAAAAAATTAACTGTCGTTGAGTTCCGTTACTCTAGGAATTTTTAGAATATAGTAGAAACATGTTGAATTTCAAGACAAATACAGACCAAATCTATTTCAATATCGTTTCACACCCTGTAGTTTTGGATGTTTTTGTAAGGCGAAGCTCGTAGCGCCCAAATCACTACCACTGAGACTAGCTGTCATTCAATCTGTTGGGTGGAAAGAATTCACACATACAAAAAAAAAACCTTCAACCCTTCACCGTAGCCACCCGGAACCTACATAGAGAGAAAATCCAATCCAATACCGACTTGAGGTTTTCGTCGGCGTTAAATGTAGGAACCTAAACCACCAAAGGCGGAACAATAACACAAATTGAAGTCCATTGTTAGGAACTCTTTCCACAAATCCTCCACATACTGTGAAACGTGATTACCAAACAAACGAGATACTTTCTATTGTTAGTGCAAAGGAAAATCAAGCACTAAAAGATATTAAATTCCTCATTCATTAAAAGGACAATCAATGTTACTCCTTCCTTGTTCACAAAAAAAAACTCTAAGAAATCTCAATGCATTTGAAAATGGGAATGGGTTATCACTAATCAAAAGAAACGTACTTTTTAGAAATCTCTTCTATGATTAATTATGAATAAAAACACGGGAATTGGAGTCGAGCTCCGAGATCATTGGATTTGCTCGCCAAAAGGTCCCGGGTTCAAATACCGTGTTCAGATTGTTTATTTATTATTTAATTAAATTGTATTATAGCATCAGAACAATCATCACGTATCATCTTAGGATTCGTATTAATTTAAATCTTGCATGTATCTTAGAAGCTCAACGTCTTAATACCTATCCGGGATATCCACATATTTACACTAATGGGGTAGAGATGAGGAAGGTAGAGTAGTACCGTGCTCCACGTCTTACTACCCGTCCGGGATATCCACATATATACACTAATGGGGTAGTGATGAGAAAGGTAGAATAGTACCGTGCTCCACGTCTTACTACCCGTCCGGGTTATTTAAGTATTTACATTCATAGGGTTGTGATAAGGCACTTAGAATTTTTTATTTAGAAAACAACACCTCGACAACACAGCCTGTTTAAATGTGAAGACAATATGAGAGGGACGCCTTTGTATGAATGCTCACCAGTGCTTGTCTGATTCCATTTTTGATAGTAAGTTCTGTAAATTATTTTCCCATTAATCAATTAGTTATGAACTCATGGAATATAGAAGAATCCATCGGAGTTTCAAGAAAAATGCAGACCATATATATTTCAAAATCGTTTCAAAGCCTGTACTTTCAAATGTTTTTACAAGTCGGTAGCCTATTGATATTAGGAGAATCGGGTTTGATTCCCGACATGTCCAAATAATTAATCATTTATGTAATTTGTGTTTCCTCTTTCACAGTGATGAATTAATGGCTGGGTGCTGGTTGTTGTGTTTGTTCTAGATTTAATTTAGTTTAGTCGTGTGCTGATGTCCTCTGTCAGTTCAAAAAAGTGCACGTTAAATGTCCCAAATAAAATAGATTAAAATAAAAATACCAAACGTTCAAATTAATCTTAAATATAATTAGTCTATTTACTTTGGCACTAGACTAGATTTTATTTTCTCATAATAAATGAACTATAATCGGGAAAGCTATCTACCATGATATTATGATAGTTTTGACGCTGGACGTGCCCCAAAACTAAATAAACTATTTGTTTTACAATAGAATGTCTGTTCTTTTGCCTGTATTATTGTTTGTATATCTGCTGTGACTGAGGTAGCCAAAGTGTTTTAATGGATTAAATTCTAATTTGATTATTAGTTGTTATATACGAAAATAGCTCGAGGCATATTCGTATTGTCAATTCAAGCTCTAAAATTAAGGGAAGATTGCAAATGACTGTTTTTTAAATATTAGAAATATTCTGAAAACAGCTCTATATATTTGGTTCAAAAGGACCATCTGAAAAGTGTTTTAATGGCAAATTACTATGTATATTTGTCATTGGCTTATAAAATCCTTTAAGATGATTTGCCTTTTTCATTTGGCGTGGAAATGTAGAGCCATGAGAACAAACGGTTATCTTCCAGAATTTGTATTGTTTTACGATTTTCTTTTCGGAAACGGTTTGTTCAAGAATAGAAGCATTTTGATTAAGCTATACTTTTTATATACACACCTCCCCTATCATTTTAACAGTAATCAAATATCGATAAAATTGATATTTTTCATTAGAAAACTGCTTGTTTCATTAAAAAATTAACAATTAATAAACACCAATACATTTTCTCAGAGGAGGTGTTGAAAATATTTAAAATAAACATTTCACTCGTTCTCGAGAAAACTGGTATTTCCAAACGTATGATTTTTCCGCAAGACCTGTCCGGTAACTAGCGCCATCTATGGTTTTCGTAATCCATCTGTAATTGTCGACACGGAAGGATACTTTGCTTGGTTGTGAAGCCACGCCACGCCTTTCACCCTTCCACCCACTATCCCACAGGATAGGTTTTATACTTGCACTCGTCAGGGCCAAGGGTCTTAAGGGTATTTTTCTAATAATCTATCGGTGAAAAATTGGTTCAAACCAATAATATAATTTTTAAGAAAGTATGTACTATGTTATGGTACTGTCCGACCTCATGGTCCAGCGGTAACATTCGTTGAAAATAATTTAGAGTTCCCGGGTTCGATTCCCATCGTAACATAGGCATGTTTCCTGAAAGGTGAATTGTTCCTGTGTTCGCCATCGAGAGATTCAAGGATCCAACCTACTTGTTGCCAACGCAGACAAGATTAGACAATTTCCTTCGTCGACGTGATCATTGGTGTGGACAATGTAAAGTAGATTGTTTGTAGTTGGTTTCTTTTTAATATGGTTGTAATCGAAAATACTCAACTCTGATTTATGTTTTAGCGTGTTGAATAATTTCAATTTTTCGGGGGCTTTAATAAATGTTGTATGTGTTATATAATACTTTTCGAATGGATGGACACTCTTTTACTTGTTAATTTACTGCCAAAATTTAGATTCAAATTATTATATATAATCACACATTTTAAAATTATTAAATATAAATCTTTGATAAACAATTTTATTAATATTAATAACATGTACGGTTCTTTGAAACATTTGATAAAGATATGACATTAACTGGTTTCACACGATTTCGTAAATTCTGGCCTTCCATGTTAAAACTCTCCAGCTTTTATTATACAAGAAATATTCCACCACCTTTGTTGACTCTTCCGTATGGTTTAAACAATGGATACCACATCACACAAAGTAGGTTTTGGTGTTTTACAAAAGAGGGTGAGATATCAAATTTACAGAAGCATCAAAGCATGACCACAGTTGTGACTTCTGATTAAATAAATTATTCCATTTGTGTGCTTTGAATATCATCATTCAGTGATTTAAAGTAACTTTGATTTTTCTAACTTGACAAAGATTGTAACCAAAAATGTATTAATTCTAATTTTAACATAGTTTTTTACAGCTTGAATAGATCAAAAATTACACTATGATTGCCTATATCTGTGTTATAATGAAATTTTTTTAACTGGTGGCAAATTCCTGTTTTTTTTTATTTTTTATTATAGTATTGTACATTCTAATAAGTGTCACATTATTTACATGACCATTAGAATTTAATATATGTAAAAGTTACATTATGAACTTAAAAACAATTACTCAGAATTAAATGAAAAGCTTTATTTTAGCTTAAAGTAGTTAAGTTATCCCAAAATAGACCAGCCAACAGAAGTATCTCCAGAATTCTTGGAGGATCAAAACTTTTTTCGCTTTATTAAATTAACTCAATGACTTTAAGGAACTCAGAATTGCATGGCTGCCAGAACGTAAATCATCATTTCAAACCTATCTTCAGACACCTCCATAAAATTACTAACTTCACATCTAGTCTCCTTCAAATCCATTTCCACGCACCACACAACCACCAAACCCCAGCCTGCACGTTTTTATTATCCTTATAGCTCTATTAATAATAATAATAATAATAATAATAATAATAATAACAATTACTTAGTCTGTATCGATGGTTATGTTTTCTAAAGGTAAACGTTCACAACAGGGAAGTATAGGTTCAAATTTCAGCCAGCTGAACTGGTTATGGGCTTACCAATTTTGAGTTATTAATCTGATTTTCCATCCAATCTCCAAGCTAATGTGGGTGCACTACCTCTAAACTACTCTCATTATCTCTCTACCCTTGGTATTTAGATGAGCTATATTCACTATTTAAACTTCTAGGAAATACGTAAATATAATTATAAATATAATATTGATTGATATTAACTAGAGTCAATTTCTTGACTGACTATTAAACAAACTTTTAGTTCAAATAAAAGCCACTACTAGCACTTTTTAAGTGTTATCATGTTTTTTCCTGACCCTCTCATTTGTATCAATAATATATGCTATGTATATATTAAATATCTAAATATACTTACGTTACGCCTGCAAAGCATTAAGGATGGGCTATTAAAAAATAAACCAAATTATTTGTATAACTCACTATAAATCCTGCAGTAAAAAAAACATAAAAACAAATTTCATACCATTTAAATTTCTTATACAAATCCTATATAAAATTAAATCTTTAAAATATTTTTTTTTAAAAGGAGCTGCACATAACGCCCAATTTGAATTGCAACATCAAAGTGAGCTTAGCACGCGTTTAAAATAAAATAATAGACCTACCTCTACAAATAATATTTTTACAGTCATTCTTAACATCATGAATCAAAGAACAGGAATGTAAAAATAAATAAATAACCAAGATAATTTGGAAGGGCGTAAATGATGAATGTTTCCCCGTATATGATGATGAATAATAACACTTTTAAATATATTTTGGCTTCACCCTACGTTTGGGTGGTTTTATAAACTCTAAAGAATTAAATATATTTTTAAAAGAAAATAATGCAATATGACACGTAAACGTCATAATACTTGTTTTATCATTATTTCTTAAATCCGAAATAATGTGGCGGTTTGAAGCTTATCTTTATAGGGTATTTTCATTTGGGTTATCGGGGCGTGAAGTTTTTAACCAAACAATGACATCCTTTCATTTGGTTATGGCTGCAAAATGTCAGAGTCTGATGACAGTGGGATGATTTATACACCGCTGGTGACGCCCTTCCAAATTGTTGCTCGGACAATACATCCACACATGTATCTTCCAACATGTGGGATCACACCCAGATGGTTTGGTCTCTCTCACTCTCCGTTAGGTTCGGGTGAGATATTGGGGACTGCAGTGGGCGGGTTGGTTGACTTGTCCCTTCGTGAGAAATTGAATCATGTCCAACAGGTCATACGCATTAAGGTGGGGATGTAGGGGACGCGAGAAAAGTTAAGTGTTTTTACAATTTTTATAAGAAAAACTTTTTTTTTAATAAATAAATCAAATATTGCTTATATACAAACATAGAGTTTTATGGTATCCACATGTTTATTTTTAATTGCACGTCTGGGCTAAATCATTCGTAGCCCGGTAATGGAAAGGTTAGCCAGTACTAATGTACCACTGTCCAGGGGATGCCCAAATGTACTAATCGTACATCCTTTCCGTGGAGGCTCTTTCCATGTCCTGATAAGATGAGATGAGGGTGATAGTGAGTATGAGGGTGTGAAACCAGTGGAAACACTTAAACCTAACTTAGCCTAATTAACAAAAACCCTGGTGACCATCGGGGTAGTTCCCCTTTTGAGAAAAAATACCCAAAGCACAGGCCAGGAATTGAACCCAGGACCCATAGGCTCTTAGGCGGTTGCACTGACCACAACGCCATGGGGCCGGTTCTTCACATCATGATATAATCAGTAGTTTAATATATATCATAAGAATAGACGATTATATTTAAGGTTTTTATCTATGCAGTCTCTATTATAAAAAAAACCCACCTCGGTGGTGTAGTTGGCTAACGCGCTAGTCATGTTAAGCTCGACTGCTGAGGACGGGGAGATCGAGGTTCGAATCTCGGTCGGGTGAACTGGGAGTGGTTTTTACTTAATGGTTTTCCACTCTCCCTCCACGCAAACGCAGGTTGACTTCTTATAATTCAACCTTCCCAATTTTTAATCCATTAGCGTAATTAGTACTTAAAGCGTATAACCCGAATGGGTAGTAAGACGTGGTGCTAAATAATAATAGTATTACAAAAAACCTTTTCGACCAAAATAAGAAAAATATTTATTTTTAAAAAAAATTAGTTAAATTGTCTACGCACAATAACCTCAAAATTTCTTGAATAGTAATCATCAGCATCGTGGCATTTGAACTGGAACATTTTAAATTACGATAAATAAAATGTCCTGCTCAAATTTTACGACGCATATGAAAAATATTAATATACTTTTAGGACTATTTTGTACAGAAATTCAGACAACATATATTACTGAAGCAATGTTTTTTTTATTTTGTCCAAAAATACTGTATGTGTTTTACAATAAATAAAAGTTGGAAAATGCAAAAATGTATATCTAAACCCATAATCATTTCCGTCCTACCTGGTATGGACAGGGATAGGACTCAAGCTCAGTACATAAAAATTATTTTTTAAACAATAAAATTATATATTTTAAGAAATTTTCAAATAAAGCATTGCTCCAGTATATATAATTGAAAGCGATAGGGTGTAATGAGGTGAACTGGATAGAACTAGCTCAAAATATGAATAAGGTGCGATGAGGGGGACTAAATATAACTAGTTAAAGAGAGGAATAAGGAGTAATGAGATGGACTGAATAGAACTAGCTCAGGTTAGCGATAGGTTGTAATGAGGTGAACTGGATGTAACTATCTCAAGATAGAGTTAGGTGGTGTATTTCGGTAATTTTGTCAGTGACCTTTAAGTTCCTAAAACCATAGAGTGAGTAAGTAGATCTATTTAGTTTAATCTTCTCCACATATTAATTTAAGCCGCTGTTGACTACTTTACTTGGGCATCGTGGAGTACAATTTGAATTGTGTTTCCATTTGAAAAGTTTGTTAGGACGTGTCACTTTGCGTACAACCAATATTCAAGAACTTTTTCGATTACTATCTGTATCAAATTAAATTGAATGTATATGCTGAGAAAATATTTCACTTAGTTTGTTCACATAGGTATCTGGTTACAAAATCACAAAAATACTTAGCATAACATGTTTTCTCTTACACCCCACCATGATATATATATATATATATATATATACCTTTCATGCAGCTTTAAAGGTATTAAGCTTACCTTTTATAGTTACACTTTGGCGCAACTTATAAGACAAGGTAAGACTGTTAGTTTTCAGGGTAAGCAGTGTAGATGTGTTACTCTCAAATCGGTATCAAAATAAGACATGCCTCAACAAGGCTCAGGTGATTTCTGATACGCCTATATAAAGATCACCCTCCGAGCATCGGAGTGTTGGCAAGACCAATATTACCATAATTAAATCAGGGACTTCCCCAGAAGGTGTACAATTCCCCTTTCAAATATACGGGACGAAGCTTTCGTGTGCATCTGGTAAACCGTGGATCATTAGACCCCGTGACAAACTACTATACAAAGAGGCCTGACAACATTGAAAATAACTCGATGAAACAGATTACTTTAGAGCGTCAAACATCGACCAAACTCATAGGTTTTATGGAATTTCAGGAGGCGCTATCAACGGTTACTTCAAATAAGATCCAAAATATATATTATAGCTTTTTTAGCTTATGTTTAAATATTTATAACAGATTTTATTGAAATTAGATCATCTTTTCATAAAATGTGTTCTCGATACACATTATGAAGTAGATTCTAGAAATGTCAGGAGGTTTATAAATTCAGAATATTACGATTTACCAAAGTGTCATGAAATTTCGTCCATAAATTTCAAATTGGTACACGTTCACCTATATTTCGGGGTTTAAATTATTTTGTTATCAATAAAAATGTAAAGATTAAAATAGATATCTATTAAATCTTTAATTTCTGAGTTTTGTTATTTAAACTTCATAAGCACATATTAATCATGGCGCCACATAGTAATATAATTGTTTCTTTTTGTGGATCAATGCTTGGGATAGGGGGGAATAAATATAATTATTATTTCAGCATAGCTCAGCTTTGTATAGGATTTGTAACTCAAATAAATAGGTAAACCTTTTATTAATCAACAAGTATTTAATTAAATATAAAGAAATCTAATTTTTCTATATACTAACCATGGATTTATTTTAAAATAATAGCCTATTTCGTACCAAACCTATAGCTATTGGTTTGTAATAATATACAATTTCCAATAAATATAGACTAGCTATCTAATAGAAAACATATATTTTATCCGAGACAATTGTATGTATTGTCTTTAACTTGACTATCTATGGAATTTATTTGAGATTCAATTGACAAGGAAATAGAAAAAAATATTGAGGGAGTGGGCGGAAGTGACTCGAAAAGTATAGCAGGATTGACTCAAAATTTTATTAAATTGATTTATAACACAATGAGGAATGATATTATTTTTGTAAAACAATTTAAAGAAATATTTTTTTAATGGAAAATATAATGTATTATATAATATGATATATTTTTTGTTCTTAACGATTGCTCGGACATAAAGAGTCAAACTTTATTGGCATAAAATATTGAAAAATTGTTATAAACCGAAAAAACAATTGTTTAAAAAATATCAACTAAACGAATGGTATGTCAATAATTAGTTTTAACAGATTCTGATAATATACGAAGCTAATACAAAAATATTAGGATGAACTAATTTCGATTTGTGATCTGTAAAATGTTTACATACGGTACATCGACACAGATCAACGAACAACTGTGCATGTAAAATTTCTACTACGTTTGTTAACATTAAGAGGAAGCTCAATTGAATTAAAAATCCAGGTTGGTCTTTCTGATAGTAAAATTTTTGATATGATTTGCTAGATAGATTTGAGCCTTTTTTTTTAAGTTTATTTGCAACAATTTACTAAAAATAAATCACACCTAGAGGAACTACGTTAAAGTTTAATGTTCAAAGTGTCCAACATATTACTTTTTTATTATTTATTTTTATAAATATGTCATTGAAAAATAATGAACAAAGCTTATTTAACTTTTCTCAAATCAATATTATAAGTTTAGTATTTTAGAATATGTATTGATTACATTTAACTAAACATAATAATATAATGCACAAATGTATTCATAGAGCACCACCTATTTATTAGTATATAGAGCTTCTATGATAAAGTATTAATGGTGGAAGCCAAATGTTACCAACATGTCTAAAAATATGGTGGGTGGGGCTAATGTTCTAGATCTTGGCCATTCGACATTATCTTACCTCTGCTATTCTGGAGTGTGGAGGAATTCATTTCTAAGGTGGGGACACAATTAAGGTGAATTCCACTATCCCCAGATGATAGAATAATACGTGAAAATGATGATGATGGAAAACAAAGGGGACCTACAGTTTAACGTGGGTTCCGAACCACAGTGGGGAGGTCTGGCATTCTACACATTCACAAAGCGTGAAAGCACACACTTTGCCAGAGGTGAAGGAAGGGTTTGGTAGTCAGATATATCTGTGCCGGGACCGAGGATTGAACCTTGGACCCCTAACACAGAAGTCTGACACCTTACCCCTAGACCAGCAAGGTGCGTCCGGTCCCCTTGTCTAAAAATATTTTATGAAACATTGAGAATGTACACACACAGAAACTCATAGTTGCGAATAGGAATTATTGTAAATCACAGAACGGCCGCCTAACTTACGATAACATTATTAGATTAAAAGGGGATTTTATATAATACACATAAATGCGCGTCAGGGCTACATCCCTCGTAGCTCAGTATTGGAAAGATTATCCAGTACTAATGTACTAATCGCACATCCTTTCCGTGGAGGCTCTTTACATGTCCCGATGAGATGAGATTATGGTGATATTGAGTATGAGGGTGATAGTGAGTATGAGCGTGATAGTAAGTATGAAGGTGATAGTGAGTATTATGGTGATAGTGAGTGTGAGGGTGATAGTGAGCATGAGGGTGATAGTAAGTATGAAGGTGATAGTGAGTATGATGGTGATAGTGAGTATGAAGGTGATAGTGAGTATGACGGTGATAGTGAGTATGAAGGTGATGGTGAGTATGAGGGTGATAGTGAGTATGATGGTGATAGTGAGTATGAGGGTGATAGTGAGTATGATGGTGATAGTAAGTATGAGGGTGTGGAACCAGTGAAAATTCTTAAACCTAATTTGATCTTAAATAACCAAGACCCTGTGATCAACACCTTGTTTCTTTGAGAAAGAGTGAGTCATTCTACGACACGAAGACTGCAGGCTGGAATTCAGGCCAAAGTTGGCCATATTGAGCACTTCCTACAATATTAAGCAGATCCACATTTCTGTATTACAAAGAGGACTAATTTGGAAACAAGGTCAAATGGGACATGTTTGTGTGAACTTTTTTTCATTGTGTTTTTTTCTCCTGTCCACCACTGAAGTGGGTCCCAAATGTTACAGTCATTCTGTATATCATATTAAGTATGGATTTAAATTTATGTTTACTTTTTTTTATTCAGGCATTCTTTAATTGCGGGTATTCTATATTTAACATTAAATATAGAGTTTTAATTCATACCAAAACGTTTAGCCCTACGAATTATTTTGGGGGGGATATGAATCTAACAGTTAATTTAGTAAAGGTATAAGTTTAAATTATAAAACAATTATTTACAATAGATTAAAATTGTTTTAACATGTATAGTAAATACGTTAACCTTATATTTTACTAACATGACCTAATATTTATCAATTTATCTGTAATGTTACCCTAACCTGAGTCTCTTAAGATAAAATATTTAATTCACTTCACCCTTATCATATTTATTTAACAGCCTACCATACACTAGAATAAAATAGTCGTCCACGGTGGTATAAGGATAAAGTGCTCGTCTCAGAAGCTGATGAGTATGGGTTCAAACCCAGCTGGGATCGAAGGATTTTCTGTAGCGATAAAAATCCTTATCACAACTTCCTTCAGAGGGGGAGTAGAGCAATCATTCGGTCCGATGTCGATTGTGGCGTGTAGAAAAACTCCTGAAATCCTCGTGTGGTTATGTCAGGGTCAGATGCATAGTCAGACTTAATGCGCCTCGTGTGTGGTTCGAAACCAAATACAAAATGACAGCTACCTAGCCCAGAATGGAATGTGTCTAATTTCATTTGCAAAACTGGCCCATCCCATTCTGGTATAGGTAGTTGTCTTGTATTTAGTATAGCACCACACATGAGACGTACTAAGTCTGACTATGAAACTAGTCCCCTGTCTATACGTGCCAATTATTAAAAACTTGGGTCCCGGCTTTGATCAAAGATGCTAATCATCGTTTGGAGAATGCTGAGAGGCGTAAAATAGCGACCTAGTTTGGTCGTAACAAATGTCAAGTTAACATATCATCAATTTAGATAAACATTTACTCATTCTTTATGAAAGGTTTGGGTGACATGGCGGTCTAGGAGTAAGGTGTCGGACTTCTGTGCTGAGGTCCGGGGTTCAATCCTCGGTCCCGGCACATATTTATCTGATTACCAAACCCTTCCTTCACCTCTGACAAGACATCTTGTTCCTCCATTTCATCTCACAATCACCCTACCATTACACATTAGCGTAAATGCGTATAACCCGAACGGGTAGTAAGACGTGGTGTTAATAATAATTTATGAAAGGTTATTTAGATCAATGAATACTGTACAAAATAGAAATATCTATGAATGGAAACAAAAGAAAAATGGATAACTTTATAAAGTCTGAAGGCAAATTTAGTAACGGACGATAAATTTACCATGGAAAATATGTCATGTGTATGTAAACCGGGAGAAGTGGTAACACTGCTTATAAACAACAACTATAGACTTGTTTATAGTGGTAATTAGCTAAACAATTGAGGTCAAATTGGTTATTATAGATCACAAATGTTATTACATGAAACGAAATTTAAACACAGTGTATGATGTTTCAAATTTTGCTCTGTATGATTTTATCGCTTATATTACTTACTATATGGCTTTATTAAAAACTAACGTGTTCAAAGGTTTTTCTCTTCATCTATGTGTTTTTAAAGGTTGAACAAAATGCAAACGATCAACTAAGATTAGGAATACAAAATAGGGTATTTTCAAAATCTACTACTTTTCAAAAACAAATATTATATTAATAATAAACAATTATAATTTGGCAAATTAATTAAAATATTTTTTAAATATTTTTCAAAGTTTAACTGACCATACAGACGATTTCGGACAGAGTAAATCATATGTAGGTTAAAATTATTAAAATTACACTAGGTAAAAAAATTAAAAGAGTTGTTTTAAGTTTAGCATGTAAATTTTAAAATATATAATAACATTAAATTAAATTTTTATAATACAACCTCTTTGCCCCATTTTAATATTAATATTTCAAAATAAATAGCTCTAACAAGCTATAGACAATACTATCTCAATTTATTTATCCAAGCACCGCGCCCTACTATCCGTGCGGGTCATACGCATTTAAGTACTATCTACGATAACGGGATACAGTATCTCATATAGATCCAATATACCAACAATTCGTGAAAGATAGATAGCTATTAGTGTGGCCGATAATTTCACCAGCTATCGTATATATTCAAAATACGCCAACTAATGAAAGATGACTCTGAATACGAGACGAACCAAGTTGACCCATTCGTAGAGCATTATCACAAAAATCCAAAGGTCCTGGGTTTGATACTCGTGTCCAGGTTGTCACACTTAGGGCTGATCTTATGACTACCAGATAAATATTGCTAATTGGAGGTTAAAGTTATCTACCAGATTAATATTGTTCCAGGAGTCATAAGACCGGCCCTTTAGTTATGTATTTGTTTAAGGAAAAAGGTGTTTGGTATTGTGAGTTGGGTAACGGAGAAAGAGAAGAAAGGTAGAAAATTATGTTTGAAACATATTTTTATGTTCTTGACATATTTTGAGGCAGGATTACGAACTAATATATACAATGGGAACGGGTATTAAAAACCAACTCTTTTAAAAAGGACGGCATCTCATTCATCATAGGTTTTTAATTCTTAAAGCTGTTTCCCATATTTTGTATTTTTCATTTTCTTTTCTTTCCTTTTTGCCAACCTTTGAGTTCTGGGATTAATGTGCAGTGCATTGAAAGCACCTGATTAGCGGGAGGTAGGTTTTTTCCCGGCATCCAAGCTAAGAGTAAGATTTCTTTCTATCTTTTTTTGCATGCAGAGGTGTGATTAAATAATTGTACTTTTTTTTAAATACGTGAACAAATAATTCTTTAGATGTGTGATGAACTCTAAGACAGAATCACGAAAGCTAGTAAACACCCAAACTCCAGGATAGCTTAATGAGTTTAAGAACTAATATATTCCAAGAGTACAATCTTTCTTACTAACTACTTCTTTAAATATTAAGTTTCTTAAATAAAATAAAATTGGAACACCAGTTTATTAAGATTAATGTCTCAAGACAGTTCCAGAATATTAACATATTCACACTAATAATTGATAGTGATGAGGAAGGTAGAATAGTACCGTGCTCCATGTCTTACTACCCGTCCGGGATCTCCACATATTTATACTAATGGGGTAGTGATATAAACAAAGGAGAATGCTATCATGTTCTGCATCATAGTGCTCACCTATATTTCCGCAAATATTAGATTATGGAGAATATAATATAAATAAGTTGGATTTAAGAGTTAACGTTCGTTTATTTGAATTGATGGAGGGTAATGAACCGTTTTGAACTAAACAACTCTAAAAGAATAAACCTGACCTTCCTGTCACAAGAAAACCATACGAGTCTGGATTGTTACCTCTATCCACGTGCTCACAAAGGGGATTGGCTATGGGTATATTCTGGTTGTAATACGAGGACAGAAATAAGTCGATTTAGTATATATTTTAGACATTGAAACATCATCTACATTTTCTGCCACTTTAATACAGTTATAGAGGTAAGAAATATCAATAACCACGGTTTTTCCACATCAATGATAAAACGATCTAAGACGTCACTTTCGTGTTTACAAGTTTTCCTGTAACAGGGAGATAGAAGTTTCAATTTCAGGTGGGGTGAAGGAATTTTTCCTAAACAATTTCTTACTCGCTTTTCTATCCACATAAATTCAGATGTATTTAAACTAAATTATATATTTATATATTAGTGTAATCATATGGCTAACTCAAATTTTAATAACACGTGAGTCACGGAATAAACAACAATAATAAATGAATTACAAAGCGAGTTGTTTGGAGTCATGTAGAGGAAATAATATCCAGTTAAGAAATGTAAAAAGCGAAGAAAAACCCCAAGTATTTGTCAGAATGACGAGAATTGGATGTTTAGGTAAGAAAATATTGTAAACAGCAATGAATAACCCCAAGTATTTGTCAGAATGACGAGAATTGAATGTTTAGGTAAGAAAATAATGTAAACAGCAATGAATAACAACAAGTATTTGACATAATGATGAATAAAGGGGAATATCCAGTTAATAAATGTAAATAGGAATGAATAATCACAAGTGTTTATCAACACGATGTAGAGAAATGAATGTCCAGGTAAGAAAATAAAGTAAATAGCAACGTATGAGCCAGTGTTTGTCAGAATGACGAGAAGTGAAATGTCCAGGTAAGAAAATAATGTAAATAGCAACGTATGAGCCAGTGTTTGTCAGAATGACGAGAAGTGAAATGTCCTGGTAAGAAAATAATGTAAATAGCAACGTATGAGCCAGTGTTTGTCAGAATGACAACTAAAAGTGAAATGTCCAGGTAAGAAAATAATGTAAATAGCAACGTATGAGCCAGTGTTTGTCAGAATGACGACTAAAAGTGAATGTCGATCAAGGCAGTTTGTCTCTAGTGAACGAGGCTGATCCGTGTAACGGGAGGGATGTGTTCAGGCGGAGCAAGCACACAAACCCATCTCTTCTCCGTCACAGAATCCTAGCCTGGGAAAATACACATTTACTTTTCTTTGTGGGGCATGTAGGAAAATCAATTTCAATCATTTGCAGCTCTCACTCCCCTCCCGTGAAAACACATCTGGGTTGGGGATGGGTTCCACGAGCAGGGTGTGGTGTCGGGGTGGGTAGGTGGGTCGGGCTAGGTTGCACGGATGGTGAGAGGGGGAGAGGGGTTGGCCTGGAAACGAGAGGAACACTCAGATGGATGTAGACAGAGAACTACTCGTTGCAGGGGTAGAGGGTAGACGAATTCTAATTAAAATCAACATTAGCTTTACTGATGATTGCGAGCCTGCGGCCAGCCATCAAACCCGCTGGGTTCATTTGTGAATCCGATATGAAATCAGCAGGACGTATACAGAGTGCGACTGTCAGGGAGGGGTTGAATTCACCACGAATCTAACAAAAATATGTAGCCTCTCATTTCATTCGAAAAAACTCGCATTCTCTTATCTTTGAAGAGAAATGATTGGTAACTTCATATCATTAAAATCTTAATAGACAAATTCGTAAATTAAGGTGTGTTCGATGTTGAAATAATTATCTATATAACAGGTTGTTGAGTCTTAAATATTAAGTAAACATATGTATAGTCATTTAAAAATGATTGGCAATTGTCAGTTACTGTACTTTAATGGTTTCTGTTTAAGTCTACATTTTAATCAAATTAATTAAGCCAATCATAATATTGTTTTTAGCACCACGTCTTACTACCCGTTCAGTTTACACGCCTATGTGCTAATAACGCTGATATGTTTGAGAGGGTGGAAACACATTTGGAAAAACCACCCCCAGTTCACTCGAGCGAGATTCTAACCACGATCTCACCGTCCTCGGTAGTCTAGCTCAACACGAAACTAGCGCGTTAGCTAACTACGCGACCTAGGTGGTGTATATATATATATTATGCTGATGGAATCTTTGTTTCAATAGTTTTCTAAATAATTTCCATTTGTTTATGTATGCCAATGTGTTTAAATTAAGAGTATACCAACAATACTTTTAGTATTACGTCAACGCTGTCTTAAAATACATCACTAAGCCCATGGATGTTAGTCACAAGCTCATTAAGTCTGGATCGCCAGTGAAAGGAAGGTCAGGGTTCTAAACACGGCTAGTACTAAAGGTTTTTATTTATTAATGGCCTACAATTCTTCTTCCATGGAGGTGCAAGAATATTTCTTCTGAATAATACATTTCTCAACTCTAACTCATCTCTTATACGTTAGAGTAATTAGTTACGGGTAATAAGTCGTGGTGCTAATAAATAAGAAAATTTTTTTTATCTTATTTATACATTTTGTATTATTTTTTTATCCGTGTCTTACTAGCTGTTCAGCTTAGTACGCATATGTACTAATTACGCTAAGGGACTAAGGATGGTTAATGTTGAATTTGTATAAAAAGTGTACATGCATTTTCTTACATGAACAGGAGAAACCCATCTTGGAAAACCAATCTCTGTACACCTGACCGGTATTCGAACCCCGATCTTCCTGTTATCGGCAATTTTTTGTATTTAAAATGTTCGGAACACAACACCTCAAAAGTATTTTTTCAAATTGTGACATTGATTCCAAATCCCAACTTAATCAATACTGGAAGTCATTTCAAGGAGCTTCGCCTTGAACCCCACCTCAATTACCTTACAACTGGATTGGCCTCAAGAATATTGTGACAGCTCTCAAACGGGAATTTATATTTAAATTATGATCAGGAGCACTGAACCCATACAGGGTGGAGCAAATAAACCGAACCATTTTCAAAATGAAATATAAAACAACCCCATGTATACAAAAATTACTAAAATATTTGACAGGTATTTTTAAAAGGTTTGGAAACAAAAGTTATAATTTACTGTTTAAAAATAATGTCACCCACGTATGCACCATTCTTCGCCATGCACTGATGCAATCGCTTGCGTAAGCTGTGTACGACCCTGTGAAGCAGGTCTGGTGAAATGGCATCAATCTCTTGGATAAATTAGACCTTCTTCAATAGTGTGTAAAAACACCTTCTCTTTCAAATACCCCCATAATAAAAAATAATCGGGGGCTGTCAAATTCGGTAACCCCGGAGGTCATGGAATATCACCAAACCGGGAAATTATATGACCTTAGAAGAATCCGTGTGGTGTTTCCATGCTGTGACGCGATGGGTGATGGCCTCATTTTATTGTAACCAAATATTTTCAAACTGAAACTGACGTTTACATAAGTCAGGAACAAGGAAATTCGTTATAATTTCTGCATTACGTTCTGAGTTAACTACTGTTACTCGGCCGTCAGCATTTTTGAAGAAATAGGTTCCAATGACACCCATTGTTCCAACCCCACACCTCATAAAAAAAAACTTTTCACTAGAAACTGATCTTTCATGAATTTCTCGTGAATTTTCAGCTGCCCCGTATCGTAAATTTTGTTTATTAACAAAACCTTTCAGGAAGAAATTATCCTCATCAGTCATTAGAAGAGTGTTTAGTAATTCCCGATTCTGATTCGTTTTATCCGATAAAGTCCCGCAACGCTGCAATCTGACATCCTTATCATGCTGATTCAGTTCTTATGCTAAATGAATTTTGTACCGGTGAAATCGTAGGTCCAGGTGCAAAAGTCGTGAAAGATTCCTTCGAGATAGTTGCAGCTTACGGGGACGGGCGTATCTCTATTCTGAAATACGAGGACTCCGCCCCATGGCCACTCTCACGCGCTCTACATTTTCAAGTGTTCTATTTTTAAACATTTATGTGTGTTTTTTACTGAGCCACTTGCACGACACTGACTTACTCACCCACTAATTATTTTACGTGAGGGCACTGGTCGCCGGCTATGCTTGTCGCCAAACTTCCGTCTAAATATTATCATTATTAGCATCGCGTCTTACTACCCGTTCGGTTTGTACATACTCACGCTAATGTGTAATGGTAGGGTGATTGTAAGATGAAATTGAGGACCTACAGTTTAACGTGGAATCCGAACCACAGTGGAGGCCTTGGCACTCCACACATTCACAAGTTGTGATTAATACACGTCTTGTCAGAGGTGAAGGAAGGGTTTGGTAATCAGATAAATCTGCACCGAGACCGAGGATTGAACCCCGGACCCCCAGCACAGAAATCCGACACCTTACCCCTAGACCACCAGGTCACCCCTTATAAATACTCGTTGATCTTGAATAATGGAGTGTGTTCATATAAACTGTTTCACAGCAAATATGCTTTGTTGCACCGACCAACTATCTATTGTCTACTGAATACAAAGTAGCATAGTACTTATCTCCACTTATTTCACTATTTCCACGACTAACGTTAACCAGTATTGCCAACCTAAAACTGATTCGCTTTAATTGCCCCGCTCTGCATTTTGATATTTGTGTATTACAATAAAACTTCGATACTTTTAACTGAAAGGGGCAGGAATGGATGAGATAATCCGGATTAACTAAAATAACAGATAAGCTACAAGCAGCATCGAAATGGTATGTATTGATTGGATTATACAATTACCAGGCATACGCAATTGTAATAGGATTTAAAAATCAATTAAACTGGAAATTAACTGGATCTTCCATGAACTGCTCAACAGATATCTCTTAAAATTGGATGGGCTTTGAATAAGAACTTTTGAGAAATTTGTGATTCTCATTTATCTTAATAGGTTCACGTAGATTTTTGAAGTGTCCATAATATTAAGAAATATCTTTATTTTCACTCTCTTGAAAAAATTAATTACGTAATTCAACTATTATTTTGCATCAACCAGTTTAATTTTCCGTCAATGCTACAACTATAATTTAAAAGGCTAAACATATTCTTACTAAGCAAGATCTGGATTAATGAGGTATAGAATATCTAGATTTTATTGTATTGTCACATTTAACAAAATAAAAATTAATGAATTAATCTAAGATAGGGGGCTATTAGGATGGTATTTATTATGGTATGTACCTACACGTCCCTGAGGAAAGTAAAAAATCCCAAGGTAAAATCACAATATCAAGAATTTCCCCCGATTGTACACGACTCAGATCAAAAACAAGTTTAATACTTTTTTCCTGACCAAAGGTATGAGCTCAAACCCCAAAAGGTGTTCGTTAACAAATAATTATGTTCTACCTTCCTCATATCTACCCCATCAGTGTAAATATGTGGATATCCCGTATGGGTAGTAAGACGTGGAGCACGGTACTATTTTACCTTCCTCATTTCTACCACATTAGTGTAAATATGTGGATATCCCGGACGGGTAGTAGGACGTGAGAAACTATGTATACCCCTACATAGCTGGCCAGATCCAAGTTTTGTTCCATCTCTATGTGAGGTGTTAAAAAGATATTTTCCATGTTCAAGAACATTTTAAGTGATAGCCGGAAGAAATTCACTCCCATAATTCTTGATAAATATATAGCTTCCTTGTAATCAATCAGAACCACAATAACTAATCTGATGAAGCATACAATTTTATAATAGCATTTTAACTGTGTTTCTTATCTGTTTTATTGAGAGTATCTATTTGTCTTGCTAACTTCTTCAGTTTTAAATGCCTAATTGCACAGGCCTACATAATTTGCCATATTTTCACATAAACAAACTCATAGCATACTTATTATACTTCACAATACCCCCGGGTGTAATAAGGTGGACTTGATAGAACTAACTCAGGATAAAGATAAGATGTAATAAGGTGGACTTGATAGAACTAGCTCAGGATAAAGATAGGGTGTAATAAGGTGGACTTGATAGAACTAGCTCAGGATAAAGATAGGTTGTAAGAAGGTGGACTTGATAGAACTAGCTCAGGATAAAGATAGGTTGTAAGAAGGAGGACTTGATAGAACTAGCTCAGGATAAAGATAGGGTGTAAGAAGGTGGATTTGATAGAACTAGCTCAGGATAAAGATAGGGTGTAAGAAGGTGGACTTGATAGAACTAGCTCAAGATGGAGATAGGTGGCGTAATTCTGTAATTGCGGCAATGAACTTTCAATTACTTAATTCAATAGTGTCAATAAGTAAGTAAATAAAGAATTATATCACGATTGTTATATGTAACATTAAGGTATACCTATATTATTAAAATAATTTTAAACCAATTTTGAACTATATCATTAGGCTTATATAGAGTACAGTACATAGGAATCCCACAGGGCATGTATAATATAGGCAATGTTTCCCTACAGCCCATATTCACTTGACCAAGGGACTTCTAAATATCGATAAAAACATAATTTAATCCGAAATCCATATACAAATATTAATCCGTTGGGACATATTTGCTGCATCATGATTTGGTACTGCAGCCAATATTAACTTTATACGTTTCAGTGGCCTCATGGTCTAATCTTGTACTCTTGCAGTAGACTAGACTGCCATGACAGAGAGATTAAGGTTCGAATCTCGATTGAATGTACTTATGGTATGTTTAAAAAAAATAGTTTTCTACTCTTCCTTTGCACAAATGCGAGTACACTTCCTATAAACACACTTTTCTAATCCCTAAAACAATTAGCGTAATTAGTAGGCTACATAATCGGATAAACCGGACGGGTAGTAGGACGTGGTGCCAAAATATTAACTTGTAAAAGCATAAGAACATTCTATGACACTGTAGATAGCTAGAGTAATTTGTTGAACAATTATTGTACAAAGGAATACTAAGCTTCAGTGTTTGAACTTACCAAATTATTAATTTTTATAATAACTAAATAATTAGTTTATTTACTTAAATAATTTGAGGAGGGGTGCAAAAGGCACTCTCTAAAATTTCGAAGCGCAGTTGAAACTGAAGTAGAAGAAACGGCTTTTTGTGGTTGTCACATTACCCTACTTTTAAATTTTAAACTAACCCTTAGGTGAATGTGACATATTTGTATGTATATATATTCTTACGTTATACTTGTAGTTTACCCATAATAACGTGTTTTTGAACTTTTATAATACTTACTTTTAGTTTTAAAAGCTGTTCATAGGAGGTAAATGTCAAAATCGCATAAAAGTGTTTGTACGAGTTTTATATAATAGAGTGACGATATAAAAAATGTGTTTTAAATAGTTCAGTTAACTTTTACAGTAAAGCCTTTTTAATTCGAAGTCCAAGGGATATCTAAAAGCAGCTGATTTAAAATAAATCGATAACCTCAAAACATGATACATTTAAACACATATTTTATACATGCTATATAAAAAACATACACACAATATATATACATAAGACTTCATTGGAAAAGAAAATAAATTTACACGCGAAATATAAAAACTTTGAAAACTTAATATACAAAAATTTCAGACTTAAATTAGTTTTTACACTCAAATGACATTACGTTGGGGAAAAAAATGTTATCTTGGTTTGTTTTAGTTTGCTTATTTTGACACCATTAACAAAATCTTCAAGTCAGCTGATTGCATTACATCTGGTTCGGATTCAGTGAATATTCTCAGCTCCATGTTTGGTGCCACGTGATTACAGTCACACAGAAGCGACGAAAACCGATCCAAGCACATAACCTGTTCTAGAAAACTTTATTTGACTCTCTTGGTTTATGGGGAGATTTATTAAAGATCATTAAGTTAAGTTTTAAATAAGAACGAACTCGAAAAATATTGACAATATATTGGTTTCGAACTATACAAATATTTCCTTCTAAAACTTGAATTAAATATAATATTTTACTCCATTTGAGTCACTTTTATAAAGTGTCTCATTTGTATTTTCTCATATTGAGAATATTTTTAGTATACCTTAATGTTTTTTTTTTCTTTTTAACATTTTATATTTTCATATGTTTGTTTTGTGTTTTTAAATTAGTGTATACAACTGTGGGTTTTTCTTGGCAGGTATATCACTCAAATTATACTAATAGCCCAGTTGTGAACTCCTATGGATTTTCTAAAATGGGTATTCTCTCATATTTAGATTTTTTAACTTAGATTTTTAGCATTTTATATCATTTTTTTATTTTGTGTCCACCTGCTTATTCCAACACGTGGACTATTTATTAGACTCTCGGTGACCTGGTGGTCCAGGGGTAAGGTGTCAGACTTCTATGCTGGCGGCCGGGGTTCAATCCCAGGTTCCGGCAAAGATTTATCTGATTACCAAACCCTTCCTTCACCTCTGACAAGACATCTTGTGAATGTGAGGAATGCCAGGTCTCCACCGTGGTTCGGATTCCACGTTAAACTGTAGGTCCTCCATTTCATCTCACAATCACCCTACCATTACACATTAGCGTAAGTGCGTATAACCCGAACGGGTAGTAAGACGCGGTGCTAATAATAATAATAATAATATTAGACTCTCCCCTCTGGGGACTTTACTACGTGTTTTATATATTTTAAGGCCCTAATGACTTCATTGTGTCGACGGGCCGCTAAACCATAATAATAATAATAATTATTATTATTATTATTATTATTATTATTATTATTATTATTATTATTATGATTACTATTATTATATTTTACTATTGATTTTAATAGAAATGTCATTGGGAATCATGATGGGTTTGAACTATCCAATTCTTAGCATTAACCAACATCGAACTAACCATATCCTTTGATATGTATTATATACATATATCTCAAAAACCATCTTTCATTGCATATTCATCAAGAAGATGCCCAGTTGGTCAACGGAGCCACTGATTTGGCTTTTTTTTTTACAACAGAAGCTCTAGCTGGTGTTCTATCAACTGCCAACATCAAGTACACCTTAGTAGTGAGAGTGTACTTGATGTTTGTATTTGGTGGGGCACCGCCCCCCGAACCTACCCTCCCTCTCTCTCTCAGCTCCTTCTTTGACCACTAGTGCACATAAACATCTAAACCTCTCTTCCCTAACAGAATTATAGCCCCAAGTCTGGTCTCTACTCATCTCGAAGCGTTCTCTCAAAGCTATTTATTTTCACGGTACACCTAGGCTACAAATCAAAGCACACAACACACATGTTTATAGCAAAGTTAGGCCATCAAACTAGGATTGACTTAGAATTTTGTACTGGCGTATAGTGCTGTTCTAGTTTCCAGTGAGTTTATTGGTGTTTGTCTTAGTAGTAGAATAGTTTTGAATGGCCATTCATATTACCCTTAAAAGAATGCCAGTTACACTATTGAAAATACGAGATAAAATTTGAGTAAAAATATTTTAATCGCCATTAGGCTAAATAACTTGTTTTTTTATTTATCTTTGAGTGTGTTTATTTAAATTATATAAATTAAATTAAATAAATAAATGAAAAAAAGTAAAGCTTTATTAATAGTAAACAGTTAACGTCATTTTTTGTAGTATGTCTTACCCGTTCAGCTTAGGAGCTTACGATAATGGTTTGGTGATAATAATAATATATAATATTGCACATTTGGGCTACATCACTCGTAGCCCAGCAGTAGAAATATTAGCCCATACTAATGTACCGTTGTCCAGGGGTCGCCCGAATGTACTAATAGTACAATCTTTACGTGGAGGATCTTTCCATGTCACGATGAGATGAGGTGATGGTGAGTATGAGGGTTATAGTGAGTTATGAGGGTGATAGTGAGTATGAGGGTGATAGTGAGTATGAGGGTGATAGTGAGTATGAGGGTGATAGTGAGTATGATGGTGTGGAACCAGTGGATAAACTTACAACTAATTTAAGCCTAATCAACCAAACCCTGGTGACCGTTGGGGTGATTCCTCTTTCGGGAAAAACACCTAGCTGGGAATCGATCCCGGGACCTCTAGGCTTGTAGCCAGGTGCACTGACCACCATACCATGAGGCCGGTTATGGGTTGGGATGAAAATGATTGAAATTAGAGGAAGTGTGCCTACATTTGCACGGAGAGAGAGAGAAAGGGAAGCCATTTTCGGAAAACCACCCTCAGTATACTCGACTGGGATCGAACCACGATCTATCCTTCATCGACAGTCTACTTTATTGCCAGAGTGACGCCTTAGATCATGCAGCTACTGAAGCGGGGGAAAATTAAAGTTAAAATATAAAGCTCTACATTACATCTTGAACTATTAAAAAATTCATTTCAACTAGTTTGTTATTTTAAATAAATAATATTAGACACGGTTTAAAATAATATTTATATAATATTTATTTATTGATTTTTGCAAAAAATTTGTTTTAAGTCATAGACTTTAAAATGTATGAGCGGAAGGAAATAATCCCACTTGTTCACTGGATAGAACCAGCTCAATATAGTGATATGGTGTAATGAGGTGGACTGGTTAGAACTAGCTCAACATAGAATTATGTGGTGTACTTTTCTTTAAGTGCAGCACTGCGGCAATGGAAAGGAAATAAGTATTCTACGATAACAGATTTTCTATCGATTAAAAAACCATGTATTGGAATGTTAGGGTAATGTTCGTTAAAGGCGTGGTATAGAGTGTGGCCCTCAATAGATGAGAAACATAGGCTATTATTCAATCTGAAAAAAAGATGTTTGAAACGTTTTGATGGAGAAGATAACATAAAATATAAACAATGAACTGATAAAGTAAGTAATCATGATGTGTTGTTCAAGATTAAATTTAAGAAGAATGGTTTGTAGCTATATATAACTACTTCCAAATGGTTGGATAGATTATAAATTGATGCCAAATTAATATTAGATTGATTATTAAAGTTTGTTTGAAGAGTAAAATAGGAAGAGGACAGCCAAGGCTATAGTATATTAAACAGATTATAAGGGGAATGTTGGTTCCATTGATTACAGTCAACTAAAATCAATAGTTTCAGATATGCATACTTGGGAAGCAGTTAACTAACTACCAATATGCAGATCAAAGATTAAAGAAGAAGTAGTTTTTTAATAAATTGTAAACTATTATACCGCCTGGTCGTTTATTAAACCTATTCATTGACAACTCCTTTTTACACATATGTATAATTTGATAAAACAAAAACTCTCTATTCCAAATATTAATATTATTCTCTAATTTTAACAGAACTAGTTAAAGGGTTGGGTTTGGGTTTTTTTTGTCAGCAAAGTTGTAAAGGGCTATCTGGCTACCAAACGATCATTTTTTTAAAAATTTAAATGCCCTGATATACATTCCTGGCTAATGACGGCACCCCACCAACACCATGATAATGATGAGAGTCGTTGTCTTTCCTGTTCGGTTTATTAACCATTTCTCCCCTCCTCTCCGTAGACCACAACCACCTAAATTAATTTGCATTCTGATTCAGAATATCATATATTCAGATGAGCCGTACCTTTCACCCCCCTAACCCCCCCCCCCCTTTCCGGTGCCACTGACACCGGTACTATGGTTCAATGCGAGAATCAAAATTACAGTCGAAAAGGACACAAAACGGATATACGCCTAGTTTACCCCCCCCCCCTTCTACCCACGCTTTTATACATTTTTATTACAACGTTGCTTTATGACACACAAATTTGTTCATTAAATTGTGAGCCTATAGAGAGAAAAAAAAAGATTCTCACAGAACATAAAGTCGAAGTAAAAAAATGAATTTCATCCCTAGAGGCCATAATAAATAAATGGTACTTTTCATTTGTAATTTATGAAGAAACTACAATGAAATGTAAATATTACTATAATCCAGAATAGTAGAATTATATTGTTAGTGGTGGTAAGGTAAATACAGTAGTCTCGAGTGTTCGAGTTTAACGAGATTGGTCCCATCTTGAACTATCTAGAACTAGAACTATATTGTATAAAGGAATAGATACATATTTCCAAGTATAGAAAGTATTTTATATATATATATTTAATTTCTCATATAAAGAGAAAATATTGTAATCGTGAAAAATACTGACCTTAAAAGTATGAAAAAAATTCATTAGGTTTTATGTGCCTCCGAGCCCAAACAATTGAATTTTACCATTATTTTTGTCTGTTTGCCTGTCTGTATGTTTGATTGACTGACTGACTGACTGTTCCTTGACATAGATCTAAATGGTTTGATGGATTTGGTACAAACATGATATTTAGATGCCATAAGGCTAGACCTCCGGATTTTTTTTATTTTGACCCTAACCTTCAAATTAATGTTGGTTTAATTAGGAGTGATTTATTTTATTCCAAATTTTTCGAAAATGTTTCATACAATTTTGTTCGAAATCGTTATCTTGGGAGTGTTTGAATTAACAAATAAAACTGTACACTTTAGGCCTATTTGAGAAAATGTCGTTTAAAAGTATTTAACTGATGACTAATATTTTGTAATTTAAAAAAATTTAAAAATATCTCTAGCGATCTGGTTCTAAATGTGTACATTCTGGTAAGATTTTAAAATCAAAATAATTGTAAATACTTGTTTTTCTTTTAAAAGATAATTTAATAGTAACTTTGGTGACCTGGCGGTCTTGGGGTAAGGTGTCAGACTTCTGTGCTGGAGGCCGGGGTTCAATCCTCGGTCCCGGCACAGATTTATCTGATTACCAAACCCTTCCTTCACCTCTGACAAGACATCTTGTGAATGTGGGGAATGCCAGGCCTCCACCGTGGTTCGGATTCCACGTTAAACTGTAGGTCCTCCATTTCATCTCACAATCACCCTACCATTACACATTAGCGTAAGTGCGTATAACCCGAACGGGTAGTAAGACGCGGTGCTAATAATAATAATAATAATAATAATAATAATAATAGTAACTTACAAATGATTGTTTTATTTTTTTAAATATCTCAAATTATCTTGTTTAAAATTAGTGTCCTGTGAGTATTTAAATATAAATATTATTGTATATGTATTTTTAAATCAATTCATTTAAGGATAGTTTACTTACGACAAATTCTGGAAAAAAATTAAAAAAATTCCTTTAAGATTTAGTTCAAAATGGTAATCCAAGAATAATTTTTCATTATATAATAATAATAACTTTCATTTTTTTTACTAATAGAATAATTCAGGGTAATTTACAACTAACATATTTTTTGGATTAATGCTTTGAGAAATGTTGTTTAAAATATTAATATTAAGAATGTTTATTGTGAATAACAAGATGATATGATGTGCCCTATCTTTATTTTTCTTGTGATCGTTGTTTGCTGCATAACCAGGCATCGCTCATCCTTGTCGAATTAACTTAATGGACGTCACAGAGTGTATTCCTGCCTCGGATTATCAAGACTACACTGCATGGTAAAAAAAACTTAATCAATTTGACAAATGGGATTTATAGTGTACAAATACATAACTAATTTATACTACAAGATGTAGAGTACATATTGTGAAATATTAATGAATTTAAAAACTATACTACGCCGGGAAAAAGTTTAATTTAATGTTTTACTTAACGTCGGTGGGGCACCCAATTTGTGTTTTCGTGTCATATGTTTGCCATCCCTGTCATAGAGAAACCCACTGGGATTTGAACAATGACCTTCCACTCAACAAGGGAAAATTGAGGTTATAATATAGCTCACTTGATCACGTGAGTACTGCTCTGGGTTAGCTCATTTTAAATTGATATATTGCTCTATTTATATGACCTACAAAGTTAGTATAAAGCACTATTTAGATTTTTTATTTCTTACTCGATTTGTAATTTCATACACAACAATTTGAAAACCAGAGCACCTTAAACCAATTATATTTTAATATGTTGGACTATGACTGCGATTCTATTGGAAATCAGATTAATACCAAAAAACCGGAAAAAGAAATTAAAACCATTACAGTGGCTCAGAAGCCATCCCCGTGGTAAAGAATCATTGCACCTTGCTACGAGCCTAGGGGTCCCGGGTTCGATTCCAAGTAGGTATCTTGGGTAATTTTCCCAAAGAGGGAAATATACCAACGGTCACCAGGATTATATGAATTAGACTTAAGTTAGGTTTAAGTGTTTACATTGGTTCCACACCCTCATACTCACTATCACCCTCATACTCACTATCACCCTCATACTCACTATCACCCTTATACTCACTATCACCCTCAATTTCACTATCACCCTCATACTCACTATCACCCTCATACTCACTATCACCCTCATACTCACTATCGCCCTCATACTCACTATCACATTTATACTAGTTCTAGCTAGTTTCTAGTGTGTATAGCAAAGAANTCACTATCACCCTCATACTCACTATCACCCTCATACTCACTATCACCCTCATACTCACTATCGCCCTCATACTCACTATCACATTTATACTAGTTCTAGCTAGTTTCTAGTGTGTATAGCAAAGAACTTACTAATTTTTAAATGGGTTCATCATGTATATATGTAAACAGGCAAGTAAAATCAGACATGATAATTTAAGTTATGTTGGTTTGTAGCCATGTGCTCGTATAATCTAAAAGGGTGTGGTTTTGGATTAAAAAATTGTACGGAACGCCGCACTCCATTGTTTAAAAACTAAGATATTTACTCAAAACTCGTAATATATGTGAAACAAAATAATATACACTAGCAAACCCAAGAAAGAATTTGCGCTATACTTAGGTAAGCATGTATACACACATGTATATAACACAATTGTGTACGTGTATATATATAAACAAGGTGTTGGAAATGCATAGCCCAAACAGCACATATAATTTTATTGATCCAAAAGTAATACAAAATTCCTATACACCTATACTACATCCGGAAACCTATGCCAATACCATTAATTTTTGTTCAAAGTTTCGGCGTACAGCGCCGTGAGAGCAAAGCAGTTCAAGAATGCGTGTACAACAGGTTGCATAGGAGCTATGTAGGGCCGTGAATGATGACCCTCAGAACGTATTCATATTTATAGATGCACGGGTGTGTTGTTTTATATTAAATGTGGTATGTTCTGCTGCCGTGCTCCAAGATGTCGAGGTGTGGAGTACCACGCGCCTAGCTTATATGCAACCTGTTGTACACGCATGCTTGCACAGCTTTTCTTTCTCGGTGCTGTACACCAAAACTTTGAACACAATTTAATGGTATTAGCATAGTTTAGCGGATGTAAATGTAGGGATTTTGTCTTACTTTTGGTTCAAACTAACCATATATGCAGTTTGGGCTGAGTTTCCAATAACCTTGACATATAATGCATATATATATATTAATTTATACAATCTACATATATACACGACCCACTAGAGTGTATATATATATATATATATTTATATTTATATTTATATTTATTACATATTTATAAACGTAGATCGTTTCTGCGATGGCTGCGGATTAGATTTACAAATATATGATTTATATATTGTATATGTATTTATATAAATATACATGTATACACGATCCACTAGTACATATGGGATACATATTTGTAATAGTGGATCATTTCTGCGATGTATGCATATTACTGCGCTAAAATGTATTAAAATATTTTAATTGATAAAGGTTCTATTAAATCAGACATCACACTACCATCTAGTCAAAGGTTTGCTCCTCAAAGGCTATCAACTTTACCCAGATTTTGAGATTGCGTTTTCGAGTTCCTAGTGCCATAAAGTCGGTAATATATAAAAATTCGTATAAATATATAGGATTTGTGGAGGTTAACTAGATATAATTATTTAAGATAAACGTTTTACTACCCCTCCAGTCTACGCACGTTCAATAACACTAAGAGAAGAAATACACTTTAGAGGAAATGTATTCCCATTTGCGTGGAGTGATATATCCGCAAATAATTCAGGTAAAATGAATTTAAGTATATTCTGTTCATAATAAAATCCTTGACAACAAGATTATACCACATGAGCTTGTATTTTATCTCGTGTACTCAACGATGCGGGTAAAGCCATGATATTTAGAAGTATATTAGATTGATGTTTGTGAGTTAAAATTTCATCAGAGGTTTAGTAGAGTCTTATTCTCATAGGAAGCCCGTTATCTGAAAACTGTAAGCTCATGTTACCACAATAGTGTAAATTAAAATATTACAATTTTATTTACATTATTAGCCCGTTCAATTAAGGCTGCATTGTATAACCCGAACGGGTAGTTAGACGCGGTGCTAAATAATAATAAAAAAATACTGTAGCCTGCTTCAGTAGCTGCGTGGTCTAACGTGTTACTCTCACAGTAGATTAGATCGCCGATGATGGGGAGATCTAGGTTCGAATCTCGGTCGTGTATAATGAGGGTAGTTTTTCCAAAATGGTTTTCTACTCTCCTTCCACGCAAGTGCGTTTATACTACCTCTAAGTATAACCTTCTTACAATCCATTAACATAATTAGTACATAAGCGTATAAGCCGAAAGTGTAGTAATACGCTGTGCTAAAAAAAATCAAGGCTGTAATGATAAATAATAGATTAATTCATAAAGAAGAATTATTGAAAGATTTTGATAAAATATTAGAATAAATTTATAGTTAATAAATGGATTAATACATATTTATATAATCCCAAATTTGATTGATTTTCAATCATCGTTGGAGTTCTAAGGGGGGCTTCCAATAAAAATCATAGCTCACAAGACCTACTGCAGATCTTGCTGGGCCGGTAACTGAGCAGTTTTTTTTAATCGACACACGAACTCACGCAAGCGCACACGAAAAAAACACACACAAACACTAGCGCACACATAACAAAGTCCGGTTTTGTGTAATCACGCAAAGAGTGCGCAGCTTCCAAAGAGCTGCTGGCGTGAGAGTTTCCATTCGAGAAGGAAGCTGATAATATTTGTGTTCGTGCGAGTGAGATAGAGGACCGGTGAAAGAGAGATAGAGAGAGAGTGAGAGAGAGGCGGTAGCTATTGTTTTAACCCAACTAAATTACTGTCGCGGTATGCGTGTTGTTACAAAGGAGGTCTCGGATATCGCAGGGCCCGAGGCACCCCTGTACCAACCTAGTAATGAACTGCTAGCACACCCAACCCACCCACCCCTCTATAACCCACCCTTCTACCCCACTAGCCACTGTTTGCCAAGAACCTAGGAACCCCCCACCCCCTTTTCCCTTTTTTTCTCACACACCCTCCAACAACTTTTACCCCCTATAACACTCTACGCCTTTCCTCCGTCCTCTTTAACATTTACACTCTTCAAGCCTTGTTAAATTAAGATCGAAGCAACCGGAACTTAAAATGAACAACGTTTTCTCATAAAACTTGTAAAGATAATAATATAATACTGACACGTGTATTTACCACTAATTTAATTTTGGGCTTTAGTGATAACTTAGACAATGAGTAAGTAATTGTGTCTTCAAAATAATTGTAGTCGCTTCCGTTTAATTAGATATGTTATATGTGTATGACCCGATCGTATGGATATCTGATATTTTATGAATATATTTACAAAATATTTTTTATCTCGTTCTTTGTATTATACATATTAAATTTTAAAATATATGTAATTTATATGACCTACTTATTTTTACTGACCCGCCTCGGTGGCGTAGTTGGCTAACGCGCTTGTCGTGTTGAGCTCGACTGCTGAGGACGGGGAGATCGAGGTTCGAATCTCGATCGGGTGAACTGGAGGTGGTTTTTCCTAAATGGTTTTCCGCTTTCTCTCCACGCAAATGCGGGTTCACTTCCTCTAATTCAACCTTCCCAATTCCTAATCCATTAGGGTAATTAGTACTTAAAGCGTATAACCCAAACGGGTAGTAAGACGCGGTGCTAAATATTATTATTAATATTTGTTTACTGATGGTATATTTTAAAGTGATAAATTAATTTATCAGTCAAATTAAATAAGTCTCNTTATATATATATATATATATATATATATATATATATATATATATATATATATATATATATATAAACATATATATATACAGTAATGGGATGCAACCTGAGGTCGCGGGCCGTCCACGCATCACCGTAAGAACCGCAATCCTTATCAGAATCTTGGGGGTACGTTTATGATTAAACACGAGTGAAAGTACATACGGAATATTCAAGGTGTTGTTTATTAAAAAAAACACATACACTGATAGAATGAGACTGACTACAGTAGCCTCATGGCTTCTTTGGTGCTAACTGACAGCTCATAGCTGACTTCTGGCAGTCAACATTTAGGTATATACATAAATTTTGACTCTCAGAAGTGACAGCTTCTAAACACACGTTTTTGCAGATCATATGGTTCGTCGTAGGGATACAAAATTTGGTCTGGTAACTTTTCAAAGCCGTCAGCTGTCAGCTGTGAGCTGTCAGTCAGCACCAAAGAAGCCATGGGGCTACTCTACAACCAAACAAGTCACTGAACTAAATAATAAAAGTCTTAATTAATTCTGTAAATTAATAAGCGAGTTAGAACACTTACAATTAAAGAAAATAAAATAAACAGCTAATTGATAAGAATACAAAATGACTAATCAAACATTTAATCAACAGTCTATTAAAATGTTCAGTCACTGTTCTAATTCACCGTCGAAGTTTAAGTCCCTCACGTGACACCACCACTGGTCACTGCACACGACACACTGTGCTGACCCACATTACATGAACACTAGACTCGCTTATCAACTCCCAGACACGCTGGCCCACTCACTGGACTCGTTACCCACTTACTGGACATGCTGGATCACTTATTGAACGTTCTGGCCCACTCACTGAACACTTTGTCCCACTTGCTGAAACCACTGAACCAATCACTGGATACGCTGGTACACTCCTGGCCACCTTGGACTAATCCTGGACACGCTGGTCCGTTCACTTCACTATCCTCAACTTGGACTGGGGTCACCTTGCTGACTGCCGACCGTGTGTGTGTGTGTGTGTGTGTGTGTGTGTGTGTGTGTGTGTGTGTGTGTGTATGTATATATATATATATATATATATATATATATATATATATATA
>CABFOW010000357.1:18633-29739 GCA_902141385.1 Timema californicum | reverse complement strand
CTACCTCATTAGTGTAAATAGGTGGATATACCGGACGGGTAGTAAGACGTGGAGCACGGTACTATTCTACCTTCCTCATCTCTAACCCATTAGTGTAAATATGTGGATATCCCGGACGGGTAGTAAGGCGTGGAGCACGGTACTATTCTATATTCCTCATCTCTACCCCATTAGTGTAAATATGTGGATATCCCGGACGGGTAGTAAGACGTGGACACGGTACTATTCTACCTTCCTCATCACTACCTCATTAGTGTAAATAGGTGGATATACCGGACGGGTAGTAAGACGTGGAGCACGGTACTATTCTACCTTCCTCATCTCTACCACATTAGTGTAAATATGTGGATATCCCGGACGGGTAGTAAGACGTGGAGCACGGTACTATTCTACCTTCCTCATCTCTACCACATTAGTGTAAATAAGTGGATATCCCGGACGGGTAGTAAGACGTGGAATAAGGTACTATTCTACCTTCCTCATCTCTACCCCATTAGTGTAAATATGTGGATATCTCGGACGGGTAGTAATACATGGAGTAAAATACCATTCTACCTTCCTCAGCTTAAAATACTAATATTTTTGAAATTTTTACATTTAAGTTGACATTATATCTAGGAATCAAGAAATACGCTATAATTCAATGTTTAATCTAAATATTATTACATTTAACAAATGAGATTCCCGTGCTATCATAAAAACAAAATTCCCATTTCTATGTTTGTGTTTAAAAATATTCATCTTGCGTTAAGGTGACCGAAAGAAAATGCTAGTAATTCAATACATCTTAGCAAGGTCTAATTTTAATTCAAAGCCAATTATATTAATTATTCAAAGCATATATTATATGGTCTTTTATTAATGAATTATACATCAAGAGAATGAAATAATAATCTTTATTAATTATATTTTTAAAAACTTCAAATAACTCATTATTTATATGGTGGTACTTTTATTTTGTCATCTCTTTTTTCCTCTTTCGTCACCTCAGCGAATTAAATTAAGATAATTAATTTCCCAGCGTCAGCGAATAATGCTTTGCTTGTTTTATTTAATTTTTTTTTTTCGTTTAAATAATCCTCTACCGTGCTCCCTAGTAAAGAATAGTAATGCACATTCCGTGTTTTCGTCTACGTGGTGATTGCCTTTTACGAGGCGTCCTAAAATCTCCCGTCCCACCCTTTCATTCTATCCACTGTTACCAAGCTTCCCGCAAGAACGTACTTTCATTCTTAGGGTCACTTCGGGAGATGACGAGGTTTTTTTTTTTACCATGACAGTTTCAGATCATAATATGAAGTACCTATGTAATGACCAAGGCCCGGATTTTGATGACATGTCATCTTTATTTTATTTTTTTATTTTTTACATTGCAGACAATGCTCATGTGCTCATAAATTCTTTTAATGGCCCCATGTTTATAGAAATGTGTATTTTATATGTAATATTTGTCATTTTGTAATTTAGGTTGAATTTTATTTGAGTCTTTTTTTTGTGCATTTTTAGGCATTTTTGAATCATTATTAGGCATTTCTGAGTGTTTTTAGACCACTCATATTTATGATAATATTTTTAAATACTATCGATATTTTATAAATGTGTAACCACACGGCCTAGATTGGGAGGCGTGTTTGTGTAATATTGCAGTTTTTTTTATTGCGAATGACAAAACGAGTATTGCAAGATGTTATGATTTGCTAGTAAGCAAATAGAATAGAGATGCTGACCACATACACAGTGTCAGCATACCAGAGGGGAAAACCATGCCCGGCGGCAGACTAAAGCGTGTGTCCAGATATCCTGGCTGACTATTCACCATCGAGTCTAGGGTGTCACTCTGCTCATTTTGGGGATACGTGGGTTAGGACGCTGGCACAGCAGTACTTGTATTTGAGGGCTACCGCTCAATCCCAGGGTACCGGGGTGTGGAGACCATGTAGGATCATCTAGAGGTCAGACCATTCAGACCATGTAGACCATTCAGAATTGATACAATTCAGGATTTTGTGGATATTATGAGAATGGCTATAAATATGACATTTTATAAGTGGTGCTTGTTTAAGAAATGTCAGAATGAATACAATGCAGTCGTCTCGTATGTTCTATATATGATCGTTAACGAGTTAGATTAATTTGGTAGGGATGGTAACAATATCCCAAAGAAATTATTTCACAAAATCATTCACATGAATAGGTAACGGAATAATACTTTCATAAATTTATCTCAGAAAGTTAGTTCCCCTGGATTGGATTCGAACATAGGTACCCATGTGAAATTGAATTATTATTATTATTATTATTATTACCGCGTCTCACTACCCGTTCCGGTTATACGCACGTACGCTAATGTGTAATGGTAGGGTGATTGTGAGATGAAATGGAGGACATACAGTTTAACGTGGAATCCGAACCACGGCGGAGGCCTGGCATTCCCCAAATTCACAATATGTCTTGTCGGAGGTGAAGAAAGGGTTTTTTAATCAGATAAATCTGTGCCTGGACCAAGGATTGAACCCCGGCTGCCAGCACAGAAGTCTGACACCTTACCCCTAGCCGGTCCAAACAAATAAATAGTATTTTGATCATTCGATATTGGTTGATTAAAAATTGAATAATTTTTGCCCAACATGATACCTCATGAGGTTCGTATTAGAATCAATGCTAAAAATTTGATTCAATTCGAATATTAGATGGAAATATTTGGATAACTCTAAGTTTGCATTGTACATTGTTAACTATTTCGAGCAACGATAGATCTTTATTAAACCATCCCATATGCCAAGAATGTCGAATAAAGGTATTTATTGAAGCAAAGTAAAAGAGAAAGCAACTATAATGATGTAAAACCTGAGAAGATTCACTGAATCCCAACAAGATATGAAACGAGAAAGACAATATTTTTTAATAAATCACTGAACTGGAATATTTCGTTTATTGCGTATAGATAAGCATACTATAACA
The DNA here is from genome assembly GCA_902141385.1 of Timema californicum. Classification (NCBI taxonomy): domain Eukaryota; kingdom Metazoa; phylum Arthropoda; class Insecta; order Phasmatodea; family Timematidae; genus Timema; species Timema californicum. The sequence continues at coordinate 26,778 of CABFOW010000357.1, read as the reverse complement.
AACGATGAACACTAATTTTTTCGGCTATAATGTAATTTACGTAAGTGCAAAAACTGTTTTGATTCGCTATTTTAGAATGTTAATTGTCACAAGGTTTATATTATGTATTTATTTTTTCTTGTTTTTTTCATGTATGTAGTGCGTGTGTTTATGTGTAGCATATTTTGAGGTTATTGATTTATTGTATACCAACTGCCTGGATACTCATAAAAATAGGTAATTCAAATTTTGGATTTATCGAAGTTTTTCAGATAACCCTTAGGCTTTGAATTTTAAAAAAACTTATACATTAATAAATCCTAACACTGCCCTTATTTTTTATATTACTAAACAAATGCAAATATATATATTCTATAATCTTCCTTCTACAAATTATAATACATATTTAAAAATACAGTTTAATATTTAAACCCTACTACTAACCTAACAAGCTAAAAGATAATAGTCTTTAATTACAACTAATTAAAATTGAACTAACAGGGTGACAGTTGAACAAGTCCTAAGAATAGTGAGTGAGAAGAGAACCATTTTGGATGTAATTCTTCAGTACAAAACAAACTGGATTGGACACATCCTTAGGAGGAACTGTCTTCTGCACGACGTCATAGAAGGAAAGGTTGAAGGAAAGAGGAGCTTAGGAAGTAGGAAGATTTAAATATTAGATGAATTGGAGGAAAGAAGAAAATGCTGGTAGTTGAAGGAGGAGGCAGAGGACAGGGCGCATTGGTGTTCTAAGTTCACTGACAACTGACTCATGTCGTGAGACATAACATCTAATAATAATATTAATGAGCAGATATATATTTTTTTATATTTTTGATATTGATAATACAAATTTAATCAATATAATCTTAAGTAAGGATTATGATATTATAAATAATTTTGAGTGGAATTAATTAATACACATGCACTAGTGACCTGTTCGATACAGTCTAGACTAAGAACAACACCAATAGTAACTAAAGCTGTGGGTGCCTAATCAAGAATCTATATATTATGTTTATTGAGTCCCTGACTTGAAAAGACAATTTGCATGGATGTAGTGCCAATAAACTAAGCCTCTTTTATAAAAGCTATAGATAATAAAAATAAATAAACAACCTTACGAGTAACACGTACTTAAGGAAATCATTCAAACTTTTTTAGAAGTCCATCCTATAACAATAATAATAATAACTTAAGAAATTATTTATAAAAATGATATAAATACTTGCGTTGGTATTCAAAGTACTGTAACTATGATTCTAATTATTTTAAGGCTAAGCCCTTTTTCAAAATACCGTATTTTAATATTCTAAGAAAAATCATTGGTTTTGCCTACTTAAGTTTTGGACTTAACACCTACTATATTAAATTGATTTTTTAAGCAACAAAATTATAAATCAGTGCTTATGTACTTTATGTGTTATTTGTTGCTATTTGTAAGTTTTTTAGTACAATACATTTATTTTTAAACTCATAATTCTGCCTTACTGGTCCATACGCATTTAAATGAACTTAAGAGGTAGTGATGGAAAAGGATAATTTAGATAAATGTAACCACATTTTCGTTGAATATTCAACATAATAAAAGTACTTTTTTCACCACGTCTTACTACCCGTTCGGCTTATACACTAATAAAAGTAATTGAATTGTCTTGTTACAAAAGGAGTACTATTACATTCAGAATTTCTAAATTATATTTCATATTTTATTTATTTTGTAAAAACGTACGTATGGACCCAAGGTAGGTTAGCGTGTCCGACCCGTATATATGCACAACAGCAATCGCACCACAAAATGCTATCCCTGCAATACTAGACCAGTCAAGCTTGGCGACAAGGAATCGATAACTCATTACCAGCCTGTGAGTCGTGTTTAGGCCCTGGTTGGAAAAGGGAGAGGCNGGAAAGGGGGGGGGGGGGGGGGGGGCCCTAGTAGGAGGGTGGATTAAGGGGGAAGGGGGGTTTGGCACAATGGGGATCACGGGTCACATGAAATCGCTTTTCACAACGAGGGTTTTTACAAAAATAACCAACACTTTGACAGGATTTAAATCGGTTGTTTTCGCCTTGTCTCAACATAATGAAAATCGTTTGCCCAAAGTTGTTTTAATTTCTGACTGTTAAGGCTTTGTCCCTGGTCTGTTAAAAACATATTTAGTAAAACAATGAATCATCTAAAGGCTTTTGAAACTCTTTAATAAAGCGAAAGAGTTCACGATTAATAAACTTTTTAATACATTGTAGGATTTCACAATTTAAAATAGCATCAAGTTTGTTAACCGAAAAGTTTACATCATGACTTAAATAATCTTGTCTTTAAAAATTGACTTTCCTTTTTATTTTCTAGGTTAAAAAAAGACATTTATTTTATAAATCTAATCACAAGTAGGTAGATCACTTTATATTGTTAACATTACTTTACCCACCTCGGTGACCACATGGTCTAAGGCAGAGGTCCCCAACCTTTTTGTACCTAAGAGCACATTCAAAACTAATGGTAGTGCGACGGGCACCAATCACTTTTTTAACTAAATTTATAGCCGAACATAATTCATAATGCAAACAACACACACACACAAAATAAATATTATTTTAAAAAATTGTGGGTTTAGAATTTTTTTAATTTTTATATAAAATAACGCAAATGGTACACACTCAAAGTTAGTCCAAAACCAGTTTTAATAATTGAAACAATTTTCACCAAACCAAAAGTCAATGTCAATAAATACAAAAAAATACTGCTTTATTTGCGGTTTTAACAAGACCAAAATAAATACACAAGGAAATATTTAACTAGCCACCACCATTTTGGTGCTTAGGTACATTCTTAAAACGTATGTTTATTCTTTGTTTATTCAGGCAACAAAGCTGGGTAGACCCATTTCAAGATATTTACAAGGGAACTAGAAAGTATTCGCATGGTATTAGTGAGTAAAATGATAGTTCAGAGTAAAAGTACACTTTGAAATTGAGCCGGCAAAGAAAGAGGAATGAGAGGTAGAAATTGGAAAGAGGGGGGCTTTCAATCACTAACTTCTTGAGAACAACATATCTAGACTTGATTTTTGTCGGAAAAGTGACAGAATAAAATTATTAGTCAAGAACTTTTTAGCTGTGGTCAAAAAAGTGGCGGGAAGACGCAAAAGGCTTGGCGGGTGCCATGGTGCCCGTGGGCATAGGGTGGGGGACTTCTGGTCTAAGGCACTGATTGCCGATGACAGGGAGATAGAGGTTAGAATCTCAGTCGGTTGTACTGAGGGTGGTTTTTCCAAAAATCGTTTCTCTACTAGACCTCCACGCAAATGCGGGTACACTTCCTATAAATATAGCCTTCCTCATCCCTAAAACCATTAGCGTAATTAATAGATAGGCACAAGACCCGAACGATTAGTAAGACGTGGTGCTTAAAAAAAGTATATTTCCTAATTGGTAAACTTTGTTATCGGTAATATTTTAAATAGAAACATTATCTTATCAATATTGTGTGATAATTTTAAATAATCTATCAGATTTTAAATTCTAATCAAAGTTTTACTAGAGAAATTATATCTACGTAGGCTACTACAGTTAAAAAACTAGTAAAAATTAAAACATGAACAAAATTAAAATCCTTTTAGCATGGAATAATGTTAAAACCGTTACATAAGCACACGAGAATTTCTAGGAGCCTGATCGAAAAGGGGCTACCAATTTTTGTGTCAAAAAGCATTCTCACATATCTTCCATGGTTCTTTTACATGTTACAACTAATATAGGATCGACGGGTTTACTTCCTCTCCAAAGGAAGTTGTGCTACGGATTTTTATCGCTAAAACAAATCAATTAAACCCAGCGGGGTTTGAATCCACTAACAACGGATCCTGAGGTGAGCACTTTACCCCAAAACCACCGAGGTCGACACTAACTAAAGACACGGCCATTGCAATGTTCTGTAAGTGTGAATTCATTTTAAGGGAACACACAACATTCAATTTTTGAAATAAAAAGAAGAAGAAAAATCTGAATATTTGAAAATCTCTCGCTGTCAAAACAAAGACAAATGGATAATGGTCTCTAGAGAGTGCTGGAAGGGGAAATGACGGGAAAAGAGATGGGAAGGTGTAGGATGCACAGCAGACCTATATAAAATAGAAATCTAAAATGAACATTCCATTTACAAAAAAAAAACTTTCCTCTACGTTTTTATAATATGATGTTTAGTTTTTACCTTACTGTTCCTAAAATGGTGAACAGTTTGAGATAATTTATATTCGGTTTAAAATCGTAATATTTATTTCCTACCGCATATGATTATCCGTCCGGTACTTACGCAATTTTTAATTAAGTTTTTCGGGTCACTCGGTGGTCGAGATTCGTTAGATATATACCCAATACTCATCACCAGACTTTGTCAGGACAATCAAGTCTCGTAGATTACGGTGGACAGGACATGCAGCGTTAATGGAAGAATCTAGAACCTTAATCAGGGTATTGACTGGCAAACTCTAGACGCAGATGGGAGGATATCGTTAGAATGGACCTGAAAGAGATAGGGTGTAATGAGGTGGACTGGATAGAACTACCTCAAGATAGGTATAGGATGTAATGAGGTGGACTGGATAGAACTAGCTAAAGATAGGGATAAGGTGTAAAGAGGTGGACTGGATAGAACTAGCTCTAGATAGGGATAAGGTGTAATGAGGTGTACTGGATAGAACTACCTCAAGATAGGGATAAGATGTAATGAGGTGGACTGGATAGAACTAGCTAAAGATAGGGATAAGGTGTAATGAGGTGGACTGGATAGCACTAGCTCTAGATAGGTATAGGATGTAATGAGGTGGACTGGATAGAACTAGCTAAAGATAGGTATAGGATGTAATGAGGTGGACTGGATAGAACTAGCTAAAGATAGGGATAAGGTGTAATGAGGTGGACTGGATAGCACTAGCTCTAGATAGGGATAGGGTATAATGAGGTGAAATGGATAAAACTAGATCAAGATATGAATAGGAAGTAATGAGGTGGACTGGATAGAACTAGCTCAAGATATGAATAGGGGGCGTACTTTTGTTAAGTGTAGCAATGAGCTTTCGAGTTTAAATAACATAAAGTAATTAAGTAAATATACTACACAAAGTCTTACATTATTTTGTGTGTATGTAAACCGCTTCGCATATGCCGTTTGAGCCATCTACATATTTATAATTTTTGTTTAGGAAATAGAAAGGTTGAAATTAGAGGGAATGTACAATAAATTGCATAGAGGTAGTATGGGAAATTATTTAGGCAATACCACACTGAGTATAACTGAAAATTATTTGAACCCAAATCACCCCGTAATCAGCAATGCAATCAATTGCGAGAGGGATACATTAAACCATGTGATCAGCAAAGAGGGCTACACTTTCTAGGGTGACCTGACGGTCTAGGGGTAAGGTGTCAGACTTTTGTGCTGGGGGTCCAGGGCTCAATCCTCGGTCTCGGTACAGATTTATCTGATTGCCAACCCCCCTCCCCTCACCTCTGACAATAAGTGTATTAATCACTACTTGTGAATGTGTGGAATACCAGGCCTCCACCGTGGTTCGGATATCTCGTTAAACTGTAGTTCCTCCATTTAATCTCACAATCACTCTACCATTATATATTAGCGTAAGTGCGTACAACCCGAACGGGTAGTAAGACGTGGTGCTAATAATAATAATAATAATAATAATAATACATTTTCTAAACACACATCGTGAAAGTTTAGAGAGAAAATACATCTCATAACCAAACTCTCTACTTCAACTATTAATTCCTGAACGAGCACATTTGCAGAATATACGTTTTTGTAATCAACCCCCCGGTGGCTTTTCGAAGCGAAATCTCAAACAAACCTTGTTCAGTAAAAATGAACATTTTTCTGCCATACATTTCGAAATGAACCCTCAAACCAACCATTGCCTGTATAAATAAACACTTTACTATCAGATGTTTTCGAAGAGAGCTCTCAAACAAGCCTTGGTCTGTAAAAATAACATTTTATTGTCAGATATTTTCAAAAGGGAAATCAGCATCAGACAAACCTTAGTCTGTGAAACATTTTATTGTCAGATACTTTCGAAGAGACCTGTCAGAAAAACTCTTGCATTCAAAAATGAACACACTGCTGTTGGAAAGTTTCTAAAAATTTGGCCAAAATTGTATTGATATAGCTAAAAAAATTAATTACACGGTACATTGAAAAGATTTTCTCGCTCCTTTGATTTAAAATGGCCCGTTTCGGTGGCCGCAAGGTCTAACTCGCTATTCACGCAGTAGACTAGACTGCTGATTACGGGGATATCAAGGTTCGAATCTCGTTCGGGTGTACTGAAGGTGTTTTTCCAAAAAAGTTTTCCACTCTCCTTCCATTAAAATGCGGATACACTTTATCTAAACATTACCTTGCTATTACCTAAAACCATTAGCGTTTAAAAATACACTAGAATTTAAACTGAACGGGTAGTAACACGTGGTGCTAAAAAAAAGTATTAAAAAAACTAAAAATCAAGTTATGTACCAAAAACTCGTAAGATTTGAGAAACAGAATAAATAATAGGCCTACTTTAGTGCAGAAACAGAAGGAAAAAAATATCACATTTAATGTGGGGATGTGGGGATGTAGAGAGCGCGAGAAAGGGCAAACGTTTTTGCAACAAATCATTTTTTTGTTCAAAATAAATCAAATATTACTCTAATAGAACCATAGAGTTTAATTTTCCTCACATGTCGATATCAACAGTTTTTGAATATCTGTCAATGTTCTCCTGGAATTTAATGACAACTTTTTCTCTTCATTTAAAAAGTTTGTCATCTAATTTCGCTTTGCTCTTGACAGATATTCAACAACTGTTTATATCAACATGTGAAGAAAATTAAACTATATGTTTCTACTGAAACAATATTTGATTTATTTTTACCAAAAAAAGTGTTGCTATAAAAACTGTAAAAACACTGGTCTTTTCTCGTGTTCTCTACATACCCACTTGAACCAAATAACATAAATTAAATAATATACACTCTTACAGAAACATTGAGAAAAGAGGAATACCTTGGTCCTATAAAGAGCATAACAATTAACTCAATTTCATAAACCTCCATTTAAAAAATATATTAGCTTATAGCTAAGAAACTATATGTTTCATAAAAATACATTTCGAATAAAAGTCCTTGATTTTCAATAGTCTTAAAGCTTTGAACTCATTATAAATTATTTCTTATTTCCCGTCTCTTAAGGATTACGGAGATATTATTTAAATTGGAGATAGCAGCTAAATCTTTTTCCTGGAAAAATAAGATAAGCCATTTGGTTTTTCATGTTAAACAATGCCTAGCTACGAATTTTATTTAAAATCGTTAGAGCCAATGTCAAGAAAATCAATATTTACGCTTTTAACATATAAGTAAGCTGCCATTATTATAGGGTTGGATATCTAATTTCAAAAACGTATCTAGGGAACCTTATAAAAATCCTGGATACAAAGTTTTAGCCCCATCGGTAAAATGGTTTCAGCTTTGAGCAGACACACAGAGAGACGACATCGCTAAAACCCATTTTTCTGTTCCAACGGCTCATGAAACGTCAATGTACAGTAAAACCTCGAAATCGACATTTTTTATGATTAAAATACTTCTCTCTACAAGATGTTGAGAAAAGGTAAAAACACTTGCTTTTGAAAGTAAAATAATTACTTGTTTTGCTCGTTGGGGGCTCCACCCCCAAACCCCGAGTATTTTCTTTGCAAGTGGCTGTAAACCAATGTAATTCCAGAGCCGTTTTTTGGTGGGCCTTACCGTTTAGCCACAAAAGACCTCCAAAGAAAGGTCCGAACTGACTTTAAAGTTGCTCCGCCATTTTGAATTTTTAAGGGGGTTAAAATTTTAAATTTTCTAGATTGTTCCCGTCAGTTACAGGTTAGAAGCTATAAGTTTTCCAAATTTCAAGTTTCTAGCTCATCTGGAAGTGGGTAAACATTAATGTCAGTGAGTGAGTCATCCATGTGGCTTTATAGTAGTGTAATTTATTTTTTTTACACCACGTCTTACTACTGGTTAAAGTTAAACGTTTATGTACTAATAACTTTAATGGTCTTAGGGATGAAGAAAGTTGTAATTATAATAAGTGTACCCACGTTCGTGGGGGGGGGGGGGGGG
>CABFOW010000356.1:200070-301587 GCA_902141385.1 Timema californicum | reverse complement strand
GGGGGGGGGGTTGGTGCCACTTGAAGCTTGCTAGGTGACCGCCAGCCGACAGGAGCTCATATTTTGAGTCTGCCTTTTAGTGCATTCGAGTTTAAAGTGAGTCGTTTCAAAAATGCTCACTTGATTGCGCTGTGGTCACTGGGGGTTGCACCTAGCGATCCCAACGTTGAGGGAGTAAAGCCTCGAAAAGGAGTGCAAAATTTTTAACCTAGGGGCTGTGGCTCTGTTCTTTCCTTCTCTGTGACCTGGGATCGTATTTGCACAACCTAAACGTGTGATCTTGGACTCTATGTACTATTATTATTTCACTCGACCATTACCTCTCGAACAATTACTATTTATGCTAATGGGCCATAATAGTTCAGTGGATGATAATTGTTACTTACAACTAAAGGTTCCTGTGTTCGATTCTTGTTTCCATTTTGTTCTTTTTTCAACTAAGCCTTATATAACTGGGCAGCGCCTCAATAACGAGACCTTTTTTAATCGATCCATTCACTTCCTATAACAGATAATGTTTTCGAAACATGACTTTAACTATGAATTTTCGCACCCAATTGGAATAAAATAAACAACGCAAAAGGCTCTATTTTGGAGACTCAACCTGTGGTACACATAACCTCGGGGGTACATTACGTATTTATAATGGGTATGTAAAAATAGTTAGCAAATAGTATTTTATTTGTTGCTTCAAACTCATAACTTCAAACGTTGTTACCCATTTGAAGAAGATATTTGGGGCTTTACTCAAAGTTTACCCCTATTTTATGTATTAAAACATTACTCTAAGTTTTTATTATATCGAATGGGCAGTAAGACATATTATAAATAAGTATAATATATAAGTAATTTATATTATCTTATTTTAAACACATCATTAAATTCTATTAAAAATACAAAACACTCTGGAAACCAGATCGAAACTGTTTTAAATGGTTAAGTTTCCATATTGACAAGAACTGTTAAAAATGTATATTTAAAAGAAGAAGTCACCGGCTCAGCGAATAAAACTGATGGTTTTAAACTAATAATGTATATTTCTCCGCCAGGAACGCTGGTGTTTTCCAACCCGAGTAAATTTTGATCTAAATGTCAATTTAGTTGATTTTGGTTTATTTATTCACACTCATAGCAAAAAAAAATAAAACGACCCTTGAAGGTGTTTAAGCGTGTTTGGAATTTACTTTAACATTTTATTTTATTTTTCAAGAAGCGTGTTATATTTTCATTACTAAATCACTTTGGCTCCAATTTAAAATATTAATTCAGAAAACATAAATATTTCTCCCCCTTTCTCGAAAGTTAAAAACCATCCAAGATTTGTTAAGAACCTTAAGGAAAAAATAATTTAATAAAATAAAATATTGAAACCTCCTTTCCCTCTTGGTCGCACAATAAACTAGTACTTTCTAGTGTGAGATAGCTATGTAAAACAAAGTTTCCATTAACCGTTTATACTTTTGTTAATTTGTTAGCATGTTCTTAATGTGTGCGTGTGTGTGTATGTATGTATGTATGTATGTATGTACGTATGTATGTATGTATGTGTACACACACATTAAGAACAAGCAAACTAATGTATATATGTATATATATAGGCTTATACACACACACACACACAAAGAACAAGCTAACAAATTTATAAAAGTTCATGAAGTTAATTAAAATTTGGTTTGATTTGAATCTCACGCATTGCTGGTTGCATGGTCTAACGCGTCACGTTCTTATTATACTGATTTGCCAGTGATGGTAGCATCGGGGTTCGAATCTCGGTCAGGTGTATTAAGAGTGGCATTTCCTGGACGGTTTCCAAATCTCCCTCCATGCAAATGCGGATTTATTCCTTCTAAAATCCTAACTTCCACATTACTATTAAATTAGCGTAAATTGATGTATGATGATAACCAAAATGTACTAAAATCGGATAAAAAAAGTTGTAATCAAACCAACTTACCTCTGCTAATAAGTCTACTTCCCTTACCCTATGAAACCACTTGGTTGGGATCTGTATATCGGATGTGACACCCCTGTTAAATTTAAACCTCTCTTTGGAAGAACCACTTGTGACTGGGGCCAAACCTTCTCCCTTTGAAGACTGTATTGAACCTGAGGGTCTACTTTGGCTGGCCGACTAAAGTTTGAACAGAGTTAACTATGTTACTTCGTCCAAAAGCTGTAAGCTGTCTGCCCGGATCTATTGATAGCAAAGGTTGACAATTTAGAGGAGAAAATCCAAGATAACCAAAAGAAGTAACGGTTCCTACGGCATTCAATTTGAATACACAAAAAAGGAGGCTACTCTTGTGTAGAAGAGTGCTTAGAAAGAATAATTGTCAAGTTTTAAGGAGATACGTACATATATTATAAAAAGGAAAATTTATTAAGTTAAAAATTATTTTATACAAGCCTTAATATAAATCATAAAACATAATCTTTCTTATCCCTAAAGTTATATTCTCCATATTCAGTAAAAGTAGATTTTACTAATAAATCTATTACTATTATTTGCTTCATCTTTTAACTATATGTAATTCTTAATTTAGGATAAAAAAAAATACAGAAAATATTCACATTTCATTGGGATTTACTAATATTTTCCTGGAGATAGAATGAACAAGCTTTAGTGGAATAAGTTAAGCAAAGTGCAACCACTTGGGATTGAACCCTGGCTTACCTTTTAAGTCATACCGGATTGAAAACGACTATAATATTTATAACAACCTTGTTTATCTGCTAACATAAACCTGAGCGATAATACGCTTTGTAGATGTTCATGAATCTCGCGTTATTCTAGAAGTGATTTTGTTATTTTAAAACACACTACAAATACACACAACATAGTGATATAAAATACATCTATAAGATACATAACATTACATGTCAAGTTTTTTAGCTCTAAAGAATTATAATAAAATATGTTCGGTTCACTCTTGACGATATTATACTTGAAATTCCGCAGTTCTGAGATTAAAGTAAATAGTTTTAAACATATTAAGCTTTCTTCAAAATTATAAAGTAGTTTTTGGTAACAGGGTTGAAACAAAGAATGTTAAGATAATTGAGGAAGGTTATTTTGTTTTTTGTACTTCAATACTAGAGCTCTCTCAAAACATACGATAAAACGCAGTGTGATCGTATATCCCTTCAGATAGGCACTACCTAAATAAACCTACCTCTCATTTAAACATGGCCTATCACACAAGTAAACTGCATTATTTATACAAGGCTTATTTATTATTTGTTCTATGGAATAAGATTTTAGAAATGCATGATCAGCCACCAATAAAAAAATTGCTTGAAATTATAAACTTTATTAATTAGGATTCACTTAGGTACTCCTATCTTCAGTGAATAATATCAAATTTATTAAGTGCAGTAGCTCTATATATATATATACACACACACAAATATACCTCAAACTATATATACATATAGCCAAAACTATATATACACATATAGGCAGATCTATATAAATATATATATATTAGATTTATAAGGTAATGAGGGGAATGGAAATAAGGAGAAGACATGTTTATGAGTGTGAGTTTATGTTTGATTTGTCTTTCTTTTAATTTTAAAATAAAGTTTCTCCTTTACTTCCCCAACATTGGAAAACTCTGAATGTTTCTAAAAATGGTGATATCTATTTAACGTTCCTTGATGTTTATTTGGCTTTAGATAAGTTTATACTAACAAATTAAATTATCATTTAAATATTTATTCATATTTATACAGAATTAAAATCCGAAAATTTTATTGGTTAGACACTTTATGTTACAGGGATACTAAATTATATTTTGTAGTATCTTTATTTTAAAAGAATAATATCCGTGGCGATGATTGAATGATAATCGAGCTCAAACCAGCCTCGTGGTGCAGTGGTCAGTGCACCTGGCTAAGAGCCAAGGGGTCCCGGGTTAGATTCCTGGCTGGTACATTGAGTATTTTACTTTAAGGGGAATGTATCCAACGGTCAACAGGGTTTGGTAAATTAGTCTGAGGTTAGGTTAAGACTCACCCTGGCTCCACAACATCGTAATAACTATCATCACATCATCTCATTGCGGGTATGTGTAGACAACCTCCTATGGTGTAGACTGGGCAACGTTCTGTGCCACCAAAGTGATTTAGTGTCTATTCATAAAGCGACCGAACTTGGCTGTCATGTCCCTCCCGGTCAAATGTGCTATACGATAAAAAAATAAATCAAAATCAAAATTTATATAGTAAATATTTCATTAACTCACATTTGCCAAGTTTTCTGAGAAAAACAGAATCCTTTCACGACTCCCAAAAGGGTCTAAACAAAATTAAAAATTATAGCATCCAGAAAATCTGATAAATCCCATTTTCTAAGTCCAAGGAATGACTAATTATGAAGCTTACTGGGTGCCATCTAACTTATATTAAAAATATTTTTTGTCGACAAAATGGTCTTGTTGACTCCTTATAAGGTCAAGGTGATTGATTATTGCAAATATTAAAAACCCATATACGATGTAGTTTACAATATTTTATTAATCACTGTGTTAATGTACAAAAAAATTATTGGTATTTAAAAGCAACTATAACTCAGACATGTTTGTCTATAAAATATAAAATAAACGTGAGCTACCCCTCAATACGTCTTATAACTAACACTTTTTACAAAGAAGTCAAATTAAATGTATTGTAACTACAAAATATAAAATAAGCCCAGATTTACTTATTATTTGATATGTACCAAAACTGCTACATTTCGATGAGGATTACTGAGAAGTAGCGTCATTAAACACGTTTAACAGATTAATATTTCTTGTTACCCTCCTCCCGAACCAACATGATAATATCCTTTACACAAACTTAACAAGTGGAGTGTTAAGGCTGAGGATGCAGGGAATATGAGAAAAGTCCAGTGTTTTTTTATATAATTTTTAATTCAAAAACTTTTTTTACAAAATAAAATATTGCTTCAAAACAAACATAGAATTTAATTTTATTCACATTGTATTATCGACCGTTATTGAATATCTGTAATGAGTACAACAGCATTAAATGACAAACTTTTTAAATGAAGAGAATAAGTTGTCATAAAATTCCAGGACACCCTTGACAGGGATTAAAATAAATGGTACGAAACTCTGCACGGACTTTCTCGCGCTATTGTTTAAATATGTATATATTTACTCAAAACTCGTAATATATGTGAAACGAAATAATATACACTAGCAAACCCAAACTTAAATTGCATTATACTTATGTAAAACATTTTTTGAGTCCCGGTTATAAATTTTATGATTTTATTTCTAAAGAATTAATGTCTTCATTTGTATGTTTGGACCGACAATAAAGATCAATATTGGGTCTACAAGGGTCAACACTTCGTATTAAAATTTCGACTTCCGGTTAAAATTTTTGACATTTTACTAGGTGTTGCACATCTTCAGGTCATTGCATTGCTATTAAATTATAAATTAAGTTATACATTTTGACCAATAAAAAATGTAAATATTGACTATTGAGGCTAAAATGGAGATATATCATTCTAAGAGGTTTAAGGAAAAATAAAAATCTTTTTGAGAGACTTACCACTATTTAATTACTCTATGGCAATGGAGAATTATTACATTAATACTTTAGTAGTATCTATTTACAACTAAAACTCACAAAATTGTATCAATATATTTGGCAATATCTCATAAACTGTTGGTTTTATAAAAATATATTTCTTATAAAAGTTTTTAATTTTTAATACTACTACAATTTTTCAAAGATAAATAATATCTCAAATAGTTGAAGAAATAGGGAAATTTCCGCTTCTGTAAGGTACCCTAACAATCATTTTCATGGTAATATGAAAATAGCCAGTTTATTTATAATATTAATCAATGCCTAGATACGAATTTTTATCAAATTCAATTTTTTCTTATTTCGCGTTTTATTAAAATACTCTTAATTTTAAGATTTAACAGACACACAGGTAGATGGAATTGCAAAGACCACTTTTTAGGGTTCGGGGTTTCATTAGACGTCGACATCCATCAACATTTCAGGTTAAATTTTTTTTTACGGTCGCAATACTTAACCTTTAGTGTTCGAAAAGTAAATATATATATATATATATATATTTGCGTAAAGCTTTAAAGTTATTGGTTTTATAAAACATGTTTCGAAAAAGATATTTGTATATTTTATATATATATGTGTAATGATAAGTAATTTCATATCTCAAATAGTTTCGGAGCTATGATAAAAAATGAGAATTTACGCACCACACCGGAACCCTTAAAGTCATTTTGCCAAATATTGAGAGTAGCCATTTTGTTTGGAATATGTATAAAGGTTTTGAAATTAAATTTATTCAAAATAGTTAAAAAGTCGATTTTATCAAAATCGGCTCTATCTTTTTGCCCTTCAGTAAACTACCCTTACTTTTATGGTTAGATATCCAATTCCATAAAACCTTAGAGTAACCCTATGAAAACCCTTGATACCAAGTTTTAACCCGATCGGTAAAATAGTTTAGGCTCTAGAAGGAGGTACAGATAGACAGACAGATGAAAATTCAAAAACAACTTTTTTTGATTTGGGGGTCATGAAACGTCAAGATTCATCAAAATTTCTAGTTGTTTTTAATAACGATCACAATGATTTCTTTCCCTGTAAGATAGGGAGAAAGTAAAAACTGTTGATATTAACATGGGAATAAAATAAATATATATATTTATTTGTACCTAAGCTATATTTGTGATATTACAGCGAGAATTGTCAAATATATAATAGTCTAACTCGATACAAGGCGAGGTCTACTTTGCTAATACATGTAAGACATAAAAATACACAGCCACAGATAACAAGTTCTTAGATCTACACCTCTGATGCTCAACTTGGTCCTGGATATAAAGCGTAGTTCCTCACATTGCCACAGGGCGCTATCATCACATCTTCCCTCTAAAGATGGAGATGGTCTACGGGTTTCTTGCACCGTCGACTTATTCGAGTGGGAGTGGATGAATTGGGAGAAGATCCATTAAGTAGAGGTACTTCAATTGACACCTCTGAAGGTGTTTGATGAACTGATAGAATTGATTCTCTTCTTGAAGATGATGAGCTGTAATTTTCCAACTCATCTGGATCTTGCTGTACCCGAGGACCATTTTCATTAGGAGACAGGAGAAACTATCGATTCCTTCTAAATTGCCCGTCCTCTGTTTAAATTATATACGACCATTGTGTATCAAGTTTCTTCACTATAGTACCGTCCTGGTTCCGGTCGGTGATATAGACTTTTGTTCTAGGGTTAAAATTTGTGAGAGGCCTAACCCTATGGTGACGATCATAGTTTTCTTGTTGTTTAGACAGTCTGTGTTCTCCTCTGTGGGACAGCTTGGTCCAAATTAACCGGTAAGGGAACGAGGTTACTTGACAATGTTGGTATAAATCTGCTAAGTCGCTCCCAATCAAGAGCTCAGCCGGGCTATAGCCAGATTCTAGAGATGTGGAGTGAAGCAGAAGTAAGGCTCTATATGGGTTCTCGCTCCTTTCAATATGATTTTTAAAATTATTTACTTCAGACTCTCTGAAGTCATGTCATTGTGATTACCTTGGGCTGGATGTAACAAGTTTAAAATTATAATATCTAGCAAACTGGAAAGACATTTAATTTATTATGTTGTTATAGATCCATTGTGAGGCACAATGCCAGGCTAAAATAGATTTAAGATGATTTATGACACAACTAGTAGTAAGGCACCCCAGCAAATCCATTTCTTGATATATGGAGTAGTAGTCAGCAATAAAGAGATACCAGTTACCTTTCAACTTCAAAAAATGCATGCCAATATTTTGCCAAAGCTACTCAGGAAACAGATTAGGTATTAAAGATTCTGATCGATTTATCCTAAATTTGGTACACTTGACACAATTCTCAACAAGATATATCAGTTATGTGGACCATCTTGGCCACCAAACGATTTATTTAGCAAGTGCTCTAAATTTGGTAATGCCCTGATGACTTTAATTAAGTTTATTTGTTATTTCCTACATCCAACTAAGAATTATTTGTCTGTTACTTTTTAGAAAATATATTTAGTTTCGATGTTGCCAATATGGTAAGCACATTTCGAGTATTTGTGACTTTAGAGGCCATCCGTCTTGGAAAAACTGCATGAGGTGAATACTAGCCTCATCCTTATGTACATTCTCAACAATTTCTACCACTTAGCATCAGACGCAGGAAGACCACAGACAACTTCTTGGACATAGGTAATCAATTCTTCAGCTAGTTCATCTTTCCCAGCAAGTAGTGGCTGCGGATTGCAAGAAAGAGTATCAGCAGTTAGTAGATTTTTACCAGCTACATGAACAATCTCAAACGATTACCTCATCAATCAAAGCCTAGTTCTCTGTAGCCTAGGGGTTATATAATCTAGGTGTTTGGTGGTAAAAATAGGAACTAAAGGTTTATGATCAGGCTTTATTGTTATATGAATGCCTGTAATAAAATCAGAAAAGCGTTCACATGCCCAAGCGGAAACCAGTACCTCCTTCTCAATTTGTGCCTATTTTCTCTCAGCTTCACTGAGAGTTCGAGAAGCGTAACCAAGAGGTCTTAGAGATTCATCATCTTGGCGTTGTATTATAACTGCACCAAGGTCATTGGATGATGCGTCAGCTGACAAAATGATGTAATTATTTCACTTATATAAAGCAAGACTAGGTGGCTTTGCTATTGCTACCTTTATGTTTTCAAATGCTTGAGCATGTGAACAATCCAATAACCAAATGACGTTTAAGCGGGGAAGCTCATTAAGAGGTTGCGATAAGATAGACAGATTTGGGACGAACTTGGACAGAAATGTTACAAGATCCAAACATCCTTTTAGCTCAGTTATATTAGTGGGAGGTTTCAGTTTAAGAATAGAATCAAATTCTTTTGGGTCCAGAAAAACACCCTTCGCTGATACGATACTGCCAAGAAATTTTTTGAAGTCTGCCGGAACGAACACTTTTCCTCATTTAGAGTCCAATCTGCGTATTGCAGCCTAGAAAGGACCTTATAAAGCCGTGAGTTATGTTCCTCAATAGTTGACTCATATACTATAATATCGTCAAAATGGCAGACAGCGCCCTCCAATCCTTTTAAATGCGCAATGACCTTCTTCTGGAAAACCTCCGGAGCAGGTTATATCCCAAAAGTTAGCCGTCGAAATCGATACCTTCCATACGGTTGATGAATGTTGTTAGAGATATGGAAGAATCTGGGAGGGGAACCTGCCAGAATCCTGAGTTGTAATCTAGTTTTGAGAATACCTTAGCCCCTTCTTGTTGACCTAGGGAATAAACTGCCGGTATGGGGAAATGTTCTCTTTATATATGTCGATTTAATTTAGTCATGTCAACACACGACCTTGGGGATCCATTGGCTTTATGAACAATAACCATGGGAGCACACCAAACTGATGGCTCGTCGACACTTTCTATGACTTTATCCCGAAACATTCTATTCATTTATTTTTTAAGAACCTTCTTTAAAGGCAAAGGAACACGTCGGGGAACACTAATAGCATGTGGTACAGCCCCCTCTCTAAGTCTTATGTGGTATGGTTCTTGAATTTTTCTTAGTCCTAAAAAAGCTTGGGGAACACAGTTTTTGGAACAAAATTAGCTTTTACTACCCCAGAAATCCTCTTTATAAGGCCTAATTTCTTTCTAGTATGATGGCTTAGAAGAATTCTATATGCTCCTTGAACTAAATAGAATTCCTCAAAATATTTTTGTTTTGGTATTAGAGTTTCCCTTGAATCGTGTCAATAGTTTATAGCTGAGTGCCCCCTGGACTGACAAGGATTGTATTTGATGACAAAAGCTTCATATATTTAAAAAAAAACTTCTCGTATGTGATTTTTCCAATAATATTCACATCTACACCTGTATAAATATTAGCAGAAAAGTCTTTCCTACAGAATTTGGTGTTTACCAACCATTTATCATGCAAATAATTAGTTTCTGTAGAGGCAAGGCTGACAAATTCACCATATTCATCTAACTCATCCTTCGCGTCAACAGCATCGACTGATCTAAATCTACAACATTTTGCATAGTGCCCTTTATATCGACACTGATGACATATAGCACTCCTGGCAGGACATTTTGTTCTAGGGTGTTCAGTATTACTCCCACACCAAAAATATGAGTTCTTAGTTTGACTTTTATATTTTTTAGAAAAAGTGTTCCTACTATAACAAAAAAAAATCCACTATATTCTTAGGTTTATTTATAGCATTAATCGTGTAAGCTACAACTTGACTGGCTCCTGTTAAAGTTTCCTGTCTTTTCACTTTCTCAGATTGTATAGCAGAATTAACAGCTTTTTCTAGGGTTAAGTCGGCATATAATTATAGTTTAAAGGAGAGATTTTTTATCTATAATACCAACTACGACTCTATCACTAATGACTTCGTCATAAAAAGTGACAGTAAAGTCTCAATCTTGTGCAACAGTATGAAGATCTGTAACATAATCGCTTACTGACTCGCCCTCTTGTTGGAATTTAGTATGGAACCGTGTTCGTTCAAAGATTATGTTTTTGGTAGGAATAAAATGGCTGTCAAACTTCTGAAGGATTATAATACACTTCTTTGATCGGCTAGTGATAGCTTGAACGACAGAAAAATAATTTCAGCCTGAGGGCTCATCAAATAAATCAAAGAATTTAACTGATCTTCTTCCTCCATCATCATACCTGAAGCAAGTCTGAAACGCAAAAACGATTTTCCACGATTTCCATTCCAATGTCGATTTGAAATCGAAAGGGTCTGGAGCCGGTATTTAATACACAATAGGCGACGTAATGGAACTGGGTTCTTTATCTATGTTGGAACTGTTCACTTCACCTTATTTATACTTAAATACAGCGCAATATCCGACCACTGTCACCATGTGATATTACAGCGAGAATTGTAAAATATATAACACTCTAACTCGGTACAAGGTGAAGTCTCTTCTGTTAATAAATGTTGCAGACATAATACATTACAATACACACCCACAGTTGAAAAGTTCTTAGGGTAACACCTCTGATGATCATCTTGGTCCTGGATAGAGAGCGTAGTTCCTCACATAGCCGCAGGGTGTTATCATCACAATATTTTATTTATTTTAACCAAAAAAGTTTTGTTATAAAAACTTCAGATACACTTACCTTTTCTCGTGTCCCCTAGATCTTCACCTTGGTAGAAAGGGTACCAAGAGGATATGAGAAATAACTGCACCCCCGAGACACTGTCACACGATACGTCTACTGGTTTAAAAAAAATATAAGCCTAGTTATACAAAGCAATATTCAACCAGCTATGGCTTTCTTACCTCACTAAATTGAGAACGTAGTTTGAAATAAAATAATAATTAATAGGATAACTTATTTTAAATTAAATAATAAATAAGAAAATTTATTTGTAATAAAGTGGTGACCTGGCGGTCTAGGGGTAAGGTGTCAGACTTCTATGCTGGCGACCGGGGTTCAATCCCAGGTCCCGGCAAAGATTTATCTGATTACTAAACCCTTCCTTCACCTCTGACAAGACATCTTGTGAATGTGGGGTATGCCAGGCCTCCACCGTGGTTCGGATTCCACGTTAAACTGTAGGTTCTTCATTTCATCTCACAATCACCCTACCATTACACATTAGCGTAAGTGCGTATAACCCGAACGGGTAGTAAGACGCGGTGCTAATAATAATAATAATAATAATAATAATAATAATATTTGTAATAAATTAAATAAATAGTATGGTGTACCTCACGGACTTTCTCTCTCTTAATCTTAAACTAGAGAAATTTACTAAACACTTGTAAGATTTGTGAGACTAAATAATTCACATTGTCGCAGAAACACTCCACCAAAGAGGATAAATAAAATAATGTTCAATATTACAGACACCGTTACTTAAGAGGAGCATCACTGTCCAACAAAAGCATAACAATTAATTATATGTTTCAAAGTGCTCCATAAAAAAATTTATATATTTACTCATAGCTCAGAAATTATTGATTCTACAATTATAAGTTATTTAGGGATCTCAAATACTTATGGAAATATGATGAAAATTTGAAATATCCACCCGTGTATAATACCGTCAAATTCATATTCATGGGAAAATTAATATTTCCATTTTGTTTGTAGTGTTAAACAGTGTCTATATACAAAATGTGATCAAAATCGTTAGAGTAGATTTTGAAAATATCTATTTTTTCTCTTTTTGCACTTCATTAAACTACCCTTAAATTTAGAGTTAGATATCTAATTCAAAAAACCTCATTGGGGGAGCACTATGAAATCCCTACTACCAAGTCTTAGCAGTATCGAAAAATTGTTTCGGCTCTAGACTGAGATGGAGACAAACAACAGGCATCGCGAACACCGCTTTTCGGTTTCAGGGGGTCATGAAACATAGACATTTATCGAAATCTTGAGTTTAATATTTTTGACTATCACAATACTTCTTTCTCCGAGGGCTTAAGACATAGTAAAAAGAGCATCAAATTCCAATAAATAACATAAATAAAATAACATACACTGTTAGAAAACCACTAAGAAAAGAGGAACATAATATATTTCCATCAAAGAGCATAACAAGCAATTTAAACTACAAAGATTTGAATATATATAGGTGCATAGCTCAGAAAATTTTGATTTTATAAAAATATATTTCAAACAAATGAGTTTTATATTTAATGGTACTACATCTTTATAATGTTAAGTTATTTTGTATCTAACATAGTTGCGGGGATATGATCAAAATTGGAAATTTCTGCATTTGCTAGTACCCTCAAAGTCATTTTCACGGAAAAATAAGAATCACCATTTTGTTTTTAATCTTAAAAAGTTTCTAGATACAAAATGTAATCAAAATAGTTATAGCAGATTATGAGAATATTGAATTTTTTTTCTCCCTCAGTAAATTACCGTAAATTTTAGAGGTAGCTATCAAATTCCAAAAGCTCTTCAGGGGAATCTTATGAAAATATTAAATACAAAGTCGTAGCCCAATCGGTATAATGGTTCTGGCTCTAGTACGAGATACAAAGACAGACGTACAGACCGAATCGTGGCAAAGAAAAAATTCTTTTTTAGTTTTAGGGAGTCATGAAACGTCAACATCTATCAAAATTTTTATCTAGTTTTTTTTTTTTTTTGCGATCACATTAAGCCTTCTTCTCTCGAGGGGTATAGAATAAGTCACAAAGTATCAATTTGAAATAAAAATAGATGAAATGATTAGCAAACAAACCTATGTTAGTACACAAATTATATTAGATTCAATTTAAAAGGGACAGATACAATTATTACACCTCATGCAAGATCAAAATCTTATTTATTAATTATTAATTCATTAAGTTTGATAAATTTAATACAACCAATTTAATAAAATAGATCTACTTCATTTTATCTTTTAATTTACTTACCTCCTTACTATATAAATTGCAAACATTTTTATAAAAAAATTCTTACCCGCTTAGATGGCTACGTAACGTGATTTTCTCGCAGTAGACTAGACTGCCAATGATGGGGATGTTGAAGTTGGAATCCCGCTTGGTACACTCAGGGTGGTTTTTCTCTAAAATTGCTTTCCACTCAACCTTCCATGAAAATTTGGGTACACTTTATCTAAATATAACCCTGATAATCCCTAAAACTATTAGCGTAATTAGTATATAAGCGTATAATCTGAATGGTTAGTAAGACATTGTGCTAAAAAAAAGAGCAATCTTTTCACAGGACCTTATTATATTCACGCTAGCTTATAAATATTTTAACTACCAACATTTCATAAAGTTTTTCATTGATGTAACTTTTTGTTTTTCAAGATTTTCCACTCAAGAAATTTCTCTGTACCTATTTCACACTATGTAAATATTATCTCAATTTCATAAACACTTCATATGACAAGATTAAAAGTATCCAGACACTTTTCCTTTTCTCTTTAAACACTTGCATTTGACTGTTTGTAAAAAGTTTTCCTTTTATTCACTCTGACCTATTTAGGTAAATTATAGGTATGAAAGCATTGTGAGACAATTCGCGGCTAAGATAATGAGGCATAGAGAGGATAAATGAGAAGGGAGGGAAGTAAAAAGGCTTATCTCCTTTCTCTGCACCAACCCTTTGGCCACATAAAACTGGGAAATACATTCTACAACGTACAGCTTTAATTAATTAAATTTCTCTTATTTTTATATTACAAAAATACTGTCAAATTAGGGTCGTAATTTTTAGTTTATAAAATAACTTTAATTTAAACATATTTTAGGTATAAACCAGGTAAAAGTATGAATATTTCGCCCCATGCAATATTAAATACTTGCACTAATAGGCATATATTAAACTTCAAAACACAGTTAGTTAAACTACTATTTTAAAAATAATAAAAAAGCATTATGAAAACTACATGTTTTCACGGCAAGATATTATTAATACTAAACAGTTAAATTTTTATTTCTATTTTACCAATAAATACAAGTTAGTTGAAAAGATTTTCTTTTGTTATTGTTTTCCAATAAGAACTTACTAAACTTCCAAAGTAACTTTATGCCCAAATTTAAGGGTGCTGCCTTCTGGAACATTCTTTTTATTACCGCGTCTTACTATCCGTTTGGGTTATACGCATATGCACTAATTACTCTTATGAGTTTGGGATGAGGATGGTCTAATTTTAAGATAGTCCACCTATATTTGCGTGGAAGGAGAGTAGAAAACTATTGAGAAAAAATGACCATCAGTACACTCAACTGGGACTCGAATCCCCATCTCCCCGTCATCGTCAGTCTGGTCTATAAATGGTATTCACGCAATTGCCAGCACACTTTCTTTGAATGTTACTTCCCTCTTTCTTATTCCATTAGTGTAAATATACCTCCTGGTAGTCTAGATGGGTAGTAAGAATTAGATGGCCTGGTGGTCTAGGGGCAAGGTGTCAGACTTCTATGCTGGGGGTCCAGGGTTCAATCCTCGGTCCCAGAAATGATTTATCTGATTGCCAAACCCTTCCTTCACCTCTAACAAGACGTTTATTAATAACAACTTGTGAATGTGTAGAATGCCAGGCCTCCACCGTGGTTCAGATTCCACGTAAAGCTGTAGATCCTCCATTTCATCTCACAATCACCCTACCATTACATATTAGCGTAAGTGCGTATAACCCTAACGGGTAGTAAGACGTGGTACTACTATACTACTACTACTACTACTACTAATAATAATAATAATAATAATAACAATAATAAGCTGCATTAGTTAAATCAGAAACTCGCTTGATGATGGGGTTGAAAAATCTATACAATTCCGTAAGGATTTCAACATTGAGTTGGAAATTGTAGGGCCTGGGTCACAGACCCACAACCTCCAGGTTAAAATGGCTGAGCTCCCTGGTAGAGCTTGAGGGGATCGTTAGGTGCCATCAATGGACTTTATATAAAAAAAGTAAAAATAATCATTTTAAACATGGTTTCTTTAGCGAGAAGACACAAATATTCTCCAGCCAGCTTCCATAGAGCTAGGTTAAGGTAGCGACCCAAACCTCTTTTCACATAATCCTACCTTATAAAGAGCTTAGCGTACAACCCGGACGGATAGTTATTATTATTATTATTATTATTAGCACCACGTCTTACTACCCATTCGGGTTATACGCACTTACGCTAATGTGTAATGGTAGGGTGATTGGGAGATGAAGTGAAGGACCTACAGTTTAACGTGGAATCCGAACCACGGTGGAGACCTGGCAATCCTCAAATTCACAAGATGTCTTGTCAGAGGTGAAGGAAGGGTTTGGTAATCAGATAAATCTTTGCCGGGACCGAGGATCGAACCCCGGACGCCAGCATAGAAGTCCGACACCTTACCCCTAGACCACCAGGTCACCCCGGACGGATAGTTAGACGCGGTGCTAAAATAAATAAAGAGCTTACTCAAACTGCACATAAAGATTAAAATGGTCCCTTTATGACGATAATGTTAAAAGTAAGTCGTTTAACAATTGTACATTTGGAAGTGCTTTAATCACTGAGTATTGACACTAGCGACCCCTGTATTGATGGACTCAATCTGGTTCAAGGAGCGTGACAAAACTTCCATAAGGCTGAGTTTACCTTGTCTGTGGACTTTGGCAATTCTTATGATGGTGTGAAATAAATCATTTTAAAGATTTCAAGCTCATGAACAGAGGTAAAATAAAAGTTTTCCTCTAACTTGCACTGCAATCCGACTAATAAGCTCATCAATGTTCGCCCCTGTAGAAAACATGATCCGAGAAACATTTCTTAATAAAACCTCTTTCCTTAAGTTGAGAGTGTAGGGGACGCGAGAAAAGGTGTTTTTACAGTATTTATATCAAAACTTTTTTTGTCAAAATAATACAAATAATTCTCCAGTTAAAAAAAAAAAGTATAATTTTCTTCACATTCTCCCCATTATTTCCTGAATATCTACCAAGGTGTCCTAGAATTTAATGACAACCTTTTCTCTCTATTTAAAAAGGTTCTAATGTAATGCCGCTATGCTAATGACAGATATTCAACAACTGCCGACATCACCGTGTGAGGAAAATTATACTCTATATTTATACAGGAGCAATATTTTATTTGCTTTGACTAAAAAAAAGTGCTTTGCTAAAAAAAAAAAACCTTGCAAAACACTGACCTTTTATCGCGTCACCTACATTTCTACCTCAAAGAGCATTCTTTACATTGGAACCTTTGCCTCAACAAGCCACTGATTTGACTTTGATAGTTCATAAAATATATTTCTCGATTTTGAAACATTTCATGGCGTTTTATGTTTGTGTAATTGTTTAGACATAAGTTTTAATATAATCTCATAAGCCTGGACCGAAAAATATGTTATCTTTTTATTCGGATGGAAGTCAATTGTGGCCGATAAATTGAAGGGAGATACGAATTGCGACCCGCGGTCCAAGGGACCTTGTACCATGTGTGACCTAAGACAATGCTTTCAATTACCACATCCACAAGTTTCTAGCAGATGAGACTCAGCATTGGTTGTATTGCAGAAATAACTTTAAGACTTTAATCAAGTTTAATTGAAGAAATGAAATAATTACACACGTAAATGTGCATAGCCATAACCCTAGCCTAACCTAGCCTTACATGGGTCTCAATAGGGCCTAGTTCTGCAGATGACCTGTTTGCAATTGGGCACAGCTCTGCAGATGGTCGTGTCACAGGTGGTCCAAACGGTTCGGAGCTGTTGCATACCATTTTATTCGAAACATATTAAACGTTCCTATATTAAATTGGACGTTCGATTTTTTTTTTACTTTTATTAAATTATTTGTTGACTTAAAGTTAATGATAGGATGCCATGTTATCCCCTTCCCCCCCTCTCCTGGGTATATCTCTTGAGATGTGGAAGATGTCAAAAATATTAACTTGTTTAACTATTATTAATTATTATTATTATTATTATTATTAGCACCGTGTCTTACTACCCATTCGGGTTATACGCACTTTACGATAATGTGTAATGGTAGGGTGATTGTGAGATGAAATGGAGCACCTACAGTTTAACGTGGAATCCGAACCACGGTGGAGGCCCGGCATTACCCACATTCACAAGTTGTTATTAATAAACGTCTTGTCAGAGGTGAAGGAAGGGTTTGGTAATCAGATAAATTTGTGCCTGGACCGAGGATTGAACCCCAGACCCCCAGTATAGAAGTCTTACGCCTTACCCCTAGACCACCAGGTCAACAAGTTGTTTAACTACAATCAAATTTTCAAAGGCGGGGCTCCCTATCATACGGCTGGATAAGTGAATAACAGCGTTATAAATAAACCATTAATACACTTACTACACCTAGATCTTAGCTATGCTATGTAAATTGTATAGGGTAGGTAAGTGCTAGGTTTGGTAATGAGATAGGTATGGTTTATTTATACCACTGTAGATCTACTTAAACGTATTTATACGTCAGGCTATGTGATCTTCAGGTGCCATTTTAGATTTTTCTCACAGCAATAGTTCTGTGAATAGTAAACCACGTTCTCTCCATTATAAATACAGTCTTATGATTTATTGTTCTTTGGTTTTCAAATTTAATGTTAACATATTTCCTATTTCTCCTTGGATTTGTTTATGATATTTTTCCTTTTTAAAAATACACCCTAAATACTCAATTGATAGCTTTGAATTTTTAATTCAAAACACTTTAGATGAGCTACTAAACCAAACACATTTTGAGTTGCTGCCATATTGATACGGATAACCAGATTGAAAATCTCTGTTCCCTTAGTTTATCCTGTAAGGTAGCAAACTAAACTTGCATTATTCCACTATGCTACAATTTATAAGATGGTATAATAGTGTAGTCTGTCCAGGTGAGACTTCTACCTTTAAGGTTAAATGGAGTGTACATGCTTCGTCCAGGCAAGACTTTAAGAATGTCTTTGCCAAATTTTGTTAAAATTGTCACATGTATTTGACATTTATCAAGGAATAAAGAGACAGGGTTAGTTTGAGCGGCTGCCATCTTAAAATGAATAATCAGCTCTATAAACAAAGAACAATAAAAAATTGCTGTAATTTTGTTTCATTTGCTGTTTTAAAATTTACCAAACAAAACATAAGAAAAAAAAAATTCAAACTGCTTTCCTGTGAAACATGTGTTTTTGAGTCGTGACATTCTCTGCCATTCTTTGTTAAAACTGGTTGGTGAACTTGCCAATTACGGGCCAAACATCCGAACAGACAGAAAAATGCCAAATTATAAAGTTAAAATAGGACCGTGGCAGGCTTGGTCAAAAGTAACTACATTAATACAGTAAAATATTATCAATCTTTGCTATTTTTATTTCTCTTAGGCTTTTTCTAAGAAAATTGAACTTTAGTTTTAGGTTTCAACTTTAGCTGGCTAGTTAAAAACGTCGCAAATGCAGCATGGCCGGCTAAATATTTAAGATAAAAAAACAACTAGTTGTTACTTTTTCAAGACTTTCTAGTGCGTTCCCGGGTGAAAGGAGTAGTGGGGTAGGGGTTGAAAGACAGCGAACAAACACTTTCAACGAAACAGACGTCTCTCTGAGCCAGACAGCTGCTTGAGTGCGTACTCCAACCGACTTCAGTTTCACAACACGCTGCGCCCCCCAGAAAGAAACTGGAGAAAAACCCAACATTAATGAGGTTTTTAGTTCATAGTGAGAACATTTTAAAACTTTTTTTCAAATTCTTGTCCTTGTGTGAATATGTATACTCCTTACATATCTATTTTAGGTTCCATATTACTTAGACAGAAAATGAGTCACCAAGTTTGTTTGACCGGATCTAAGTGCAACTGACACATTGAGATCAGGAGACGCCAATATAGACCACATTGCTAACAATGTACACGTATAATCAGACCACTATATAAAAAACTTGAAGGGTCTGGTAAAACTCCAACGTGTCTTTTTACTTATTATTTTTATTAGTGCTACCTAAACATATTATTATTATTATTATTATTATTACTAATCAACAAATATAAGAAAAAAAGTGTGAATACAACATGGCATTACATCAATAACTAGACATGGGACGTAGGTTAGGTTTAAAAAATGCTTATGATTCAGTTAAGATAATCCAAATATATGAAATTTTATTTAAGTTTGGGATAACCAAATAAACTTAAATAATATCAAAAACACATTAACAAAAAATAATTATAAGAGGTATTTTTGTTGACAAATACGCGTGTCAGGGTACGGGTTTGATGTCACTTAGTAGATACTTTCTAAATACACACTTGATTGTTTCAAGACTCACTTTGGTGGCCGCATTGTCTAAGGTGTCATTCTAATGATAGACTGGACTGAGATTGATGGGAAGATTAGAGTTCAAAACCCAGTCACGTGTGGTAAGGCTGGATTTTACTAAATTATTTTCCACTCTCCCTCCACGTGAATGTGGGTACACTTATTATAAATTCAACCTTCCTAATCCCTAACACATTAGAGGGATTAGTACATAAGTGTGTAATTTTAATGGGTAATAAGATGCGATGCTTAAAAAAATTGAAACAAAAAGATGCACTTTCTCCATTACATTTTAATCTAGCCTTAATAATGTGCTCTTAGGGTAATGATAGAGAGATGGTAAGGGTTGACTTTAAATGGTACAATACTGCTATTAGAATAAGCATAGGATTTAGTTTTTTAAGGCAATAGTAAGAAAATAGGTTTAGAAATGAACACTGAAAAGACTAATTAATTATATGATTAAACAGAGAGCACAGATTGAGGACGGTAATTTAGAGAAAACTGCGAATACTATATCATTTGACAGGGTTAAAGAATTTAAA
This sequence comes from Timema californicum, assembly GCA_902141385.1. Classification (NCBI taxonomy): domain Eukaryota; kingdom Metazoa; phylum Arthropoda; class Insecta; order Phasmatodea; family Timematidae; genus Timema; species Timema californicum. The sequence continues at coordinate 281,254 of CABFOW010000356.1, read as the reverse complement.
TATTTTGGAACAATTTTAACTAGCAATAACGATATAAGGGTGGAAATTAGGAAGGAGCACAGTCGGAAAATGGTTATTACTCGGTCGGTAAGTTATTTTCTCGCCTGGCTTTCAATGAATGTAGAACTAAGAATATACAAAACAATTGTTTTATTACTGTTCTTTATGATTGTGATAATTATTGACACATACCTTACACAAGGGAAAAAAAGGGTTTTCGAAAAGAACGTGCTTAAGGGGGAACTCCTACCAAATATCTAAAATACTTGTACTACTAACCTCCTTAAATCTGATGGTAGTTATTATTTAATAGATTTGTAAATTATTCTCCTATTAAAATAAAGGTTGTTTGTTAAAACAAAATTTATTTGGTTTTGTAAATCCAACCATCAAAAAGATATAAAATATTGAATTTCAACGTTTTAAAATAATTTTTATGATTTTTCTTCCATGATTACTCACAAAATACTTTTTCAAAATTGCTACGTCTCTGTTTCCAAAAAGATTGTCTCTTGGGCTATTTCCTGGATAATTTAGATTTTTTGAAAAAAATATTAAAATATGTATTTTGATTAATAATTTGAACAAGGGTCGTATTTTAAAAAAAGTATATTTATTAATTAAAAATAAACTTAAGAAAATATGTAAACAGTTATTATTTCACCCCCTCCATAATTGAATACCTTTTCACCTGAACAGTTTTCTGAACCAGCACATCAAGGGTTGTATTTTTTTAAAGAGAATATCTTTGTTTTTAAATTTGATTCTACCGGCCGGTTGTTGTATGAGTCTCTTTAAGCCATTACCTCCACCGCTCAACGACCCGCTAGCTCCCCTCACAGTTCCATGAGGGTTTGTTGCAACTGACGTCCCAAACTGGTTTTCTAATAGACATTCTTCAGTGAGAATAGTTTTAATGTTTTTGTTTGTTTTTTAACTATAAAACTGCAATACATTTAAGTAGTAGTATTTTATATATTTAGTCCATGTGTGAATAGTTTTTTTTGTGTTAATATATTTGTGATAGTTTCAAACAAATTTACCAAGTTTAACTAAGTAAACTAGTTAGTGTTAGGGGTCCAGGGTTCAATCATCGGTCCCAGCACAGATTTATCTTCTTGTGAATGTGGGGAATGCCACACCTCCACAGTGGTTCGGATCCCACGTTAAACTGTAGGTCCTTCATTTGATCTCACAATCACCCTACCACTGCACATTAGCGTAAGTGTGAATAACCCGAACGGGTAGCAAGACGCGGTGTTAATAATAATAATAATAATAATAATAATAATAATAATAATAATTATTATTATTATTTTAATTTATTGTTTTGCAAACTTGTGTGCATTTTTATGTATTTGAAATATCAATTTTGTGTTGAAAACTACAAATATGTTTTATGTTACATACTGATTTGTTTTGACAAATGCTATGTATTTTTATTAATTTATTTTAAGCATATATTTTAAGCAAAGTATTTTTTTTTTGCCACTACATGAACGTCATTTAATTTATTTTAAGCATAAATTTTAAGCAAAGTATTTTTTTTTTGCCACTACATGAACGTCATTGTTCAACGCTCAATTTATTTATCTGACCATAACTTAATAATTGTCTTGATAACTAGACATTCTATTGTGACTAAATATTATATTGTGTGTACTGGTGATGGGGCTAGAGAAGAGACTTATTTCAAATAATGGTTTAGGGTGAAATCATCTCACATGTATAATTTACTACCAGGCTTATACATTCTTTGTACTCTATCAAACTATTCAAATTAGGACGTTCAACATCCGGCTGCTAGCATTTGTATAATTCCTTCTTGCAAAATACCAAGCTAACTATAGCAATCATAATTTAAATTTCACGCTCAGCTTTCACTCAATCATATTTGAAATTTTAACACTTATCTTATTCTCTGGAGTAGTCCCCTACCTTTTACCCAAATTTCAATTTTCTACCGAAGTTAAAACTTCTTTCTGGTTTTGACTCCCTCCCCCAAGTCCTGGAGCCAAATCCTGAAATTCCTCATTTCGTAAATTTTCCTTGTTAAATTAGGTGGTCCTTCTGAAGATCTTCGAAATTTCAATTTTTCATCCTATCTCTAAGGGGCTTAGATTTTTCTGAACACACACCTAAACTCACTTTTTTTTATATATATTACTAGCATGAAGTACAGCTTTGCCTAGGAGAATAGTTTATGATAGCTATAAAGATTAAAAAGGGTAAAAATCAAATCAAATTAATTTTTAAGGGTTATGTAATGAGTTAAAAATAAGGTTTAAGTATATAAAAGGGATACTAAGGGAAAAGTGACATACAGACAAACGGCATTGCGGAAACCATGTTTTTTGTTTCAGGGGGTCATGAAACGTTGACATTCATCGAAATTTCGAGTTATATTTTTTTGACAATCACAATACTAGTAGATATAGATCGATCCTTGTAATTATTTTTGTTATAAACAGTAAATAAGGTAGTTTTAATTCAATATTTATCTGGCCTTGGCCTTGCATACAATATATCGAATCTAGTATGAATTTGCTTTTTTTCAATATTACATTCAGAGGTTATCTTAATTTGTAAAGCATTTATCTCTTTTGAAATATAAATCGTAAACCTGGTATTAAACGGTATCTCATGCACTCGACACATCTTTAATGATCTTTATTTTAACAATTACATAATTAATAACTAGTATTGAGTCTTGTGGGAAACCAATTCCCAGTTTTCCCTCTATTGGGTGTGCCACTTACCTATATATATACATATATTGGGTAATATATATATATATATATTTTACCTATATATACATATATTGGGTAATATATATATATATATATATATATATATATATATGAGTATATAATACCCAAGGAAGAATAAACAGAGAAATTATGCATTAGTCTATTTTTGGTGGTATAGCTTCAATTTGAGAAAACACTCAAATTTTCTATGTTAATAGGCTGTCATTTATAAATTATTAGAACTTCATTATATCTATTAAAATAATTGAATATTTTGTATTTGCTTGTAAACATTTTTGACAGTATTTCATTCGGTGATAAATTAATGGAAAACTATAACTTTATAAACATTTTCACGTGAATTAAAATGTATATTATGACAATCTTATATACTTTCTCATTTAGTAACCAACCAAGAGTTCGTTTACTTCCATTGTTTATTACAATTAGGAAACAAATTTTCATAATTGGTCGTCATTAACCCATAAGGGAATGTCTGTGCAGTATACTGTACCATTTATTCATTTTTTCAAACCACTAAATACTTTAAGCAAGATTTATCCCGCTAATTTTAAATTATGGTGTTGTGAGTAAAGACATGCCTACTTTGATGAGTTTTGTTTAAATCTTTATATTAATTGTATAAAGCCAAAAATCACCGATATCGATTGAGTATATACATTAATTTTTGACACCCCACGCTTATAAATTGTGTGCAGGAGTAAGATCACAAACCAAACATGTTTGTGTCCTTGTAAATGTGTGCGTGTATGTTCAAATATCATTCACACACACAACTACGATTCTAGAATTGTTATTTTTAATTGTTTAACTTTGTTGAAATTCAAACCATTCTATTCTCAATGAGTAGCTCTTAGCTCAGGCTTGAAAAAAACCCTGGCTATTTAAAAAAGAATTTGGGCTATATTAGGTTTTATTGGGTTTGTTGTGGTGTGATTAAAGATATTATGTATGTTATCTGATTTTACCAATCATTCTAACATATTAATTAGTGCCTAGACTGTTACTTTACAAATAAATTAACGTCCACGCCTAACAATATTATATTTTATAAATAATTTTTTTTAAGGAATTCAAACAATAGACATTGGTTAACAAAATTCAAAATAAAACTTTCATGCAATCATGTTAGTAAAATTTGGTTCTTGGAAACGAATGTTTTAAATTTAAATTGTATATGTATTCTTTAAAATATTCAATAACATTAGTTTGATCTAGTCCTATGTCAGTATGTTTAATTCCATTTCCAATCTATCTACATTTTTATTTAACGTAATTAATCATATTTTAAAAATTAAAAGGAAAATAGACTAACTACTTAAAAAAATTAGACACTTACTTTGTATTCAAAATATAATAATGTTTTTTGTTTTGTTTTTTAAGTGGGTATTTTAAATAAAACCCATGTTTTTTTTTGGCTGGATAGAATTGTAACAACCCTGTATTTGCTAACTCTACTTGCTTTAATTATATGCAATTGTAAGAAAGAGCTATCGTATCCATATTATTTACCTTTACATTTTTATCTTTATTGTTAACATATATCATTGATGTGACTTGATATGAAATTTATTTAAGTTTATTATAAAACCACTTTTTCAATTACACTTTTACATACCGTTGTTTAATACTTGTAAACAATAGGAAACCCCAAAAACAACATTACTCAATCATTTAATGAAATTTTATATTGTTACATTTCATTTCAACATTAGTTAATCGCTAACTTCCAATACTTAATTTAAATAATTTTAAAGATTATACACTTTACAAAGATTTTTGTTTATTAATGAATAAAGAAGTGTTTAGTTTGTAATTGGTTTTATCTATAGTTTTTTCCCTAACGCTAAATGACTGAACTTTGTAAAAACTATGGGAATTAAACACACATGGAAATGTATTAACTTTTTTACAATTGTTTTGTAACGTATTGTAAAATTGTACTTAATATAATTTATATTTTTATTGTCTTTAGGTTGAGTATACTATAATTTTGATCGTAAGAAGAGTAATTGACTGTCACAAACGTTAGTAAAACTACATTGATTTATTCATAGCTCAAGTAATGTGATTTAAATCTTTAACTTTCGATATATATTATAAATAGCCCTACCTTTAAAATAATAATTAAGTAAAATGCCATCAACTTTGACCACCATTTTTTGTTATGTATTTATTTGTATTTTCTAAACCTGTTCTTCCGACAAGAATTAGAGTATACCTGGCCACAGGATTTGGGGGGTGGTTTTAACCTTTATAGTTATCACATTTTTTTTACATCTGGGTCAGAAGAATGTTGGTGCATTTCCAATAAACAATCCTTCTTAATTTTAAATTATTATAAGTAAAATCCTTGTATATAATGTTAATGTAAAAATAAATTGGTTTTTATCCAAAGTAGTTTTAATTTGGTCTATTATGAATTATTATTAAAACAATTTAAAAGATTTACACACATTTTAATTTATTGGACCTTTTATTTTAACGATTAACTTTCAATTAGAATTAGTTATTGTATTAATTAATGCAAAATATCAAAGTTTTAGGCCTACAGCTTAATTCCAACGACAAATATAATATACTATTATTGATAATTAATAATATACTATATTATACATGTGTACACACTTAAAGAATGTTGAATGAAAACTACTACAACTATGTATAATTTTGAGATAGAACACAAACCCGGCCTTCCAAACATTAGCCGAGAAAAAAAGAAGAAACCGACCCTCTACTTTCTTTGTCTTGGAATCTATTTTTGGAATGAATGTATACCTGCCAGTCAGTCAATCCTACAGACGACGAAATGTCTAGCTGTACACAAGTCAATTAACAGAGGGGGAAATGGAATTGAAGTTCTCTACACGCACGAAGCGTAGCGGATTTGAAACAAAATAGAATATATGGGGGTTCCCCCCTAAGAAGATATTTGTCCCCAAAAGGGATGAATTTACTGGGGAGTGGAGGATGTTGCTTGGCGGGCCCTGTACTCATCACAAGATAAATTAGTATAATCATATCTCTCAGATTATTGTGGGCAGGACATTCAGCGTGAATGTAAGAATCTAGAACTGTGCTTAAGGTACTAACTGGTATACTCACTGGTAAGAGACCATTGGAAAGACCTAGTCGCAAATTAGAAGATATAATAATGGACCTGAAAAAATATAGGGTGTAATGAGGTGGACTGGATAGAACTAGCTCAAGATACGGATAGGTGATGTACTTTTGTGAGTATATGAACTTTTAAGTTCCTAATGCCATAGAGTAAGTAAATTATTAGGTAAGTAATGCTATAAAATGCTTGGATACGAATTTTAAACAAAATCGTCTTGGCCAATTTAGAGAAAATTGTATTTTTTCTTATATTCCATAAGTAAACTATCCTTATTTTAAAGCTAAATATCTCATTCCATAAAAGCCTGGTTAGCCTAATGAAAACCTCCTAAATACCAAGTATTAGCCCGAACAGTAAAATGGTTTAGTTACTAGGCGGAGATACAAACATACAAACAGAGAAGTTGCAATGTGAAAACCTCTTTTTCGGCTTCAGGGAGTCATGAAATATTGACATCCATCAAAATCTTGAATTCAATTTTTTTACAATAAAAATACTTAATTTCTACGAAGGATCGCAATAAATCAAAAGATTATAGGCCTATATGTATATATGTGTGATTTAGTATATCAGAGTTTGGAGTGTGATATTTCGACGTCGCTGTATAAGTTAAACAATATAAACCAAGACTGGTATGGCATTTTCAGTTATTAAAAATCCTTCCTTCACCTCTGATAAAACGTGTAGTAATCACAACTTGAGAAAGGGTGGAATGCCAGGCCTCCGCCGTGGTTCGGATCCCACTTTAAACTGAGGCTCCTCCAATTAATCTCACAATCCCCCTACCATAACACATTTCGTAAGCGCGTATAGCTCGAACGGTTAGTAAGATGTGGTGCTAGTATTAAAAATAATAGTAATAATTTCAATTTCCTTTATTATAGTGGTGGCCAACAGTCGTAAAACCTATAACAGGCCAGCACTGAAAAGTACACAAGTACCTTACAAATACAGATATTTACACGAGAAAATAAGATAAACAAAAATGGCTAAATAATGTTATATAAAGATGAAAAGTTAGAGAAAAAAATAACAGTAGTTATTAATAATAAGAATAAATAACAGCATTAATAACAAATAACTAAATAGTGGTTTAAACAGTAACAATATGAACAAAAAAAAATCAGAATACTGTAAGTTTAAATATTATAGGCAGAACCTCTACATGATAAATTATTGATACGGGATGTCCTTAAATAACTCTCTGAGTTTAGCTTTTCTTTTATGATATAAATCTAATTTGACAAATATAGAATTGGCGTTATGGACACAACGACCTCTAAGGCTCACCTTATAAGAGCTATTGAGAAGAAATAATTTTGGATTACAAGAAGCCTGAGAAGGGATATGAACTCTTACATGATCAAGAGCAAATTTTCAATAAATTTTGATATTGAGAATATTAAAAACAAAAAGAGAATCACAATAAATTCTACGCAAGAAAAGAGATTGGAGCCCTAATAGGTTTCGAATTCTGTCATAATAATAATAAATCCGGTTACTAAGGAATTTATTATAGAACGCAGCGACAAATTTTCGTTGAATATTTTCCAACCTGAGAGAGTCAGTTAAGGTAATGGAATTCCAAGCAATATTAGCATATTCTAACTTAGATCTAACCAGGGCGTAGTACAGACATAAAAAACAGTCATCTTTCTTAAATGATGACGTAATAAATTTAATAAGTCCAAGTAATTTCAATGACAGGGAAATTACATGGTCAACATGGTAGTGGAAAAAAAGTTTGTTATCCAGGAGAACACCAAGATCATTAATATAAAGGGTGCGAACTATGTTTGCATTGCCTAATTTATAAGTAAAAAAGAAAGGATTAGTTTTCCTAGTAAAAGATATAGATTTGGTCTTAGATTTATTAATAGACATTCAATTTTCAAAAGACCATTGTTGAATGCCATTTACATCATTTTGTAACTCATACAATCTTCAATAGATTTGATAATTTTACATCATCAGCAAAGAATAAATAACTAGATGAGTTCACATATTTACCAATGTCATCAATAAACACATTAAGAGAAGAGGACCTAAATTAAAACCATGTGGTATGCCATAGGGCGCTAAAAGTGTATTTGAGGTGTGTGAATCAATTTTAATTGTGAATGATCTTTCATGCAAATAACTGCTCAACCAATTTATATATGATCAAGAAAGGCCGAAATTACCAATCTTAGAGAGAATAATACTATGCTGACATAAGTCTAATACCTTACTTTGGTCAAAATAAATAGCATCAATCTGAACTTGGGCAGAGACTTGAGGGGAAACATGCCCAGGAAATTCTACTAAATTAGTGAAAGTAGATATATTTTTTATAAAGCCATGTTGATTATCTAAAGTTTATTTTTAAGGTGGTGGAAAGTATGCTCATGTATGATTTTCTCAAATACTTTGGAGAAAGTATTTAAGAGGGAAATTGGTCTATAATTACAAGTATTTGTTGTTGCCCCTTTTTTATAAATAGGCATGACCACAAATTGTTTCCATGTAAGAGGAAAAGTTTCATTTGATAGGCTAATGTTAAAGATATAGACTAACAAAGGGCTATAAATGCTGACACAGCCTTTAACAATAAAACATGGAATTCCATCTGTCCCTGCACATCTAGAAGAACTCAATTTTTTTTATAGCATTAGCAGCATCCAAGGGTGTAATGTGGCATATATACAAGGGCACGCTACTTTCAATAACGAGGCAGGGTAAGACAGGAAGGGCTGAATTATAAACGGAATGAAAGTAGGTCCCAAACTCATTAGCAATTAATACTCTACAATTAATAATAATAATATTTATTAAAATTAGTTTCAAGCTAAGTTTTTAATCAATCCAAATGTGAGCCTGAGGATAATCTCCTTTAAGGTGGAATGTAGAGAAAGCAAGATTATGTTAGTGTTTTTGCATTTTTTTTTTATCGAAAAACATTTTCTTTGGCCAGAATAAATAAATTATTGCTTCAATTCAAGCAAAGTTTAATTTTATTCACATAGAGCTCTCAAAATTTCTGGATTATCCGTCAAGGTTGTCCTGGAATTTGATGACATCTTCTTCTCTTCATTTAAAAAGTGTCTAATTTAATGCCGCTATGCTCATGATAGATATTCAACAATTGTTGATATCAACATGTGAATAAAATTAATATATCTTTTCGTAACGAAGTAATATTCTACCTTTTTTAGCAAAAAAATTTTTTTTGCCATAAAAACTGCTAAAATGCTAGTCTTTTCTCGCATCCCTCTCCATTCCACCTTAAGGGGAGCACTTATAGGACATTTTAGACACCTTGCAGAAATCAAGATATCCCACATTATTTAAGAAATGATTTATTATTATAAAATATGGCTTATGACAAAATGGATGTGAACTACATAACTATATATCTGACCCGTTTTAAAAATTATAATTATTTATTTTAAGTTTTATAATTTTTTTCCTACGAAAAGATAAAATTATATTATTTTCAACGACGTTTCACGTGAAATGTTGCAATTAAATTCTTAAATCTAAGTAACCAGTCAGACCCATATATTTAATCTTTTTTAAGAATATTATTTTTTACTAAGTCAAAATAAAAAATTCTAAATAATCGAGTATCGTTTTACCTTTTTTTGCAGCTTCAGAACAGTTATTTTAATAAGAAATACCACAGTGGGAGGAAATATTATTTCAAGTAGGTCTCCCCCTTAAATACTATCTTCCTTATCCTTATTCAATTAGTGTAGTTAATTGAGAACAACCAGGTGCAAATTAAAGAAAGAATTTTGAAAGATTTTTTTAAATATCCTAATTGACTCAATAGGAACTAAACTGAAATAACATATTAAGATAGTTATTGTTTAGTAGGCCCATTTGGCCTAATTTTTGGGGTAGACACATTTATACAAGAACTACAACAGCCTTCGGTGGCAGAATGGTCTAATACAGGAGTCGCCAAATGATCTATTGCGAGCTATCGATAATTCGCAGCGGCATTTTCGGTAGCTCGCACAAATTATTTATTTCGCTCCTCCCAAAATGACTCATCGTTAAGAGAAATGCCTCAAGTGTAGGATATGTATGAACTCTCGTTTCAAAGGAAAATTATCCAGTTCTGGTTTGGGTTGCTATCCAAGTGAAGGCGTTGTTCTGTTCTACCAACCTGTGTCTCATCATTTTCAGCTGGATACGTTGGAAACTCAAGTTAAAAGTATTCTCACAGATGAGCATTCGAATTGAAGTGAAAATTTAATCAAGAAAAAAAAACTTTTGACAAAAATGAATGCAATTTTTGCTCATTAAGCTACGCACCAGAGTTTATCCATATATTTGACTCTCATTTACTTTTAAAAAAACTTGTTTTTGCCAACATAAAAAAGTACATTTTACTACGAAATGTATTAAAATCCTTCCATTATCTTCACTACAACTAGGCTAAGGATCCAGGCCAGAGAGCCTACCCCTCGATTGAACAAAAGTATAATGGTAATATTTGTGAACAGGATACAATAATAGCCAATACCCAATAGGGCTCATTTTTAATCCGAATAGTTGGCGAAATAATTTGACATTTTTGACATAGCTACCTTACTCAATATGTTTGATGACCCCTCATCTAAGTAGTAACTCACGAAAAAGACTGGACTACTGATAATGGGGAGCAAGGAGCTCGAATCCCGGTCAGCTATATTGAGCGTGGCTTTCCCTAAATTTCCTTCCACCCTCCTTCTACGCAAATTAAGTTACACTTCACATAAATTCAATCTTACTCTTTCCTAACACATTAGTGTAACTATTAAATATATATATATACAACCCAAGCCGATAGTAAGACGTGGTAATAATACAAAAGGATAGAGGTGAGGAGACTATCCGTAAGTAGGACGAATAAAATTACATTGTTTTTAAAATTGCCCGTTAGTGAAGCGTACTTTTCAATCCTCATTTTCCTGGGTTTAAGTCGAGCTAACTCTTAACGGTTAAAATATTCTTTACTTCACGTGTTAAGGTGGGGTGGGAGTGGACTCGAGAAAAGGCCAGTTTTTTTTTTACGTTTTTATGGCAAACATTTTTTTGGGTGAAATAAATAAAATATTGCTCCAGTACAAACATAGAGTTTAACATTATCTAAATATTGATATCAACAGTTCCTGAATGTCTCTCATAAGCATGCTGGCATTATCTAACAAACTTTTTAATTGAAGAGAAAATGTTGCCATTGAATTCCAAAACACTCCTCACAGATATTCAATAAATTTTGAGGTCACCATATGAAGAAAATTAAACTCTATATTTGTAGGGAGCGATATTTTATATATTTTGCCAAACAATTATTTCCTTAAAAACTGAAAAAAACACTTTCTTTTTCTAACGTCTCCTTCCATCCCATCTTAATACACCCCAGGATATCCACATGGGGTGGGTTTGGTGATAGAATTTAGGATAAAGGTACTCTCAATAACGAAGAAGGAGAGTGGTAAATGATTTATGAAAAGTTATATCAGAACATCTCGTGCACAGACAAGGAAACACAAGACGCTCACCCTTACGGGATGATCGCTGCGCTCCTTGAATCAGGTTGAGTCCTTGGGAACTGTGGAGTGATAGTTGCAATTCTCAGTGATAACAACAGCACTCCCGAGTGAAACAAATCACTCTCAAATTGTTCGTTGTAAAAATGTGGTGTTCTCAACACAATAATTCAGGCAACCCAGCATCCCCTCCCTCAAATCACTTCCTTGGCCCTTTCAATGATCGTACAGTAGCCCCATGGCTTCTTTGGTGCTGACTGACAGCTCACATCTGACAGCTAAAAGCTTTGAAAAGTTACCACACTAAATTATGTATCCCTACGCCGAACTAAATGATCTGCAAAAACATGTGTTTAGCAGCTGTCACTTCTGACAGTCAACATTTAGGCTTATACCTAAATGTTGATTGTCAGAAGTCAGCTGTGAGCTGTCAGTCAGCACCAAAGAAGCTACGGGGCTACTGTACTTCTTCAAACGAGTAGCTAGTTGACGGTATTTGAAGAGTGTTTACAACCAGACAATATACAGACATTCTCTTGAACACACACACACACAAAAAAGGAATAAGGCCATTGTATTCTCAGTCGTCTTTGTAATTTGCAGTCTGAATAGACTCGTTTTAAGAGTTGTTTTTATGGGAATGGGGTGAGACAGCTACCTGATCCTAGCTTTGTGAAAACCAGTTTAATGACACTAGAAGGCAATTCGTATCCCTTCTGTTTGATAGAAATTGTGTGTTGAAGGACTTAAGCTCTCTCAACGAGCGTAGCCATTTTAACCTGGAGGCTCTGGGTCTTGTGTATGCATTGTCTATGAACTGGTGGGATTTCAAACCTTGATAACCCCTCTTTTAACCAACCATACTAGATTAGATAGACGCCCCTGTCCATGTGACCGCCGATGCGGGTAACTACTGTCTAGTTCATGTAATTGCCCAAGCACCCACACTTAGCTTGTGCTGTAAATTTATGACTTACTCGCATCGGTAGGCACGTGGACCAAACCTCAGGCTCATCTAGTCTGGTTTGCCGAAATCAACGAGCTAAGAGTTCATATTTGGGGTGTGGATACCCTCGGTTAAGAACCCACCTGTTTTAGAGCGTTTGACCACCGATGCATGTAGGATAGGTACTTTCATAATCCGAAAGAGAAATGAGTAGCGGTAGAGAAAGGGAGTAGCTTTTATAATAAGCTAAGTGATAACGTGTACAGAGGTGATTGTTTGATAAAGGGGGTAGTTTTTATAATACTCTAAGCGATGGAGTCTACAGGGATGATTGCTTGATAAAAGGGGTAGTTTTTATAATACGCTAAGCGATGGTGTCTAGAGGGATGATTGCTTGATAAAGGGGGTAGTTTTTATAATACGCTAAGCGATAAAGTCTACAGAGGTGATAGTTTGATAAAGGGGGTAGTTTTTATAATACTCTAAGCGATGGAGTCTACAGGGATGATTGCTTGATAAAAGGGGTAGTTTTTATAATACGCTAAGCGATGAAGTCTGCAGAGGTGATTGTTTGATAAAGGGGGTAGTTTTTATAATACGCTAAGCGATAAAGTCTACAGAGGTGATTGTTTGATAAAGGGGGTAGCTTTTATAATACTCTAAGCGATGGAGTCTACAGGGATGATTGTTTGATAAAAGGGGTGAAGTTTTTATAATACGCTAAGCGATGGAGTCTGCAGAGGTGATTGTTTGATAAAGGGTTACGATTTGGATGGAGTATATATATGCCTATAGGCCAATATATATTACTAGTGAATAGTTGCAGTGATGCCTGCATAGTATTGCACTAAAATATATTCTAGATATTTTATTGGGAAAACATTTATATAATAAGACTTCACCTAACTTTCTAATTAAAAGTTTATTCGTCAAAGACTATCAAATGACATGGATATTTATCTTCATGGTTTGATTTGAATCAAAACTTATATTTTCCCTTTTCCGTCCACGATGAGAAATTTAAAACGACCCCTCTCCCAGATCTATCTATTCGTTGCAACAAACTACTCAGGTAAGAATTATTAATTTGTTATTATTTTTAACCAACAAGAAATATTTTATTTACCAATATACAATAATAAGCAAATAATAGTTTCCATGGTGATATAAACAAATAATGATTTTACAGTTTAGCCGCTGCCAACACAATGAAAATATGGAAAATTCACAAGGGAAATTTAGCTTTAGTTTTAAGCTAATATTTTTGCCGGCATCCTGGACCCCGAACATTTAAAATGATTACGTTGGTTAAAATCGGTAAAACCGTTTAATCTTAATTTCAACTATCAAAAATGGGCTTATTAAATTATATACAAAAATGTGTGTGTGTGTGAGAGAGAGAGAGTATATGAGAGAAAGGGAGAGAGAATGTGTGTGAGAGAAAGAGAATACGTGAAGAAGAATGCGTGATAAAGTGTTAGAGCGTGTGTCTATGAAAAAAAGATAGTATGACATTTTGGAAGTGATAGTGTGTGTGAAAGAGAGAGAAAATGTGGAGGCATGTGAGAGAGAGTTTGAGAGAGAAAGTTAGAGAGGGAGAGATTAATTTAGAGAGAAAAAAATTAGAGTTAGAGGGAGTTAGAGACTGAGTTTAAGAGAGAATGTTCGAGAGAAAGAGAGAGTTTGAGAGAGAAATTGAGAGTGTGAGTTTGAGAGAGAAAGAGCTAGTTTTAGATGAAGAGTTTGTGAGATATAGGGTGAGTTTGAGAGAGAGTTTGAGAGATAGAAAGTGAGTGTGAAATAGAGAGAGTGAGATTGATATATAGAGAGAGTGATAATGTTTTAGAGAGAGTTTGAGAGAAAGCTTTTGAGTGATAGAGAGCAAGCGTTTGAGAGCTAGAGAGCGAGAATTTGAGAGATAGAGAGCGTTTTAGAAAGAAATAGCGTTTGAGGGAGAGAGCATTTGAGAAAGAGCTTAAGAAAGAAAGTATAATAATGATAATGTGGGAGATATTGTGTGATAGAGAGTGTATGTGAGGATAGATTGTGTATGAGAGCGCCATAAAGTGTGTGAGAGAGAGAATGAGAGAATATCATATGAGAGTGAGTTATAGAGGGTGTGTGAGAGTGTGAGAAAGTGTAATAGAGCGAGAATGTGAAAATATAGTTGTGGTAATTAAATGTTATGGTACTTAGAAATACCATTCCCTCAAAATTAAGTATCAACATGGAAACATAACTGACCTTACTGTATTTGTAAGAATGTGAAAAAATTGATGGGGTGCACAAAACATTACTTTTAAAATGTCATTAAGCGGTAAAATGAAAACATAGCTTAACTTGTGTATTTTTATTGTGTTACTATTCGCTAAAATGAACATAAAAACTACTATTAAAAATTGAACACCAAAACTCATACTTAAATAGTTAAAATGTCTATTTTTTAACATTATTTAATATCATTTTATGGTTTTTATGCTTATAATGCATACCAAAATATATTTGAGCATTATTTCATCATGCGCTAAACAAAACGTAGAGAATATTTTCACGAACTTAACAACTTTATCATTTAATTTTCGAATTATGTTCACAATTATTAATTTAAATGCGAATTAACGATAACATTCCAATAAAAAATAAATGTTTCCCCAGTTTAGGAATCTCAATTTATATGTATTATGACTAGCATCCAAAGAGAAAATGGTGATGTGTTCGGAACAACAAATAAAAATTGAGTTATAATTTTTTCAGCCAAAGAGATATATTTTATTTAGAGATTTGCTATAACGCTATAACGGCTATTGCTATAACGGCTCCCATGGTGATTAAAGAAAGAATTTTAAAAGATAAAAATTCTTTGTAAAAATCGGGTTTTCGTGAAAAACTACTATTTTTACCGACATGCTGGATTCCTAACTGTTAAAATGAGGGGTTCGTTTGTCAAAATCTGTTTAGTCATTTCCTTGTAATTTCTATTGCCGGAAACGGGTTTATCAAATTATATATAAGGAAATCTCACCACGTCTTACTACACGTTCGGGCTATATACCTATGTATTAATTGCACTAATGGATTAAGGATTAGAAAGGCTTGGTAAAGAGGTAATGCACCCGCATTTGCGTGGAAGAAGAGTGGAAAATCATTTAGAGAAAACCACCCTCAGTGCACCCGACCGGGATCGAATCCAAATCTCCCCGTCTTCAGCAGTCTAGTCTAACACGAGAGGAGTGCATTATACTACCTTTCCACCGAAGAGGGTATAGGCTAAATTAAAGTTAAATTTAATTTTTATTGGATAGGCTAAATTTAGTTTATATATCTCTATAATAGAAGTAAACAACCTTTTTTGACTCCCAATCGACATCTAATTAAAGGTTACGCGATCACAGTTTTCCAATTTTTTCAACTTATATATTGCTCCAAAAAAGCTATCATATTTAATACTAAAATTGAATATTTTCTCAAATACTTGTATCCCAATATTTCTAGGGAAAAAATTGAGTAAATAAAATGTACGTATTGTAGGGATAGGTGAAGTACTTTTGTAAGTGCGTCAATGAACCTTTGAGTTTCTACTATCATAGAGTTTCCAAGTATGTATATATATTGCAGGTGTTAAGGCCAAATAAGGCTTTATATTATAGCCTTGACGTTAAGGGTGGTTTACTGATGACTGTTTTTTTGAAAATTTGATAGTTTTTGAAAATGATTTAAATGATTTTGTTCAAAATGTGTTTATGGGGCGTCTTATACAAGTCTAATAAGTATATTTAAACGTTTTAAGAGAAACATTGGTTTAATGGTGGCTTAGAAAATAACTTACTTTGAAACATTTAGAAAATGTTGATTTTGTTACAAATTGATATTTTGATGGGTTTTAACATGATAAAAAAAAATTAAATAGTATTTTTCTAAAAACAACTTTGAGGTTAATTTACTGACAGAATTTTTGAAAAATAGATTTTCTCCTTAAAAAATGGCAATAGCAATTTGGTTCAAAACTTATATCTGATCTAGTCCATCCCCTGACTTAAGAACTGTAGGAATTTTGAGGAGGAGCAAAATCTTGGGTAGACATTTGGCAGCCCGGGCATAAGTTTTATAGGACGCCTGTGTATGCTTATAACGTGAACAGGTGAAGACTCGGTGTTTATAAAAACACAATGTAAAGTTTGTGAATATTTTTATGTTTCGTAATTTATTCCTTACACTTCAATGAATTGTAATACATTCCCATCGTTAATGGCTTTTTTTTTCTCCTTGAATATTCACAGTAAGGAACTCAGAAGGGTAAAAGTTATATTATCTTATATGAAAATTTATAAGGAATCCAAAAAACAAGTCTTATTTAGCATAGGTTTACCGATAGTAACATGAAGTTAGGAAATGTGAAACACTAGCTACTACATTTTTATGCCAAATACAAAATATAATTCTATAAAACTTATGACCGGGCTGCCAGATGTCTACCTAACATTTTACCCTTTTTACTAGGCATATCCTACCAGTATCTGAAGATAAAATTCACCCTCCTCAAAATTCTTATGGGCCTTGTGGTCATTGTATTACATATGATTATCAAAATATTGTTCTTTTATTTCCCATGAAAAAAGGGGTGTTATAGAAAACAAGGTTTTTAAATAGACTATATGCCAACACATGTACGATTGTGTAGTATAATTTTTTTTAGAACGCAGAGCTAGCTCCCCTGATAGTGATTTTATTAAATCCCTATTGGAATGTCATCTCTATCCTCTTTAAAAAGCGTTCTCCCAACTCGTTGATTGGTCAGTCGATGAGCTAGAGTCTCTCTGCCCCCGCTCGGGCAAGCGATGAAGAAGAGACGGAAAGTTTATTTGAATATAAAGACTTCTATATTTAGAATTGTACTGCTGGCGGGAGTTAATTCCTCAGTATTTGTGGTCCCCACCGATGCTTAGATCGTCAAGTTGGTGACTACGTGCTCGTGAGGCTGTGATGTATCCATTCCCGAGATGGTACAGCCGTGCTCTAACGCTTGTAACGCTAGAAGAGGGAGAAGTGCTCAGCACGGACACCACCAGCATTAAAAGCTGGGCTCATGTTTAATATACGAAGAGTTAAGTCGTTGACGTGCTCTTTGAACACGTTTCACGTTAAGGTGGCCGCCACGGTCAGCAAGAAACAATTATCAGTCGCTGTAATACCTCAAGGCTTAAAATACAATGATCTTTGTAGTTTTTTTAGAGATTAGAAATACTTATATATTCTGTCCAAGCTTGTTCTCCCTTTTGCCCTTCACATATAACCACCTTTTTTATTTCAACAAAAAAGAGGGGAATTAAAACTACGAAACTTCTTATCTAAAGGTAAAGAGAAAAGATCGCTTCTAGTTCTCAAATATCTTAACATTTTCTGTTGGCAGCATATAATAAAATTACTATGTTTCTTAGAGGAAGGCTAAACCTAAAATCTTTTTTTTTCACAAACCTAGTCTTATAGCTCCTCAAATATTCTTAAAAAGTCATTGAAAATGAACTGTCACATTTTCCGTATTAATAGAACTCAAACAATAAGGTTGTTAGGGATAAGAGCCCTGTTGGAATCGTTAGACTTTATTTAGGCGTGAACCATATTTTGAAATAACGCATCGTAAAATTAAATATCGCGTTGTAGCTGAACGTTTTTATGGCAATTTCTCGCTGACCGTGGTGGCTCCTTAAAATTGTTTTAAAATCCTCTGATTCATAGTCTACTTGAAACTTTATAGACATATATGAAAATAGTACTCGCTTTGGTAGACGCATGGCTTAGATTCTCAAGTGTCACTCTTGCAATAGAATGGACTGCCGATGACGAAGATCTCGGGGCTTTAATCCTGGTCTAGTGTACTTAAGGTTATTTTTACTTAAATTACTTTCCATGCTTCCTCCATGTAAACACTGGTACACTTCCTCTAAATTCAACCGTTCATCTCTAGCACATTAGCGTAAATAGTACATAAACGTGTAAACCAAATGTATAGTAAGACGCGGTGCTTAAAAAAGATAAAAAATGATAATACCCGAATTGATGGGCACATGGACTAATTATCATGCTCGTCCATTCTGTTTTAAAGGTGATGGGAAGTTTGAGGTTGGAGTCAAGTATGGGTGGTCTTTTCATTAATAATTCCCCATTCTTTGTTCATGTAAATGAGGGTACACTTTCATTAACGTTTACCTTCCTTATCTCTTCCATATTAGTGAAGTTAAATAAGAATATCAAAGATAGGTGGTGTATTAACGGGGTCAAATGAATACATCAGGTGCACCATGTATTACTACCCACCCATACTACCTGCATATTTCCCCTAATGGGCTAGGAATGAGGAGGGTAGAGTGGCCGCCCTCAAATCCAATGAAGCCTTGTTTAATCCCAGCTGGGATAAAGGTAGATATTTATTATTAGTTTTCTTGAATGAGTCTTTAATATCTTAATAGTAAATATCTAGTCGGAAAGGGTGGTATCTTATATTAGGTGTATTGTCCACTGTTCAGTTATGTTTCATTAATGTTTGAACAGATTTCTTTACATTTTAAGCCCGCTTCTGTGGCCACGTGGACTAAGGCATCACTCTCGCAATAGACTGAACTGCCGAAGACGGAAGGTCGGGTTTTGAACCCCGGTCGAGTGTACTGAGGGTTTTTATTACTAAATGAGTTTCCACTTTACCTCCACTTCCTATTAATTGAACCTTTCTCTCCCCCCTAAAACATTACCGTAATTAGTACACATGTTTATAACCCTAACGGGTGGTAAGACTAGTACTAAAATATAATATATTATGAAAAATAAAAAACGGTGTAGTGAATTTAAAAAAAAAATCAAATGAATAACAATTATTTAGCCTGCAGTTTTCTATGAAAAACTTTCTCGGTGCGGATTCATAGGGTGCTTAAGTAGGGATCAAGCAAAATAAGTACGTATTTCTTCATAAGACATTAACATATATGGTTGTTATTAAATATAATATGTTGTATCACTATTAGTCCCACAAAAGAAAACTACGTTTTTCCCCCATTTTCCAAGTCGTTTTAAATATTAATTTATAAATTTCATATTAAAAAAAAATCTTGAAGTACATACATATTTCCAAAAATTACTTAACAAACACTCCTATTTGAAGGTAATACATGATTATTTATATTCATATGACATGATACCTAAGAATACCTTGCTTCACGTTAAGTTTCCCCCTAATCACCATAAATGCTTAGTTATGTTTACCACTGCATCATAAAAGACGTGAAAAAAGTCCTTGTCAAGTGATTATATTAGGAAAACAGTGGCATACTGTACTTCACTCACTCATCACCATCAAGTGAAATTCTCTTGCCATACAGGTGATCCTTTAGGGTTTCTAAGAGAATTAAGTCACTTGATACCAGATTAGGATTGTGTGGTTGATGGTCCAGAGCCTCCTTCCCGCATACACCAAGGTAGTTAGAGATGAATGTCCTACCCTAGCAAATTCAGCTTGTATCAATATCACTGAGTACTACAGTATTAATATTGCGCGTCTGAGCTACATACATAATTCGTAGCCTGGTAGTGGAAAGGTTAGCCAGTATTAATGTACCGTTGTCCAGGGGACGCTTGAATGTACTAATTATACATCATTTCCGTGGAGGCTCTTTCCATGTCCCGATGAGATGAGATGATGGTGATAGTGAATATTAAGGTGGGAAACCAGCAGAAACTCTCACACCTAACTTAAGCTTAAACAACCAACGCCTGGAGACCGTTGGGGTAATTTCTCTTTTGGGAAAAATACCCGAGATACCAGCAGGTGCACTGACCACTACGCCACAGTACTCCAGTTGTCACACGCTATGGCCCTATCATTAAATTAATAACACCTTCTTTGAGGATGGTATTGCTTTGAAATGTTTTTTTGTATATTTTCCAGGTCACAGTTGCTTAATTTAAAATTGATCGCCACATAATACACTGATTTTTCGTCCCTTTAAGCAATGTTCCACAATTGGGCCACGAGTTATCCTGCGTTTAACGGTTAGTGTTAATCCCACATTACAGTTGGGCCACGAATTCGTTCTTGGGAATTGTAAACTAGGCATATTGGTGTACTAACTCGGCCCCGGCTGTTGTGGCGCTCCGTTTAGGATGGTTGTAAATGTTTTCTCAAGCTGAAGAAAAAAAAACAACTAATAATGGGTAGCAAGATATGACAAAATGCTAAGTTAATATACCCTAACATTACCTAACCTAGTCTAACCTAACCTAACTTAATCTAAACAAGTCTAACCTAATAATTATAAGGTAAAATTGTTTGAGGGGCCGAATTCATATCTTCCCTCAGGTTTATTGTATATTATAGTCCCCCTGGTCAATGCACGTGGCCCTACTAAGCTACGAACATTAGGGACAAGGGGTCACGTGGCCAAACTACTACGCGCCGAAGGCATCATCATGACAAATATTGTTATTAATAATGGATGCGCATGGGAGTTCTAGCTGCTGCTCATCTTGAACATCTGTTATGCTGCGAGCAAAGTAATTGCAAAATAACTAAATAAGCTTATATCAACTAGACCTACACAGTCAAAATTTGACGATGAATTAACGTTTGTGCAACAACTTTATCATGGACGTAGTTTCCCTCTATATTTGAGTATGTTTCTCTTAGTATTTCCGTCTTGCAACTCTTGGTGCGTTTTAACGACTTGCATGTGGTTTTGTCTAGTGGTCGTTTACTTAAGTGAACCGTAAAATTATCAACATATATTTCCTAGTCAAATTAATACCAAAATCATGATTTTTATCTTGTAACAAGTTTTCATATTGTTTTAAAGAACTCCAGTATCTTATTGAATATAAATATATGTTAAAACATACATAATTGTCTTATCAGGCAATCACTGGATAAGGATACTACATTTATAGGTACTATATCTAAATTTGTTTAGAAAGAAGATGTAAAACCACATCTAGCTAAGTCTTTACAAAGCACCCAGTTATAATCTAGACACTTCTCGGAGTTAAATACATTAATTCCAGGCCAACGATTCTCGTTCTCAGCTAATTGAGGCTCTCCAACTGTATTCATAATTTAAAAAATTACTAATCAAATGTGAAAAGGATCATCTCATCTTCATGTTTGTTTAAAATATCCTCTTTGACACCACTATACGGAGCACTTTTCTTTTAACGAAACTGTGGGAAGGCTGTTTCTTTCACTGTCTCACATTAATCTCACTAAAGTAAGCAAACAAGAAATGAACAACATCCTCGTACAAGTGTACGTGCTGTGAGCTGTTGGACAATCAACTTCCGTGGGATATTGTTTCTATTGACAATAGACTATTATTAATTTAAATAGGATCACTTTAATATAATAATCAATGCGTACAGGAGATAACTAAGACAATTTTTGAAAATTTTCAGGATAAATAAAAAACAATTTTATTAATGTATAATTTGTTTTAATTGAGTTTTATTTTTATTATAACTTTTGTGGTTTTGTGATTTATCAAGTCATTGAATCATTTTATTTCCTGAGGTCTTGGATTTTTTTGAGTAAATAAACATTTTTTACTTGTATCTTTTGCACCAAATCAGTTAGATAGTAGCCTATGTAATCATGTTTATTGGAAAAATAACTTTATCATAATTCTCATATTTATAATAGGTTAAGTGAAAAAAAGATCATTTTAACAATTTACTTTAAATTTTACTTTCATGGGATGTGATAGACGGTGGCCATCCAACAGACGACATGGTAAATGATGGTTAACTGAACTAGGTATTGTGCATTTTTGTACACTATTTACATTAAATTAATCACTTTTTTCCATAGGCGATTTCGTTTCTTAGTTCCTTTCGTCACCAATCAATAGTTTGGAAATAAACAAAATAAAAAATGCATATTTTGATCTAGTTCCTTCTGGTCCCCACTGATTCACTATATATTTAGCATTCAGAGATTTAAACTACCAATACTGAGTAGGAAAAACAATATGGCTAGTCTTTCGGACCCCAAGATAAAACTTAAAAGGTTAGTATTTTTATAGTTTTTATATTAAAAGATTTTTTTGCGTATGTCAATACTGACCGGAAGGGACATGACATCCAGTTCGTTGCCATGTGTGTAGACTAGTACAGAGCGTTGCCCAGAGTACACCACAGGAGGTTGTCTACACGTTCCTTTGGAGAAAAATACCCAAGATACTAGCTGGGAATTGAACCAGGACCCCAAGTTTAATAGACATTTGCACTGACCACTACACCACGGGGCCATATAGCTTAAATAAATAATTTAGTACTGGAGTAAATATTTTTAGTTTAATTTAATAAGGTACCCTCAGTAATATCAACAATATTTGTTAATCGCACTTTGGCATTTGATGATAAACTTTTTAAATGAAAATAATGAAGCTATTATGAAAATTCCAGGGTGCCCATGACAAATAATAAAGAATTATTGAGATAACTATACGTCGAAAACTAAACGCATCTCCTGTAGCAATATTTAATCTATTGTGTCCAATATTAGAATATTTTTTTATATAAACTGCAAACACACGGTCTTTAACTTGCCTTACTTTCCATCCCACCTTGAGGTAGAACAACCTCCTCTTCATAAAGGTTTAGTATCACTTCATGAAGGCCATTCACTTGTGGTTGGGACAAATAAGTGATTGTCTCAAATAGCACTTTCTTCCTCACGAGATAGACGACTCTCATCAGGTAAACTATACCACACAGCTGCAAGGGTAGACATTTGATATTCAAATGAATATTAATACCGTAGACATTACTAGCATAGAAAGGGTGGTTGAAACATTTCGCTCATCAAATACTCTCCAACGAACAAACTATAGTTATTTGGAAACAAAATAATTAAATCGAATTAATTTTCTCTTCGTAACGGAAGTCTGATCTCGAATACAAATCTGATTTACGGAGAATGTTTTTCACTAAATAATTTTTCACTTTACCCCTTCAAGAAAATGCGTTCATTTCCTCTAAATTCTACCTTCTTCATGTTTATCTCATTAGCATAATACATACACATAAGTATACACTAAACGGGTACCAAGACGGGATGGAAAAATATAAAGAAAAGTAAGGGCTGTATTTTGTGATAAAAATAGAAAAATGCATCTTGTTGAAGCATAACAAAGGGTGGCATCAAAATCCCACTGGATTAGGTGACCTCATGGTCTAGGGAGTCAATCTATCAACAGACTGGACTGATAATGATTAAGAGATCGGGGTTTGAATCCCTGTCGGGTGTACTGGGGGTGATTTATCCTAAATGGTTTTCCCCTCCCCACGCAAGTGCGGGTACACTTCCTCTAAATTCAACATTATTTATTCCCCGCTAACACAATATCGTAATTATTATGTTGGCATATGACCTGGATATGTAGCAGGACGTGGTGCTAGAAATAAATAAATTAATAAAATAAATCTATGCCGTAATGTTCGAATTGGTCTTGATTTCCAATAAAAGGGAGACTGAAATTTGAGTTTCAGCAGGATCCGCTGGGAAATATCTTCTCATTCCCACTCCATGCTAGAGTGGTTGCATTTATATTAGAAACTTCCATATTCCTATCCTATAGATTAAGCATATTCCTATCCTATAGATTAAGTATAAGACGTTAAATAATAACAAATTTTAAAGCGTACGAGATAAAAAAATAATCAAAAATGGAGTAGAAGTTCTTTAAAACTAGGCCTGGAGAAAATCTGCTTGGCATAAGAAAGTTTTACTTAAATAAATATTTTCCCACCTTATTTCTACGGAAGAATAGCAGTTTGGATGTGAGGTTACTTGTTTGCATCATTTCTCAACGTGATCGTTTATTTCCAACAATCTGTGAAATTGTTGCCGGTAATATGAGAAATTGGCGACATTTCAAAGTAGAACAATACTTAATTCTTCATTATTTTTTTAATTTGATGGATATTTTGTTATTAAATACTTTTAATATGGAACAGAACGTAACACGGATAAAGGTAGGAATGTAGGGAGACGCCGGTAAAGGTAGGTGCCTCGGTATTTTTGTAGCAAAGCTCTTTTTGGCCTAAGCACATACATTATTAGTCCAGTAAAAACATAGAGCATAGTTTTCTTCACTTTCTGATATTAACAGTTCTTGAATATCTGTCATAAGCATAGTGGCAATTTTTGAGAAACTTTTTAAATGACTTGAAAAAATATCATTAAATTCCAGATATTCACATAATATTATGTGAATAAAATTAAACTTTATGTTTCTACGAAGGAAACATTTTATTGATTTTGTCCTAAAAATGTTTTATTATAAAAAACTGAAAAAACGCAGGCCTTTTATCGCGTTGCTTACACTCCCACCTTAATGTAAAAGGTATTACAACGATTCGAAAAAGAACTGAACACCTGAAACACAGTTACATAATGCGTCTACTGGTCTAGAATAAATATATAGGCCTAGTTCTACAAAGCAACGTTCAAACAACTATGGTTATCTTACCTTATTGATTGAAAAAATAATTTTAAATAAATTAACCATAAGGATAAAAATTAATGGAATAAATAAAATTTGGCCGTGGTAAACAAACTCATGTTTTACATTTAGGTTAATTCTATTTATAGTAATCTCTACAATTTTTGAATGAGTGTCACGAGCATAGAGGATAATTTAATGATACACTTTTTAAATACAAATAAAAAGTTTCAGTCGAATTTAGTGATTCACATGACAAATTTCCAATTATTGTTGAGATTATTATGTGCAGCAATATAAACTTAACTTTTCAACTGGACTTTATTTATTTTGTAAATAAATGTTTTTTGTTATACAAACTACCCACATGAACTTTAGTTCCTTTTACATCCCACATTAAGCCTAAGTATACAACATTTTAAAATAAACGGAGTAGTATTTGCGATAAAATGAAGGGCAATTGAAAAAATTTAAAAAAAATGTTCCTCCTAAGCGCAAATACAGTTTGTATTCCCTATTTTATATTTCGTTTCATTATACGTCTTTATATTCCTAATTATCTTTGATTATTCACTTTAACACGTGAGCACCTTGACGTTCCTTTGATAAAACCAGTTATTTAATTTGATTTTAACTATCCACAATTATTCTCACCGATCCTTTTATACCTCTAAATCGAATTGGTTGAATGGAACCCGTCGTATCGAGGCATTTAATTACACAATTAATGATAATAGCTGTTTCATATTTCCTAGAATTTATTTAACACGTTTCTTTAGTTACCATCCTTTCTTACTATAGCATGTTTTAATAACTACAACATAAACTATTATTGCCTTTGTTGAGACTGCAATAAAGGCTTTAAGTGGTCAAAATTGAAGAAAGCTATGAAGCAGCACGCACGAGCACGATTGAAATGCCATATTAACCCTAGCTACTATTATTAAGAGAAACGACGTTTGAAAAAGTTTATTTTTCAAAATATTGTTAATATAAAACATACATTTTCTTCAAAGATCAAATTTTTTGTTAATCACATAACTATATTTTGTTTAAAACTTCAATTTAAGGGCCTGTAAATACTTTCTAATGGATCGTTTAATTACTTACCTGATGGCGTTAGAAACTTGAAAGTTCATTGCCACACTTAGGAAAGTACGCCACCTATCCCTATCTTGAGCTAGTTCTATCCAGTCCCTCTTATTATCCCTGCCCTTATCCTTGGCTAGATTAATCTAGTCCTTCCTAAATACACCCTATCTTTATCTTGAGCTAGTTCAATCTAGTCTTTCCTAATTACACCCTCTCTCTATATTGAGCTAGTTCTTTCCAGTCCACCTCATTACACCCTATCTCTTTCAGGTACATTCTAATGTTATCATTCTATTTTAATAGATTACGTAAATTAAGTTTCCTAATTTGTACTGGAAAAGGTTCTTAGTTTAGTCTATAAACTTCATATCTTTACTCATCAACTGATTAATTTTTTAAAATTGACAATTTATTTCGGTACCATACGATTTGTGTTAATAAATAGCTTATTAATAAATGGTTTACAAAAAAATGAACATAAACATTTTTATCTATGTTTGAGTATTAAATATTTTAATTAAGTATATTATACCAAAAATAATAAATGTTATATTTAAAAAAATACAATCTTACCTTGCTTTCACTTTCGTTAACTGAAAACTGATGGTTTTTTTAATCACCACCAGTTAGAGCTCTACGGTTATGTATTACTCGTACATTTTTTACACTAATTGTTTTAGAGATGAGGACGGTTATATTTAGAGTAAGTGTACCCACATTAGCGTTGGGGAAGAATAGAAAACCATTTTGAAAAAACAACCCTCTGTACACCCGACCAATATTAGAACCTTTATTTCCCCGTGATCGGCATCCTAGCTTATTGCGAGAGTAGCGCGTTAGACCATGCGGCCATCGAAACGGGCGATGAATAATTATTTGGGAGGAAGTTCTGTCTCATAAAGACAAACCCATTTGCCTGTTAACTCGAAATTCAAGAGGAGAGATAACCCGCATTAGGGGACAAGTCAACTAAATGTCAGACTCGTTTAGAGTGGATTTCTGGTGATAAGAATTTCGGCGTTAAAATCCCAGCCATGTAATGGGTGCGATTTTGTCTGGAAAGCTTCCTAATCGTTTCAACGTTATAGCAGGTATATTTCCTATAAATTCTATCTTTTTTCACCCCTATACTACTAGCGTAATTAAAACGCATATAGCTTGGCTGTTGTAGAAAAATATACAGGTAGTACATTTCTAGGAATTGCTGCCAGTATACATATAAAAATAATATACAAATCTGTTTTTTGAGTGTTGTTATTACTTTTTTTATGATTATGTACTAAAAGGTTGGGGCTACAGACTTTTTTGGAATCAAGGCCATTTTGCTACCAATTCTACTATATTCATACGCCACTGTCTAATATGTATATTGATGTGCTCCTGTGTGAGCGTGAGTTTGTGTGATTACCAACTTATCAGTTCAAATTGAGTCAGAGGGGAGTCGCCACCATTCCTAATTGATTCGATCGACCCCTACAAATTAAGTGGTAAGGACGCTTAGGAATTTGTTAGTAACACAACAGTGTGGGATATTTGCGTCATGCATGGACTGACCTACTATAGGGAGACAAGCTACCACTCACATCTTGCGTAACCGCCTATACCTCTTTAGCCTCTCCAGCTGAGATTACAATTATCTCTATTACGAGAATTAATTAACGACCTCAACCAAAACAGTCTGGAATTAATAAGTTTTTTTTTGCCACAACATCTTATTACCCGTTCAGCTTGCAAGCATATAAACTAATACTGTTGATGTGTAAGGAATAAGGAAGGTTAAACTTATAGGAAGTGTATCCGCATTTGCATAATGGCAGTGTTGTAAATAATTTAGCGAAAACCACTCCCATTATACCAAACTGAGATTCCATCACTGATATCCCCACTTTAAATCTTGTGTTGAGTTCAGTGTATTACAAAGGCACGACCTTAGGGGCTGCCAAACATTGAACTGTATATTTTATTTGGTCAGCAAATTAAAATATTTTGGAAATCGATCCTTGATGAGTAAAGAGTAAAAAAATTGGTGCACCAACCTTACTTGCTGAATTTCCCTAAATAATGCTTAATTTCTCAATGTTATAATCTCTTGGTGTATTACTACAATATTAATAAAAAATAATCCAGCCGCAGTGAATGTTAATTTATCAAAAGTTCCACAGGCTGCACAGAATCCTGTCAAGTTTGACATTCCTACCTGAGACCATTCGACGACAGAAGATGCTGCTGTCCTTATTACTCACCACGTCTTACTACCCATCCGGGTTATACGCTTATTTTTTAATAACGCTAACGGCTTAAGGATGAGTGAAGTTGAACTTAATATAAATGTACCCTCATTTGCGTGGAGGGAGAATGGAAAACCATCTATGGAAACTACCCTCAGTACACATGACCAGGATCAAACCACAATATCCCCGTCACCGGCAGTCTAGTCTATTGAAAGAGTAGCGCCTTAGGCCATGCGGCCAACAAAGTGGTGTCTACTCCTGTCCTTACTAATATTTTGAGATAAGGGCAAGGAAGGTAGAATTTTAAAGAAATGTTCCTAAATTTGCGTGGAAGTAAAGTTGAAAACAATAAAGCAAAAAAAAAAATACCCTTAGTACACCCGGACAAGATACAAACCAGGACCTCCTAGTCAAATTAGATGAGCTTGAAATTTAGTCCACGTGCCTACCAATATGGGTGGTCTGATAGATCTTTATTTAATTGCAGGAATAATAGTTTGATTTATATATCACTTATGACTTAATTCAGGAAGTTTTCATTATTATTTTAATTACTATTTTCAATTATATGCAACTAATTTATGCATTGCTACGTGCATAAACGGACCTCGGCTAACACAACTTCATGGCCAGCCTGTAGACGACCGTAATGGCTTCGCAAATATAATGAGGTATACACGGAATGAATGTTTATCTAATTTCAATATAAGATTTGGTTGTGATCATATAGTGGGTTAAATTAATTAAAGAAATCATATATTTAAATTTATTTTAGCAATTCACTTGATACACGTCACTCGTCGTATTTAGTGTGAGAGTGGCCGTCAACCAATTTAAGGTGAATTACAATATCCACTGCTTAGCCGTGATATAATATAACTACTGCGCACTATCACACCTGATTATTTCTTATTATAATAATTATAGCCGCGGCGACTAACCGAGCGACTAACGCGAGGGGTCGTTTAGAGGTTCACAAAAATATGACACCCCAGAGTTCAACTGGGAGCGTCCTTGGCCGTAGCCCGGTGAGACCAGAGTACTGAGTCTCCTACGCAACTCAACGGATACTATTTTTTAAATATTGAAGAAATACTTCCATTGGTCCAGAAGATCCAACATGTACGAACCTAACTGTCCCCCGGATCGTTAGCGTGGTCCAAGACAAGGGAAGGAAGCCCCCCCCCCTGGTCCAAGACAAGGGAAGGAAGCCCCCCCCCTCCCCCTTAATAGCTTTTATGAAGCTATTGTTACTGTCTGCGACTCTCACAATATTCTTTAATACCTGGATGGCAGGTTATTAACCTTACAATACCGCGTTATTCCCTATAGGGTTGCAAACACATCCCATTTTCTGATGTGTTCACAAAGAATTGCATCAGCATGAAGCAAATCAAACGCAATTTGATATACTGGTAACTAAATAATAACAAAGGGTTTTAGTTAATACTAGTTGATAAAATAAGTTAGAGTGGCCACCCACATATATAGGGGAGTTTGGTTCAATTCCTTCTGATATTGATGAACATATGTTTTATCTACCCAAAAGTTCATCCAAATAGCAGACTCGTTTATTTACTACTCATGTTGGATAGCATTTAATAAATATAATGGTATAAGGATGAAATATATAGAAATTAGAATTAATGTGCCCCCATTTGCTTGGAGGTAGATTGGGAAATCATTTATGGAAAGAGCTAACATTGTTACACTCGACCAGGATTTGAGCCCCGATATCCTGGACATATGCAAATCAGATTAAATTATACATAAATTTAGTCCTCGTACCCAATGATGTAAGCACCAAGGTGTCAAATATACTAATATAAAAAGGGTAAATAGATATTAAAATTAAATACAATGTTTGAACATAATTTAGTTACGAAATATCAAAGGTAACGCGTCATTAACAAGGTTTATTCTTAAGTATCTTCACTTCATTTAGCTGAAAGTTAGCTGACTGATTACAGAATTGTCTTATTTCACAAGCTACATCATAGTGTTACCCGTCAAGGTAATTTTGCTACCTTTCCTGGTAAACGATGTGTATAAGTTATGTTAATTTGTTTTTAGCATTCCTCTTTTTGTTAAAACTATTTGTACTTTCTTGATTAACAGAATTGTTTTTAAAAATAAATATTGCTTAGGACTTTGTTTAGCATTTTCATAAAATTTCCATAAAACAACAATAAATACGGTAATACACCGCTCAATGACTTAACGCTGCCCGTTATACTGCGGATTCGGATATAACACGAGCCTTTATTTATCCCTGTGCCTTTGAAAGGTTTTAAAGCTATGCAGTCTCGCTAATATATAGCTATATCAACTTAAAAATAAGATTGTCCCGTTAAAAACCACATAAAATTACTGACTTTTTAGTCAAGTGATTAAATAATTTGGTAGAATATTTTTATGAATACTTATTGTCATGGCCGTAGTCAGGAGCTTTTTGGGGGTTCAAAACCCCCCCCTCCCCCCAATTTTATGAACAAAATGTATATGTCTTTATTTATTGTTCAAACAATATCAAAATTAAGATACAAGTACAAATTAGGGAGCTGTGTTACCATAAAAAGCACTTCAGAGAGCTTCTAGAGGTGTTTAGTATTTAGAATTTTTTTCTAGCTTCCGGCAATTGGGGGATGTGCCCACCAAACCCCCCCTTAAATTATTTTCTGGCTACAACCTTGCTTATTGTATTGTTTAACGTGAAAATGAAATAATGTTTGGAAATTCTGTTTGTACAGGTTGTATCAAAAGCCATTTTGCAGTAAAGCACTATGCACCTTGAAGCTATTTTTTCCAAGAGAATTTAGGAATGTTCTTCATGGACCTAAATACATACATGTCTGTACACGCCTTTTCATATATGATCCGAAGAGGCGTGTCTAGACATGTCTCCAGGCCGATGGGTTATAACTAGTGAGTTTTTTTTCCTCCTTATGCAATAAAAAATATTAAAGAAGGTCTCCAACGGTTTTTATTATAGAACAAAAGTATTTTAATCAAGGAATATCAAATGGCTTTTCAAACATTAGCAGTCTAGAATCTTGGAGTTACTTAAGAGTTTTTTTTAATGCTTCAAGCCAAAGTTGAGTTCTCTCCAGAAAAGAAACAAAACCTTCTTTAATTTCAAGACCCATAGTAAAAAAAAATTAATATATAAGATTAGCTAATATTCAACAACGTTTAACTCAAAATGTACCAGTTATGTGGTTTAAGTAAATGGTTATACATAAAGATATACTCTACTAAAAATAAAGTAATTCTTTATAGGGTCCCAACATAACATTGGGGAGATAATTAAGTGGTATTCTAGTGTTAATTGCCATTGTGAGAATATTTCCCTTCTAGTGATAAGTGCTTTTCAGGCATTTTAATATAACAACAATATTACACAAACATGACCCTAAAACAACTGGGGTATTGGGAAGCGAAGGCTGCAATAATAATTGTAAAAGTTTTGCTAGCGTATTATTCAGGGTTATATAAACAAATAATAATTGAACAAATGAAGTTAAGTAACATACTATTCAGTAATTAATACATAGTGAAACATAAATTCATTTTAACTATGAATTGAGTTTATAATACATGCGTGAAACCAAATGAAATAACATATTTCCGCGAAATTGACTACTTAACTTTTTACATGCGAATTATGGTCAATTTTGTTTATTTAAATGCAAATTAGTGACAAAAACATTCAAATAACAAAAATATGTTTCCTCGCATAGGAAATAAACTCCTTCAATCAATAAATATTGGTCAAAGACGTATTAGGACTGACTATTATAATGGTCCTTTTGGGACCGGAGGCAAGTATTTAAAAAACCGAATAAAAAGTGACAATGCAAACAGCTTTATAACCTACTATTATTATTTTGTTTGGTATATACAATTTTTTTCCTGTAATTATTTATTATTTTTCTCACACAATACCACTTAAGTAAGAATTGAGTTATTTTTAACTAAAGATAAATATTTTATTTACCGACTTACAATCATACACAAATGAGGGTTTTCATTGTGATGTAAACAAAAAAATGATTTTACAGAGTAGCCACTGCGTACACAGCAGAAAAGCTGGTAACTCGATAAAAAAAATCAAGTTTTTTTTAAACTACAGTTTTTCCGACCTCCTGAACCTCTAACTTTTAAGATGAGTATGTGTTTGTCAAACTAGCTTCAGACATTTTCTCTTAATTTCAATGACCAGAAACGGTCCTATAAAATTATATGTATATATTGTGGCAAAAGAATTGACGATTTTTAAACAACAATCAAGTGATTACTCATGTTTCCTTGAGAAGGTCACGCTAGCAAGCACATGTTATGGTTATGTGTACATAAGATTGAGGATGTCACATGATGTAAAACCGAGGGTTTTATAACGAGTCGCCAAACCCTTCCTTCACCTCTGACAAGATGTGTATTAATCACAACTTGTGAATGCGAAGAATGCCAGGCCTCCACCGTGGTTCGGATTCCACGTTAAACTGTAGGTCCTCCATTTCATCTCACAATCACTCTACCATTACACATTAGCGTAAGTGCGTATAACCGGAACGGGTAGTAAGACGCGGTGCTAATAATAATAATAATAATAATAATAATAATATAACGAGTCATTCAGCTGCGAGGTTTTAGGATGACTGAATCATTTATGTGACGTATAGACTTTAGAAGAACGGAAACAGTAATTTAAAACTATAGGCTATTTACATATCACAAAACAAAAGATTTTCCTTATTTAAAAACAAGTCCTTCATTCACTGAGAACAACCACTATATTGATTTAAAGACCTCACCGCATCAACCTTACCAAAAAACTTAATGAGGGTTGCCTAGGTAGACCCTATTGCCAATCCAATGTTGCGCTTAGATTAAATATTGATATAACTTTTAACTGTACACTCCGTCGAGATTGAAAGGTAGCAACATCTAATTCAATGAGCCCGAGAGGTATGATACTCCTCCACACATAACTGTAGGATAGTTTGCCTAGCTACGCCCAACACCTAAAGTAGAGAAGGCCTTAAGTCGTTAAATTATTTCTTGACTGTTGGGAAGGTGTGATGGTGGAGGGGTTATGTCTTTTAGAGATGCCAGAATGGTTTGATTTACTAAATTAATTTTACTTTATTGTTCTGATAATGATAAAATCAATAACTAATATTTACATACTAAGTTAATTAATTATGTTTACTCTCATTAACATAAGGGCTGGTATTTTTTTAGCTATTAAAAGTTTAACCACGTCAAACGTTATTTGGGCACTGTTACCCAAATTGATTGGTTTTACATGGTGACATAAAGCAAGTTTCCCCTTTTCCAGAATCTTCATTACTGTTTATAGCCAATTATAAATTTATTAACGATTAATTATTATATTCCACACATGTAACGTAAATAACATTAACTCTAAGAGATTTTTACTTTATTTGTAAGAAGCTGAGTTTATAAAAAACTTCTGTAATTTAAGGGTCCCAATCCTAATTTAAAATATTTTATATTATTTCCAGGTGGGAAAAAAATAAATATTGTTAAAATCTCATCCATTGGACATATTTTAGTTATAAAAGTGAATTTATTTGTTTCTTCAAAGTTATTATGACTGTGTGATAAGTATTATTATTATTAACACCGCGTCTTACTACCCGTTCGGGTTATACGCATGTGATAAGTAAAACGCTTTAAGGTGTGGCAGAAGGGAGCACTAGTATTTTAACAGTTTTTATAGAATTGAAATTCTTAGGCCAAAATAAATCAAATATTTATCCAATAGCAACATAGATTTTAGTTTTCTGCACATGCTAATATCCACATATTTTGAATATCTGCCAAGGGTGTCCTGGGATTTTGTCAAAACTATTTAAATAAAGGGAAAAAGTTTTGACAAAATTCCAGGACACCCTTGACAGATATTCAAGATCTGTTGATATTAGCATGTGCAGAAAGCTATACTCTATATTGCTATTGGAGAAATATTTGATTTATTTTAGCCTAAAAATGTAATGCTATAAAAAGTGTAAAAAATATTTGCGCTCCCTTCTGCCGCACCTTAATAATTAATACTTTGATTAAGTAAAGGTGTGGTTTATTAAGATTTGCGTTGATTATTATCATTTTATAATACATTTAAAGTATAAATCCATAAATGTATACACACATTTGCCTGACCCTTCACCGGGACTCCCGCCGAAACACCTGATTATACACACATAATGCTAAAGCCTGCCTGGATATTGATCCAGTACAAAAGTAACAACCACACCGCAATTGGTTAAATGTTTCAGGAGATAAATAAATCCAGCCGTATCTTTAAAAGAAAATCAAACCCTGACTGTATGTATGCGAAATCCTCTCCTAGGAGACATCTTGATGAATATAAATAAATGCACCGCAATAGTTTGTAAAACTCCAGGTATCCTTAGCTATAGACAGATATTTTTTAATATAGAACAGAACTATAATATATTTTTACTTAAATATACTTATATTCCAAACCTTAAAAAAGCAGAGATATTATGTAAAGTGGTTTTAAGCTCGTAAAACAAAACAATATTTATCCTTGCTTTTCAATTATCATTTAAACCTCCTCACTCTGATATTGTATTATTACTTGCCTACGACATGGCCAGTTTTATTATTTGAATTTCCAGAATTGATTTAGTAAAAAAACAGATTTGACTAAAATAATCACAGTTAATATTATACTTTAAATGTATTATAAAATGATAATAATCAACGCAAATCTTAATAAACCACACCTTTACTTAATCAAAGTATTAATTATTAAAGCGTTTTACATATAGTTATATTATAGCCGCTATGGTAACATTAAATAAAGTATGGAATTGAACTATGCTCCCACAAAGTTATACACAGTCATAATAACTTTGAAGAAACAAATAAATTCACTTTTATAACTAAAATATGTCCAATGGATGAGATTTTAACAATATTTATTTTTTTTCCACCTGGAAATAATATAAAATATTTTAAATTAGGATTGGGACCCTTAAATTACAGAAGTTCTTTTATAAACTCAGCTTCTTACAAATAAAGTAAAAATCTCTTAGAGTTAATATGTTATTTACGTTACATGTGTTGAATATAATAATTAATCGTTAATAAATTTATAATTGGCTATAAACAGTAATGAAGATTCTGGAAAAGGGGAGACATGCTTTATTTTACCATGTAAAACCAATCAATTTGGATAACAGTGCCCAAATAACGTTTGACGTGGTTAAACTTTTAATAGCTAAAAAAAATACCAGCCCTTATGTTAATGAGAGCAAACATAATTAATTGACTTAGTATGTAAATATTAGTTATTGATTTTATCATTATCAGAACAATAAAGTAAAATTAATTTAGTAAATCAAACCATTCTGGCATCACCAAAAATATAACCCCTCCCCCATCACTCCTTCCCAGCAGTCAATAAATAGTTTAACGACTTAAGGCCTTCTCTACTTTAGGTGTTGGGCGTAGCTAGGCAAACTATCCTACAGTTATGTGTGGAGGAATATCATACCTCGCGGGCTCAGTGAATTAGAAGTTGCTACCTTTCAATCTCGACGGAGTGTACATGAGTTTGGTGTGTACTGGATTGAATACAAAACTATTTTCAAAACCCTATTCATGACTTGTTAACATAGCTTAGAAGTTAAAATTTTCTTCTGTGAGAAGTCTAAAAATCAACACATTTTGGTTCGCTTCGGTGGCCGCATGGTCTAAGGCACTACTCTGACAGTGGACTAGACTTCCGATGACTGAGGTTCGAATCTCAGTCGGGAGTACTGAGGATGGTTTTCCAAAAAAAATTTCCTCCCTCCCTCCGCGCAAATGTGAGCACACTTCTAAATATAGCCTCCCATATCCCTAAAACATTAGTGTAATCAGTACATAAGCATATAGCCCTAATGGGTAATGAAATGTTGTTCCCATAAAAAAAACACATTTTGGCTGATTTTTAAGACCAAATTGCCTATGAACCGAAACTTAACTGTTATAGGAGCGTAGAATAGATCTTTTTGAATCGATTGATGTAACTTGATTTAGGGGGGGAGGAAGAGGGGGGAAACATAGAGTGTATTGTCAATTATTTTTCATATTCTCATATTTTTTCTCCTACTGCCGGATATCTCCATTCAGTAAAGTTATAAACTCAATTGATTTCTAGTGTCTATTAATCTCTGATAGAATATTCTAGCACCTTAATGTTGTTTGTCAAGAGTGAAAGGTTTTGAAATTTTCATAGCTATCTGAAATTGCATCAAATCACTTTCTGCATGTGCTCAGAAAGTAGACAATGAAAGTACTTATAACTTGATTTTGGTAGAAAGTCCGTTCTGGAAGGTATTATTCCGTACCAGAATCCTACTATATAGTAATATTTTCGTAGGATAAAAGACCTTCCAGGACGGTAGTAGAAAGTTCATTCTAGAAGGCCTTTTATACTACCAAAATAACTTTTATGCAGTAGGATTCTGATACTAAATAGTAAATAAGTTCTTCCAAAATGGGCTTCCTACCAAAATAGGGGAATAGTAGGACCATAATATTTAATCTTTTCATTTATATTAAATAAAAATGTTAGTTTATTTTTGCTGGGTTACAATGTGTTCTCATTTACCAATGTTCTTTGACATGTTTTTACAATAAGAAAACATGATCATCCAACTATTTATTTCTCTGCGTCTTAGTACCCGTTAAAGTCTACCTCGGCGCTCTTGGGGTAAAATTATCGCCTCCCGGACCTGATGATCTTGGGTTCAAACTGCATCTCCCTGTCACCTGCAAAACAGACACGGCGAAACTGATTGCTTCACACCATTTATAGTAAAACAAAAGCAATTTATTCTTAATTTTAGAATACATTTAGATTATTAATACTGAGGCACTGTTAAAGTATTGTTGATATTTCCCAACAGTTAAGTTAGATTTAAAAATACAAATGTTCATAGTGAAAATGAAAGGAGTGAACAAGTAATATAATAGTGATTCAATTAAAAAATGTTATTGTAAAATCCGTAAGCTCACATTGTTTCATAATGCATTTCTAAAGAAGAAGAATTGAAAATTGATTTACAAATGGTTTTAAAAGAGACCTGCCGGTCTAGGAGTAAGGTGTCAGACTTCTGTACGGAAATCCCGGGGTTCACTCCTCGGTCTCTGCACAGAATTATTTGATTGCCTTCACCTCTGCCTCACGAGCCCTGGGAACTGGATTCCAGTATGACTGAGTGTCCGGAGGAACACAGGGGATGCCCTTGTGACTTTAAGGACAGTTTTCCAGTTGTATGAACATAAGTTAGTGGAGTAAATATGAACTCTGAGGGATTCCCTGCACCGTATGACCCACCACCTTGGAAACAAGAGAGGTGGATTGTGGTTGATGGCCCTCAGAGTCAAGATGGAGAAACGCGGCAGCCCTGCAGTCCTCTGGTACCATCGAGGTGATGGAGTTCCCCAGCAGGAATGGGAATAGAATAGTTGAGTTCCCTTAGTTTAGCTTAGTTTGGTAGTTAAAATAGCTAAATTCGGGACAAGGGGAACTAGATAGGGGTTAGATTAGGAAATTCTATTGCCAAGGGTGTAAGGAAGGGTGAAAACTGAAGTGTGGTGGTTAGAAAGTAGGCGGGGCACCAACTCCGATAGGGCGCCTCCGTAGGTGATGGATATGGTGATGCGCACCTCTGCTGGGCGCTTGGCGGACTCGGGAGTGAAATCCCGGGCACTGTGATGGGCCCAGCAGGGGAAGGTACCAGGGGCGTAATATACGTAGGGTGGACCAAATGAAACTAGGGGTGGTTGAATTTCAATTGAATTAAGAGCCAAAATGAGTGTTATAATGATAAAAAGGATTTTCATATTGTAATTGTAAAAGTAAAGTCAAAATTATTTGGAAAAATTGCCCTATTAAAAGTTTGTAGGATACTGGACCTGTAAACACTGAATAAATAAAAATAAAAACCTCTGACATGACGTGTGACAACTTTGTGAATGTGTGGACTGCCAGGACTCCAGCGTTGTTCGGATTCCACGTTAAATTGTAGGTCCTCCATTTCATCTCCCAATCACCCTACCACTACACATTATCGCAATTGCGTATTATTCGAACTGGTAGTAAGACGCGGTGCTAATAATAATAACGCTTTAAAAACATGTATCACTTGAGATATGCTTATTATTTAATATCTTTTATGTAACAATTGAAAAATAAAATAAAATAATCTTGTCCATGTTGTTCACCATGCCTTCATAAAAATTAATTATAAGAAGGTAGAACCTTAGATATTTTCATGTCATCAGTCCTGATTGAGAAATGAAGTGAGTCAACTCGTCTGGGTTAAAAAAAACACAATTATAAATTAATTGTTATTTAATATTACGGGGGAGGGGGGGAAAGCTATTTATCGTTAATATAAGTGATTAGTTGGAGAAACGCAAGCATTGTGATATGTTCAAATATATTATATTGGTTCGAGAAGTGGTTTTAAAACTTGTTATAACCACAACACCATTTTTAGAACAACAAACTTTCATGACATTACTTAGCCTTGATGGACAAGAGTGAAAAAGGCGTGGGGAAGATCTTTTAAATATTAACTTTTTTTACCAACGAATTTTTAATTTATTGCTGAATATATTTTGACAAAAACCGATAAATTTCTCATAATGAAGCGTACGTGAAGGATGCGATGGTTTCTGGTTTCTGGTGATAATGTCATCAACGTTCACGTTACATACACCTAATATTAAACACGATTCCTGTATCCGGTTTATGCACCTTATTTTTTCTTTATTTTGATTTTTGTTTATTCACTCTCCCCAACTTTTAAATTATTTTCTATTCTCAAATAAAGAAAAATAGTCAAATTTAAAATTTTAAGGGACCCCCCCTTCCCCCCCCCCAAGTGGGTCGCGACCTACAGTTTGGGAACCACTGGGGAATAGGATTATAAAACTAATCTTTGAATTTTAATATAAAATCACTTCTAGCTAGTAAACTCTAATTGAATAAGAATCAAACATATAGAACATTTCCATGTCCAAGGTACCGAGTGCATCCACTGTAAAGGGAAGTTATTGACATTTTCATCGTACTTACTTCCAAACGAACTCTCACAGGTCACGCAAAGTGGGGTGACAGCAAAGTTTTCTCCCTTCTTCTTAAGTCAATACTCCGACTAGGGTAAACACTAGTCCCTCTAACTTGCGTTTCATTTTCATTGCCATTTCATTTAATAGCAGAAAGTTAAATGACGTGTTAATTAATTTCATATTTCCCATTAGGATTTAGAATTGATTTACTAGTATTTAATTTCTTTAACTTTCTATGTACGCTATATCGTTAGAAAAACACTTTTTATGTAGGTTTTGTTTAGTAACCTCTTACCCATTTCGCTGAAAACTCAGCTTATTCCAATGGCTAAATGCTTAAACTCGGTGTGTTGCGGGCTATAAGCAAAACAAACATATTATTTGCTTCAATTTATTTTATACTTTATTTTGCACCCAATTTATTCTATACTTTACGTCGCACCCATCATGACTATACATATTTTAATCATACTAGTGTGTAAGGGATTAGGAAGGTAGAACTGAAAGTAAATGTAACAGTATTTTTGTGTGGTGGGTGGTTGGTATACCCTACCTCACCATACTTAAAATCATTCTGTGTAAAACTAAAATATTTTAAAAAAACTTTCATTTTCCCAGATAATTTTCTGGGCTAGTGAAATACTTGAAGAAAAATTATTCAAATAAATATTCACACAAATTAAGTATTTTAAGGGATATAAATATATCAGACAACTCTATACTTTTTTAAGTGTTTTTAGCTATTAAAAATTATCGACACTTTAAAATGATTGAAATCGTCCATTATGTTCTAATTCACTTGTGCTCACTTGTGTCGAGGATACACTGTAAGTCTAGAGAAACAAAACATTCTCGAAACAGTAACAGTGAGAAGGATTATTCTTGCTGTGAACTGAAGAGGGAGGTTCATGTTAGTTACTAGCTGTTAATAAATAAGATCAGTATTATACCTACCTTTCAGACTGAAGAAAAACACAGCCATTAAAACTTATTTCACACGTTCACTGAAATTGGAAAACAGAATAATCTTGAAAGGTGCAGAAATTCACACGCTCGCTGAAATGAATTTAGGGCCTTCATTCTTTATAACACAAACTAGAAACAGCTGATTACCACCTATTTTATATATATATATATATATATATATATATATAAGAATAGTATAGCAACGGATAGTTTCAAATTACTGTATTGTGTCATGAAACAAATCAAATTAAAACAAAGCAAGAACGACACATGCACTCTTCATTAAACGATATTAAAGTGTAAATTACGAAAATAGTTTTGTCGGCAAATGCATGCTATTATTCGGTCAGTAAGTTAATAACATCTCGCCTGCTTCAAAGAAATGTAAAACTAAGACTATACAAATTTTGTTTTTTACCAATTGTTATCTGTGGCTGTGAAACATGCCCTATTACTTTACATGGAGAACAGAAATTCATGATGTTTGAAAACTATGTCTGAAAGATATTTAGTCCTAAAATGGCTAAATATACTGAGAAGGGGAGAAGCTTGCGTAATGATGAGTTATATACTCTGTACCCACCACAATACATGGTTATAATAGTGAAATCTTGCATATTATTACGGAAAGAATATCCAGAGCGAATGTGAAAATCTAGAATCGTGTTAAGGTATAGACTGGTAATCCATTTGGAAAGAGACTATTGGGAAGACTTAGATTCAGAGGGGAGAGTAACATTTGAATGGATAAGTAGGGTGGGAAGGGGATGTGAGTAAAATAAAGTATTTTAGCTATTATTATATCAAAACATTTTTCCGGTCAAAATAAATAAAATATTTCTCAAGTATAAACATGCAGTTTAATTTTCATCACATGGTGAGCTCATTATTTCTTGAACATCTGTTAAGGGTGTCCTGGAATTTTATGACATCTTTTTCTCTTCATCAAAAAGTTTGTCCTCTAATACCACTATGCTCATGGCAGATATTCAATAACCTTTGATATTACCTCATGAAGAAAATAAAACCATATGTGTCTACTGGAGCAAAATTTGATTGTGGCAAAAAAAAAAGGTTTTACTATAAAAACTGCAAAAACACTGGCCTTTTCTCGCGTCCCCTTTAAAAGCCCCTAAAAGAAATAGACTATAATGAGATGGACTGAATAGAACTAGCTTAAGATAGGAATAGCAAGCGTACATTTGTTAAGTTTGGCAATGAACTTTTGAGTTCCTAATGCCATAAAGTAAATATGTAAAGCTGATATAAAACGTTATCAAAAACTTTCAATAATACTTCCATATTAATTGCTGTAAGGTTGTATATTTACAATATTAATTAAACGGACTAAGATTGTGAATTCATTTTTAATATTCTGTTTTTATGCATTTTGGAAATACGAGTTATCAAATAACAGGCTTCCCATGAAAATTGTACTGTAGGTTGGCGCCTTAGCACGTGTCCACTGAAACACGTCCATGGACTGTTTACTGAAACTTTATTACTTTAATAAAGTAGAATTTTTAAAAATGTTAAATAATCTCTATTATTATTATTTTTATTATTAGCACCTCGTCTTACTACCCGTCCGGGTTATACGCACTCACGCTAATGTGTAATGGTAGGGTGTTTGTGAGATGAAATGGAGGACCTACAGTTTAACGTGGAATCCGAACCGCGGTGGAGGCCTAGCATTCCCCACAATCACAAGATGTCTTGTCAGAGGTGAAGGAAAGGTTTGGTAATCAGATAAATCTGTGCCGGGACCGAGGATTGAACCCCGGCCGCCAGCACAGAAGTCTGACACCTTACCCCTAGACCGCCAGGTCACCTCTACTATTATTAATAAGGGTACTTATCATGTCACTTTTGAATCAACCAATATCAGCTTCCGACTTACAACTAACTTAATGATAGAACCCACCCACTTAATTTGTCAAATGATCTAAGTCCTCACTCTCTTGTTAATTTTTCCTGCTTATGACAGGCAGATCGGGGTTAAAATCCTGGTCAGATCTACGAAGGCTGGTTTTTACTAAATGGTTTCCCACTTTTCTTCCACTTAAATTCGGTTATATTACCTTTAAAATGCTTGATTCCTCATTTATCCTCATTGAAAGTAATTCTCATTAATGTGTATAACCTGAACATGCAGTAAGACGCAGTGATGAAAGACAAATATAGAACAAAACAAATAAAACCTCAAATTCCAGTGGTCACATGGTCTAAGACATAAAAGCCACTACATACTGGATTACCTTGTTATATCATTTTATTTGTTTTGTGGTTTTACTTGAATTTTTATTCAAATTTTTACTCTTTATTTATTTAAGAAAATTAAATGCATATTTGATACTATACATTATAACCCATTATTAAATTATTAAATTCATTACTCTCCTGGACCTCACTTTCAGTGTCTTCAACAATTGTATCCCCTTTGTGCAAAAATACAAAACAAAGGAAAAGTCCGGTGGAAGCCGTGGGCCCCTCCTCCGACACTAGTCTTCACCAATCAGGGCAATCACCCCGGTACATAGCAACTGTGATTTTTCGAAAGACAAATTCGCTGAAGACCACCTGTGTGGGCATTTTTACAATAGTCAAGGAATGCCACTGTACAAAAAATACAACCATTTAGAAAACTAGCATTCCTTGATCGACCCAACCCCTTCCATACAAGACAAACACAATATTGTAAATCTAGTCTAGCAACATGACATAATTATATCAACCTTTGATAGTAAAGTATCTTAACCATTGACCCGAATAGAACTTTAACCAAAGCCGACTGGATAACTTCTAGGGCTTGCGGGGAAGTTGAAGCACTTATTTTGCTTTCACACCCCCGTGAAAATCATATTTATGTGTGTGTGTGTTTGGATGATAAAGATTTTATTCTGCCAAGTCCTTTGAGTTCATCCAATTTTGTTCTCAAATAAAGTTTATTAAAATCGGTCCTGATGGACAAGTTTATCATCATAGCTTGTGATGAGTATTTTTAAATCATTCTGACTTACAAAAAACACTTGGCTATAAATGTAAATAGGCTATTATGGTTAGTACCCTATTAATACTAACCTTCAAATCTACATGTCTTGGTTAGTAGACTATTAGTAATAACATTTAAATCTACATGGTTTACTTAATGTACTGATCTGGTTCACTACTTTTATGAACCACGTCCTGTCACTTTTATTATTATCTTGCTACATTTTATAGACAATTTTTTTTAGCACCACGTCTTACTACCCGTTTGGTTTATACGCCTATGTACTAATTACGCTAATGGTTTTTGTGATATCCACTTCAGTGGCCGCATGGTCTAACGCGCTACTCTCTTGTTGGACTATATTGCCAGAGACGGGGAGATCAGGGCTTTGTCCCGGTCGGGTGAACTGAGTTTTTTCTCTAAATATGTTTCACTCTCCTACGTAAATGCGGGTGCACTTCCTCTCAACTAAATCTCCCAAAAGCCAATAGTGTAATTAGTGCATAGGAGTATAAACCGAACGGGTAGTAGGACGTGGTGCTAAAAAAATGGTTTTAGTGATCGTGAATGTTATATTTATAGTAAGTCTATCTGCACTTGTGAGAAAGTAGAGTGGGAAATCATTTTGGAAAAACCAACCTCAGTACACCCGACCGAGGTTTGAACCACGATCTCCCCTTCAACGGTGGTCTAGTCTACTGCGAGAGTAGTGACTTAGAGGCTTAGACTCTGCGGTCACCAACACGGAAACCTAGCTTATTGAGACTGTCCAATAATAAAAGTAAGAAAAAAATTGACTGCGCATTATGTATCAAATCGAATTAGGGCAGCTACCTTCTCCAAATCGCACCGGTGGTTTTAGAGTGATTCTCCCCAAAAATTCCAAGGAAAAAAAATTGTTCTAACTTTCTCGGTCTTTTATCTACTTTATATGTGAAACGATATAATATACACTGTTTTAGAAACATAACACGAAAAAAAATATGTTGCATTTCGTCAAAGAGTATTATTATTATTATTATTAGTTCTATCTTATTAATAAAGATAATAATACTCATTGACGAAATGTGATGTTCTTTTTTAAAAGTTATATTCTTATAAAAATGTATGTATGAAATAAAAAAACACTGATACACAAATACATAATTTGTTCTCTGCATTCTCATCTCATTTCCCAAAGCTACAATCGCCCCATGGCTTCTTTGGTGCTGATTGACAGCTTTGAAAATTTACCAGACCAAATTATGTA
Source organism: Timema californicum (assembly GCA_902141385.1). NCBI lineage: Eukaryota > Metazoa > Arthropoda > Insecta > Phasmatodea > Timematidae > Timema > Timema californicum. The sequence goes on along the minus strand of CABFOW010000356.1, from coordinate 236,764 downwards.
TCCCTACGCCGAACCATATGATCTAAAAAAACCTATGTTTAGCAGCCGTCACTTCAGACAGTCAAATTTTAGGTATAGACCTAAATTTTGACTGTCAGAAGTCAGCTGTGAACTGTCAGTCAGCACCAAAGAAGCCATGTGACTACTGTATATTATGATATATTTGACTATTATTAGGAAAACATCAATTTTATCAAATATTATTAGGTAAAATTTTATTTACCAAGTCCTACAACTCTGCAATGATATAAAATTTCGTATCCCCAATTGTTTCGGAATCATGAATAAAATTTAATATTTCTGCTTATGTAAAGTAACTTCAAGATCATTGTAATGGGAAAATGAGATGGATTGTGTTATTTAGTTTGTAATGTTGGTTAAACAATGCATGGATACGAACTTTATTATTATTAATTTATAATTATTATTGTTATTAATATTATTATTAGCATCGCGTCTTACTACCCGTTCGGGTTATACGCACTTACGCTAATGTGTAATGGTTAGATGAAATGGTGGACCTACAGTTTAACGTGGGGTCTGAACCATGATGGAGGCCTGGCATTCCCCACATTCACAAGTTGTGATTAACACACGTCTTGTCAGAGGTGAAGGAAGGGTTTGGCAATCAGATAAATCTGTACCGAAGCCGAGGATTGAATTACGGACCCTCAACACAGAAGGTTGACACGTTACCCCTAGATCGTCAGGTCATCAAATTTTAACAAACATTGTTATAGCCGATTGTTTTAAAATCGAGTTTTTATCTTGTTTACACTATTTAAACTATTAATAATTTTAGGGTTGAATACATAATTCGGAAAAAGTCCCCTGGGAAACCTTTAAGAAAAACCTAGAGACGAAGTTTAAGTGTGATAAATAAAATTATTTCGGCTATAGTAACAGTAACAGACGGATAGAAGACATTGAAACAAAAAAAAAAAAATTTCATGGACGTTTTATGACCCATTGAACTCGAAGATGTGTTGTTTTGCAATGCCGTGTTTATGTATCTCAGCTTAAAGCCGAAACTATTTTACCGAACAATCTTAACTTGGTATTAAGGGTTTTCATAAGGTTCCCCCAAGGCATTTTTCGAATTATGTATCCAACCCTAAAACTAAGATTAGTTTACCTAAGGGCAAAATAATAAAATATATTTTCTCGAAAATCGGCTATAACGATTTTGATTAAAATTCGTATCTAGACACTTATATCCCCGGGAAAATACATTTCTTTCACGAGCAATCATCTCCGATTTTGGTATACCCACAACTCTTGGAAATACTAAATAACCTATCATTGCAAAGTAGTAGTGATATTGAAAATAAAATAATAAAATTATTAGGAATATTTTTTTTAAAGCAATAGTTTCTGAGTTATTGGCAAATATATATTTTCTTAAATTGAGATCTAAGAAATGGGTAGTTGATTGTTATGCTCATTGGTGAAACGAGATGTTACACTTTTCTCAAAAGGTCTGTAAAGTTCCTATTATTACCTTTATTATGCTATCTATGTTTATATTATTTCCTTTATGATGTTTTTTCATTATGTTTCTGCAACAATGTTTTATATTTTGTTTCACATATCTTATGAGTGTTAAGTTAATGTATCACTTATTAGCTTTAGGAGTGAGAAAGTATTTATGGTTCATCGTATCTTTTATTTTAATTTTAAAACACAAAATAAAAAAAAGGAAACACTAACCAACCTGTTTATGTTGATGTAAAACCCCACATTTCTGCCAAATTGAACGGTCAGGTATATTTCTTATTAAGACGATCCAACTGTACGTTAACGTGTTTACACTCGGAGTGCAAGTCCTGTCTTGAGCCTGTATGTCAAGAGACGAGGAGATTGTTAATATTAGATCAGGTTAGGGATCAGCGCGCTAGAAGCCATCACTCGATACGCTAGGCAAAGTCACGTTCTGCGTGCAGACCTTTTGCTCTTTCGAGGACAGTCTAAACCAATGGTTTACCAAACTGTGGTCCTCAGGACAGTACGTAATGAAGGTTTACAAGAAACTCTTAGTTGTATTTATATAGTAGAGCAGGTGTGTCAAACTCGTTTGATGCTAAGGACTACATTAAACAATAAAACTACCGAGAAGGTAACTTTTATTTTTTTTTAAAAATGAATTGTCAATATCTTAAGTAAAAAAATGGCAATGCATTACAAAAGAAGTGTATCTCAGATTTGTATGTGAAAAAACTCGTATGAATCGTTAGTAATGAATGGTTACTGAGGGAGTGCAGTTTGAAAGGGAATCCGAAAGGTCGATGTGAAAGAAGTGTCTCACGGTGGTTTGGGAATGTTGAGAGGATGAGTGTAGACCAAGTGAGTAAGCAAATAAGATGGACAAGTGAGTGGGTCAAAAGGAAGGGGTAGGTCATGTAAGACGTGGTTAAATGTTGTAGACGAATGTGTGAAAGAGAAAAACAGAGTGTATGGATGTAGTTGAAGGGAAGGGAGTATTTAAGGACAGGCTAGTGTGAAGAAAGTTAGTGAGGATAGATTAAATACGATGATGTTTTGAGTTATATCCACAGTTTCTTACTTACCCCATAAGGGAACGGTGTGATTAAGTATGTATGTATATATTATGTATGTATGTATGTATGTATGTATGTATGTATGTATGTATGTATGTATGTATGTATGTATGTGTGTAGGTATGTATATGTATGTGTATGTGTGTATGTATGTATATGTATGTGTATGTGTGTATGTGTGTATGTATGTATGTTTGTCTGTCTGTCTGTCAGAGCTGGCTGGCTGGATGGACTATATCTGGCCTTATCTTATAAGCAATGCCTTAGTGGTAATTTGCAAGAAAGTACCCACATTTGGGTGACGGGAGAGTGGATAAACCACCCTCAGTTCACCTAACCGAGCTTCGAACCTTGATCTCTCTGTCATCGGTAGTCTAGTCTACTGCGAGAGTATGGTCTTAGACCATGCGGCCACTGAAGCGTGTTATATTAGTTAATCAATTTAAAATAATGGAATAGCTTAACTTTGTTTTGGATTTGTTTCAAAAAATGAGTTTAAGAAATATTCGATTCAGATTCTATACATTCTCACTATAAAATATTTGATTCGAAAGTTTTCCAAATAAATATATTCAGTTCGGGGCCAGGCCTAATTAGAGAGAGTAAGCTAATGTTTGGCTTCGACAGTAAATTGAAAATCTTGGATTAGTATACGCCTAATCTTAACTAGACTCAATACCCACTCCGGTAGCCACATGGTTTAAGGTGACACTCTCGCAATAGACTAGACTGTCGATGTCAGAGAGATAGGGGTTCAATCTCTATTGGGTATACTGAGGGTGGTTTTCCCTAAAAGGCTTTCCACTCTCACTCTACGCAAATGTGTATATACTTCCTCTAAATTCAACCTTCCCCACCTCTCACACATTAGTGTAATTAGTACATATATGCGTATAGCCCAAACAGACAGTAAGACGTGATTTTAAAAATATCCAAATAAATATTTTTTTATTAAACGTGCGTCTTGATTAAATATTATATAATATAACTTTTTCATCAGCTTTTTTTTAAATTGAATTTTACTCCTATATAACATTATTCAAACTTCATTAGAGTCAATATTTATGATTGTTTAAAAACTAAACGACTACAATTTTTAATGAGAAATGGCCTCGTATTTTTACTTAGAGTTAGCTGTAACTGAACAATACCTATTGGTTAAAATCAATTATTTTATTTCGTTCGATTAAGCGGAGAATAACTAGCTGGATACGAGAATTGAATAATGAACCTTTGGCTTTCCATCCCAATGGTCAACCACTGAGTCATCCTGGTTTAATCTCGTATCTAATTCCATCTCTCTCTAGCTGTTTGTTGTGTTTAGTCCTTGTGGTAACTGGTGATATTATCAACCACTCAGAGCTATCACCAATCACAGTTTACCACGACTCATTACTAGAAGGATGCTGTCATGCAACTTATACTTTAATTCATGTGTATCACAAACTGATACGTGATGATTGACCACACACTAAGTCCTCATACTGGAATCAAATTCAATTTGACTAAAACTCGCTTCGGTTAAAGGCGTCACTCTCGTAATAGATTGGACTGCCGGTGAAGGGGATATCGGTGTTAAAAGTATCGGTCGTGTGTAATGTAGGCGTTTTTGTTCACCCCTAAATTACTTTCCGCTCTCCCTCCACGCAAATGTGGGTTTATTCCCTGTAAATTAGACCTTTATTTTAAACACAATAGCGTAATTATTACAGTTCCGTATGATCTGAAAGGGTAGTAAGACTAATAACGGAAATATGCAAAATTGAACTAGACTAGTGATATATGTCCCTTAATACGATATGAAAAAGGATGGCCTAGTGATAGAGAATTGGTGTGCAAAACCGAAACCAAAGGTCTTGGGTTCGATTTGCCAGTTAAGGTTGCAATTTATCACTTAATTGACTTTGTTTCAGTTAGTAGGACTGATCGTGTGTACATTCATCCCCTATCAGTTTGTGATACACATTATATAACCTTTCGTTTCATGATAATTCAATATTAATAGTTTAATTTCTTACAAAGTATTAATCTATTCTTATTCTAAAGGTTAAGTAGCCTTCACGTGTATAAACCTCATTCTTCCTTCTTTAAATTGCTCGAACTCACTATTTTATTAAAGCGAATCTTCATTTACGTTATGAATTTTGAATCTAAAGTTTGAATCCAAATCTTGGGAAAATGATTAACAAAAGGTTTTTTTAACATCACGTCTTACTATCCGTTCGGCTTGTACACCTATGTATGAGGGTTTGAGAGGTCAAGGGTTTTAAGAATCAAAGGTTTGAGGATTCGAGGATGTGAGGATTTGAGGGTGTGAATACTCGAGGCTCTGAGGATTCAAAGTCTTGAGAGTTCGAGGGTCTGAGTTTGCTAAGGTCTGAAGGTATGAGGGTCTGAATGTCCGAGCGTCTGAGTATTCGAGGGTCTGGGGATTAAAGGGTTCGAGGGTTTGAGGATTTGAGGGTCTGAGTATTCAAGGGTCTGGGGATTGGAGGACTTGAGCGTCTGAGGGATCAAGGCTCTGAGGATTTGAGGGTCTGAGGTTTCGAAGGTCTGAGGGTTTGAGGGTTTGAGAGTCTGGGGGTTAAAATGTATGATTATTCGAGGGTCTGGGAATTGGTGGGCTCTATAATTCGATAGTCTGATGATTCGATGGTCAGAGGAGTCTAGGATCTGAAGATCCCATCCATAATCTACTAATAATAACTTAGGTGTAAAGCATTACAATAAATTACTGGTATTTTTACACTTCTGGCTCGAAAATTAATCTAGATAGGGTATCGCTCCTTTTTTTATCTATCTTTTTTGCTTGCCGCGATCCATTTGCCATGCGCCCTCCACCTCTCACTTGCTATTCCATACCTCCCCCCCCTGCCACCCCGTGCGCGCGCGCGCGCGCACACACACACACACACACACATTCCCTTTAATATGATCGTCTCTCTTCCCTTGCTACCATTGAAAATAACGTATTTAGCGCCTGGTAGAGGATCCGATTGAATTACTGGCCCTCAATATCACAGAGCTTGGTTAAGCTACGAACTGCACCGAGCAGCTAAAAGGCCCTAATTTGCATCGGAAGATACCGCGGACTGAACGTCAAGTTCGTCTAAACTAAAGTGACAATTTCTTTCATTTTTTGGGACAGCCATTTTAAAATAACCGATCATAATTGGGGACGGTACCGTTTGATTTTCACAGGAAACCCATTCTTTGAAAACTGGAAACTCATCTCATGTTGCTACAGTGGTGTGGATAAAATTAATACAATTATATTTATAATATTGGCCCATTTAATTAATGATGTAAAGGGAATCTTTTTATTATTTTTTTTCCTAAATAGTTTCCCACTCTCCTTCCACGCAAATTTAGGTAGGCTCCTACTAAATTGCTTCCTGCCTCATCCCTACCTCATTAAAGTAATTATCATATATGCGTATAAGGTTCTGGTTAGTGTGGATGTGTGTTCTTAAGAAGAATAGTTCTGACGAATGGTCAGTGCAATCAAATAATATGAACGTTATGAGGGTGTTTATAGTGCCTACGCACTGTACTTCGGATGACGTACGAATTATTCAAAACAATTCAATCATTCAAATTTGTTTAACTTTTCTTGCGAATTCATACAAATACTCGCTGTGCGGGGGAAAAAAAAATCAAGGAACGAACAGCAATCGTGATTATGTTAATTTATTTATTTTAAAAAATTACAATATATAAATGAAAAGTGTATAATTTTATATTTTATTGATGATAGGTTCGGTAAATATCTTAGCAGGACATTGTTTATATTCAATTGTTGTTTTGAGACTGAACGGGATCTGCGGGAGTGACAAAGTAATTTTAAATATTTCTCTTAATTGATTCGCTTTTGTGCCATAGTTAGTGTTTTTAAATATACATACTTTTCTCGTGCTATGTTCATGTAAAAGAGGAAAACTTTCCTTGTCTATAATTATGTTATAAAATATACAAAAATAATTTTACTAAAATGTCTGTGTTTTTTGGATCCATTTGCAATTCTGTTTTGAGACATCTCCATTTAATCCAGTTAGTACTCCAAATGCACACTCAAGGCAACGCCGATCTTTGGTTAGCCTGTAATTAAAAATCCGTTCTTGATTATATAGAATATTTATAGAGTATGATTATAATAAATATGACTTCAAGGAATAGGCTTCATCATCTAACAATACAAAGGGGGCTGAAAATATGTTTGTTGATATAATATGTTAATTACTTGACACAAGTATTTGTTTCCAAGCGTTTATAAAAATTTGAAAGAGAAAATATTCCTCCTTCACTCTGCTTGCCGTAAGCACCAACATCTATAGTAAATAATTTCTTTCATTGCATCAGCTACACTATGCGATACAATAGAAAAAATTTGTGTGTAATTACTCATATAATATAGTGATCCTGAATTTGGAGGGCATTTAATTCGAATAAATTTCCCGATTATGCACCCAACACAATTAGAAACATTCCATTTTCTGAAGTAGTCATTAGCAATGGTTTTCAAATGATCCGTGGTAGGTAGAGGCATATGTCTCTCACGGGAGCATTTCCATATTGAAATACATGTTTTATAAACTATTTGTAGTATTGCACTATGTGAAATTCTATTTTAAAAGCTTAGTGCCATAAATAAGTTCCCAGTAGAAATAAGCCTGTAACAACAATTATATAAGCATAAACTCATACGATGATCTTATTGGTTTTTCCTTATTTATTTATTTACAGTATGACAAATAACTATTATTATGGCTTATTACAAAATTTATCTTGGAAGATTTATATCTATACCTGCCAATATGTTTGATGTTATTCTCAAAAACCCATGTAAGTTTTCAATTTTATATTCACTGGGAGCAGTCAAAAATAAGTGGCAAGGTTTGCGGGACACATTTAGTAAGGAAGTGAATACATTTCAAGAAACGATCAGGTAAAGAAAGAAGAGCAGTTAAATAATCAACATGGCCATAATATAAAAGTATAATGTTTTTCAAAAGTCCCATTTTTGCCTACAAAATGGCATAGTAGTGTTCCGATGAGTAAAACAAATTCTGAAATAGATGTTGAAGAATTTGAGCATGTATCTAAAGATGAACCCAACAGTGAAACAAACTTAATTTTATATGAACTTTACGAACTTAAAACAAGGGTTTCTCAACCAAAAAAGAATCTCGAGTCTGAACATTTCACGGTTCCTCAGAAGAAACGAGCTAAAAGTACAAAATCAAATGTTATTGTGAAACTTTTAGATATTTAGCAAAGCCAGATTGACGAGTTCTGACGAAAACTTATATTGTCAAATAAAAAATATAAAAGATCCAGATTATTATTTAATAATGTGTTTGTTACCATAGCTAAGAAAAGTTCTTAAAGAAAGAAAAATGATTGCGTAGACAAAGTTGCAACAACCATTTTGTGTTGAAGAGATTATTGGATATCAACGTTAATCACATATAGGTATAAACGCTTCAGATTGACAAGATGAACCCATTCTAGTAGTCGCCCTTCTCCATGAGATTCTTCACAGCATACTTGGGAAAGTCTAACAGTGCTGGCAACTTTCAGTCAAGTAGTGATGAAGAGGAAGTAGAACTTGGAGGCCTAGCTTCATATGTCTCCACAAACAACCCAAATAATAATATTATTAATAGTAATAATAAATAGTAACTATCATTTTTAAGTTTTATATGGGCTATACATTTTTTTTCTATAAACATTTTTTACTTATTTTATATTCCTAACATATAATGAAAATAAAATAAATTATTTTCTTACCTCAAAGCTATGGCCATTCCCTGCAAATGATATAAATTCACCGAAAATTGATTGCTTAAAGATACTCTCTTCGATTTCATTGAGAATGTAGTAAATCGTTTCTAGTGACATCCTAAAATATTCTGAAAACTTATTCGGTTTGCTTAAAAGTTCTTGAAATAAAATGTGGTATTATCTATTTGTTTCTCTTGAAGCACACATTTTATTTACATATTCTTATTTACATTACAATCATTAAAATTAGTAAAAAGGTATTTCCAAATAGTATTAATCATCGATGTAATCTATTTTGTGTTTGTTGGGACCCAATGAATGAAAATAATTTAATTTCTTCAGAATACGCATTTACTGTATAACCAACTTACTCTGACAAACAAGTCATATTACTTCGTCAGAATAAAAACTCGTCAGAAAACCCACCACTATAACTATAGCCTAGCCTGAACAGATGGTAAGACGAGGAGATAAAATATGTATATATACACTTCTTAAAATAATGCGATAAAAGGTTTATTGTCGAATTACCTTACTTATTATTCGAGCTACTCGCACATGCGACATAACGTAGACTTTTAATTTAAGTTACGTTGCTAGGAAATTTGCTGATAATTATACGATAACCCACTTTAATACTACATAAATATAAATTACATAATTAATCGTTTGAGTTATACACTTATAATTAAATACGCTGATTAAAAATGAGGAAGGTCGAATTTAGAGGAGATTTACACACACATAGCCGGAGGAAAAAAGATAAATGATTTATGAAAAACTACCTTCTTTACACCAGGCTGGTTTTCTAACAACGTTATTCTCATCATCGGACGCCAAATTTATATAATTTAGAGTGACGAAATAGACCATTTGACTACTGAAGTGGACTCTATAAAGTATCTAATTATTATTTAGCACCTTGTTTTACTAACTATTCGAGTTGTACGCATATATAATAATCACAATAGTGAGCTAGAGATGAGTAAGGTTGAATTAATAGGAAGTGTAGCCACATTTTTATGGAGGGAGAGTTAAACATTAAAAAAATTCCGACCGGGATTCGAACCCTTATCGTCTTGTCATCGGAAGTCTAGTCCAACATTAGAGTGACGCCTTAGACCTCGCGGCTACCAAACCGTTATAATGTAGGTAATATATTCTATAGTGCGGATACAAAATATAGATTTGGATGAATTAATTCTTTTTCGAGAATTGTACAGGCTTGATAATATTTTATTAGGCCTAAATCAAAGACTGAAGTGATAAATGTCAACATAATTTTATTAATATCTCGTGGATTATGCAATTAAAGCATATATAAAGTGAAATCTGTCAAAAACTATCATATTTCGTTATACAATTTTAAACAAAGATTTTCAAAGTAATATGTTTTTTGAAAACCTTCCACCTAGATAAAAAAAATACAAAGGTATTGGTTTGGTTTACGAGATCTGATGAGGGCTGGAATAAAGAAAGGTTTAAATTGGCTTTGATATAATTTTGTACACACACACACACATGTATATATATATATAATCTATTAATCCAAAATAAAAAAAATTGATATAATTTTGATAAAATTTGGTCAAATATTAGGATACAGTACAGTAATTACATCGTTTGTAAAAAAACGAGTTATTGTAGTTATCGATAGAGTTAGTACCTACATTTATTGGTTAACCATAAATAATCCCGAACGGTTAGTAAGACGCGGTGCTAATAATAATAACATAAATAATTGTTATATTAATATAATACTTTATACCTATATTTAATTATATTTAATTGATTCTAACTTAGTATTTTAAAACGGAGATGTTCGTTCGCATTTATGAAGTGAGAAACTAGTGATATAATGTACTTTATATCGTTTTGCTCTAGTTTTTCATTTTAGTTGAGACCCGCCTCGGTGGCGTAGTTGGCTAACGCGCTTGTCGTGTTGAGCTCTACTGCTGAGGACGGGGAGATCGAGGTTCGAATCTCGGTCGGGTGAACTGGGTGTGGTTTTTCCTAAATGCTTTTCCACTCTCCCTCCACGCAAATTCGGGTTCACTTCCTCTAATTAAAACCTTCCCTATTCCTAATCCATTAGAGTAATTAGTACTTACAGCGTATAACCCGAACAGTTAGTAAGACGAGGTGCTAGTTATTATTTTTATTATCATTTTAGTTGAGACTCAAAGTAAACAAAGAATAGAGGGAGTTAAATACTATCAGACTGTCTTATCGGCTTGTTGATCTTTTATAATAGTTTACAATACATTATTCTAATGGATTCTTTGAGGGATGAGTAGCGACACCCCAGGATTCCCGCTATTTTAAACTTTGTGTTATTTTTTTTGTTAAATGTTAATTTTTTTCCTATCAATATATAACAACTTAAACACTAGTAAAACTAAGATACATATTTTTAGTACTATTGGAAAGGTGTGTAATTGACAGCACTCCTTAGTGGTGGGGGAAACAAAGCATTGTTGTGTTAACTACGTTGACTGCCTGTTGATTTCGAAGCTATTATGTGAAGCGGGTTGCATCCTATCTCGACGCAACAAAACAGTCTAAGCACTATCACATTATTAATGTACAAAATAGAAAGAGAGGAAAGAAAATGGGAAGTTCATCCTTAGAGGGCTCTTGTATATAGACTGATGGCCCTTTCCCACTTTAAAATTTGCGCCTTGAACACATTGACTTGCTTTATAATTTCACCTGTTTCTTGTTTCCTATTCTAGATAGAAGTATGCTACCACCTAATTTTTTAATATACATCCTGGCAAGAAGATTCCTACAAACCATTTTGGTGACCAAGCCTAATAGACTTAAGATGTAGATGATTGATAAAAAAATACGTTTACAGAAAAACTAATTAAAGATACAAATAATAATTGAATGACACTGTAGATTTGTAGAATTAATTAAGAATTTATGGATTTGTTTTAACGTAATATCTTTAAGACTCGCAGAGTGAAACGTAAAATTACTTATATGGGCGGCACAGATTTATCTGATTGACAAACACTTCCTTCACCTCTGACAAGACGTGTATTAATCACAACTTGTGAATGTGGGGAACGCCAGGCCTTCACCGTGGTTCGGATCCCACGTTAAAATGTAGGTCCTCCATTTCGTCTTACAATCACCCAACAATTACAGATAGCATAATTGCGTACAACCCGAATGGGTAGTAAGACGTGGTGCTAATATTATTAATAATAAATAATAATAACAATAATAATAATGGAAATCCTATATTGACCGGAATTACGTTACAGATAGGCAACGTCCTTAACTAAAATGAAGCACCATATAGGTGAAAATAGTATTTTTAACATTTGTTGGTGGATCTAAAATAATTTACTCGACGATTACAATGAACATTCGTACATTGGGTGATGAAGGGTATAGGAAAAAAGAGGTGAAAGTCTAATTTTAACTCAATTTTAGCTGGTGCTGCCTTCATATTAAACTTAAGATTATCGTTAAAAGAGGTCCCTGACATGTTTAAATTGATTTTAAAAAAGTACTTGGCTGTGTCTTAATGGGGTTTGAGACATAAAAGTCACCCGAGAACATGTGTGTTATGTAAATTTTCCTCTGTCCACCCTATACCCTTCAAATGTAATAATATTTACTGAATTAAAGTAGCTAAAGGTCATTGATGACAGTGGTTTAATATCAGGTTTTATTATAAGTCCTTAAAATAACTAGAAATATACTATGTTTGTAATTTATTTTATTTGCAGGTAGGTGATGGCTGCCAAACTGACAACACAGGAGGCATGAGCTTTGTTTGAAGGTGAGAAATGCCACATGTTTTAAATATGTAATTTGTCATTGGTTTAGTTGACAAGTAATCAATTAGTCAATTAATTTCTTGCTTTTTTTTTAAATTACGGTAGGTGTTTTTATTCGATACATTTACCACCATGATATAGGTATAATATAAAGGGTTAGAAATGAGGTAGATGAAGTATACCCGCACTAGCAGTGGAGAGGGGTTGAGAACACCAAAGTAAGGACTCAAAAGTATCCAGTCTAGCTTAGAGACTCAACCACCTCATCACTGGTGATCCACTCTATTGCGAGACTGACGCCCAAAACCTTGTCACCACCGGTGTGGGCACAGTTGGTACTGAGAACGTTTTCAAATCTTTAATAATATCAATGGCCCAATTCAAATGATATTTGTCCAACAAAAACTTGCATTAGATCAGTAAAGCGGTTCCTGAGATCTTGGGCAATAGACATACAAAGCTATAGTTCGATACTTTGTTTAAAAGTATTAGAGATACATACATATAGCCGCCACCTAATCTTTCTACAAGGAATGTGAGAAACACTATTACTACTATAGAAGTTGTATAAACAGTGTTAAACTAAATAAACAAATTTTCTCTTTATTAAATGGATTGATAAACTAGCGCTAGAACTCTGTTAGAACAAACAGATAATGAGAAAGATTGCGTTGCTAGTCCTTAATAAGTTTGAAGATTTCATTTCTATAATTCATGATTTTCTTCCACTCGTGTCAACAAGCAATTAAATGAACAGGGCCGTGTAAACGAATAAACGAGTGCCACTATTTAAATATTAACTGACCTGGAAGTGATTGTGTTTTAACAAAGATATACTATGTCAAACCAGTAACGATTAAAAATCTATGTTGTTAAAAATTAAACAGGAATGTTTATGTTGTAGGAAATGATGTATCGTGTACACAGGGTTTGCTTGGACACACATTCAGAGTGTTCTTTTTTTAAAATTCTAGGGTACTTATTATTATTTTAAATAAAAAACAGACGAGATAATTGAATAATAATGTATTAAATAATCTATTTTTTTAGTACTGCGTGCAGCTACTCATTTGGGTTATACGTATATGTATTAAATAATGTGTAAGGGACAATAAATTGAGAGGAAGTGTACCCACATTTGTGTGTATATCGCATAAAGAAAGAACATTATACACCTGACTGGGATTAGAACCCAGATATATCTATCATCTCAAGTCCAGTATATTGCAAGATTGACCACGAAAGTGGGTTATTTATATAATTACTTACTATTACTATCAACGTACACTATATTCAACCCAATTCAGCTATTTTGTTGCAAATATTTTAGACTATGGCGCAACGCATATTAAAAATACAATACACGTTAAATATATATATATAGCTTTTAGTGTCTTCTAAATAAAAAACATCGATTTAAACTTATTCATTGAGGGATGTTGTCACCGCTATCAACACAGTAAAAAATATGGTTGTATGACTAAAGAAAATAAATAAATTTCACTCATGTATATATAGCTTAGTTTTATATCAAGCAATTGAATAATCTTCTATTAACTAAATATATAGTATTTTTTCATTAAGTTATATCTATTTACTTATATATATTGACGGGTTGATAGTGATTATGTCAAGACAGCCTGTGACATTTTAGGATACAGAATGGTTTCCAAAGGAATACACCAGGCTTTCATCTATAAAGTATGGAAACATTCTCACTACACATAAGTATTCACAACGCATATTATATTTTTGCAATGATGATAGGATTTGGCCCAATGTTTTCTACTCATATTACCAAAATGTAACCAGATCTGATCAGTATGATATAATTTCCTGCTAAGTTTTGAATTAATTAAATCAAGATGTTCATATCTTCAGTTTTTTTTATCATAAGGGCTAAGAATTCTTAGTAAAAAAAAGTTTTGTCTACTTTATATAACTATAGAAAATACACTATCTGAGAATATTTAAAAAAAAATCCTTTAGACAGTATAAATATTGCTTTAAATATGTGTTATAAGCACTTCAATCTATAAAGAAATATAATATTTCATGTATCAATAATAATTTTAGAGCCCAATTATAAATATAAATAGAGTCATCAGTGCAAAACTAATTGGCATCTATCTACTTCATCCCGAGATTACTTGAAAAAAAACCCAACTATTAATATAATCTCAAGCAAACATTTTTTTTAGTGTCTAGAATTCTGCTAGCCACTATTAGACTATTGTAACGTGGGAGGGCGCACGTGACCTGGGAGGGTCACAGGCCGTTCACACGTGGACGTGTGAACCACGAATTCTTTTATCACTATTAGACTATTATAGTTGCTAAACTCGCTCTGAAAGAAGCTATATTCAGCAGGAAAGAAGCAACGTTGGCAACGCTGATTTGGCCTAGCTTCTCTTCCCATCACTCCATTCTCCCTACCACACCCCATACATCCTTCATCATCATTTTTACTACACTTGTTTAAGTGATGACAGCCTGCAAGTCAGTTTTAAAGCCTGAGTTACGTCTATCCCCATGCCACTTTTCTTAGCTGCTATCTAAATTTTGTTCCTATACTTACTGTCATAGAGGAAAAAGGGTGCTAGTGATATGGCCCACAAGTGGGGTGCCCAGCAAAAAAAAAAAAGGACAAGTTTGAGAAAGATCTAGAAAGGCATACGGGAAGCAATTTTCAGTTAGAAATGGTGGATCTTGACACAATCATAGTAAAAGAGAAGATGGTGTTAGGTAAATAAGGATTTGGAGAGAGAAATGAGGAGGGTAGATGGCTGTTGGAGCTATGCGATATAAATAAAGTGAAAATGGTAAACAGCTGGTATAAAAAGGAAAGAGAAAGCCATAAGATAATTATATACATTCGGGATGGGGATGAAGAAATGAAAAGGCAGACCGTAAATATCCAGGTAATACCAAGTGTATCCTTAGATAGTTAGTTGGTAACAAACAAAGATACAGGAATGCAGGAGAACGGAAGTAAGAAATAAAATGAGAATACGGGTGTGGAGGCTAAGAAATAAAGTGGATAAAGAACTTTACCTAAGAAAGGAAAGAAGCGTAATGCCCAAGATTAAATTTCAAAGTGTAGAGGTGGAATGGGAAATATTAAAGAACAGTTTCGTTGGAGCTGCAGAGGAAGTATATGGGAGGACAAGTGACAAGGGGAAGTGGAAGGATCCACTCTGGCGGAACGCTAGCATCAATAAAGCAGTGGTGGAGAATAATAAGAAGTTTCAGGAATGATAATGAAGAAAATGAGTTAGAATATAGGGAATTGAAGAAAAGAGCAAAGCGAGGGGTATGAGAAACCAGGAAGGGTTGGATGCAAAAATCAACAGAAATGCTGGAACAGGACGTAGAAAGAAGTAAGAAGGTGTTATATAGCCAGTTAAGAAACAGGAAGAGAGTGAAAAGGCAAGAAGTTAGAGTGATGGATAAAAAAGAACGTTGAATAAGACAGAAGAGGAAATAGCAAAAACTATAGATTAAATATTTTGAGAAAATGTTCATTTCAAAAGATTGAATAATGGAGAATGAAACAGAGATGCAGGAAGAATTAGTAAAAGAATATTAAAGAGGTCCCACATGGTAAAGAGGTGGAGTAAGCATTAACGAGGATAAACAAGGGAAAGCACCGGATGTGGATGAACTTACTGTGGAATTAATATGAGTTGCAGGGGTATCAGGTATACAATGGTTATACAGGATTCTTAGATTGATTTTGAAGGAGAATAAGGTACCATAAAACAGGAATAAGGTAGTTATAATACCTATTTTCAAGAGAGAAAAAAACAGAAAGAGGTGTGCACATTATAGGAGATAAAGATGATGTTCCACTGTACAAAAATATATGAAATATACTCGAAAAGAGATTAAGAAATAAAATGAAAGGAAGGTGGAGAGAGGAACAACATGGACTTAGGGAACAGTGGTATATAATAGAATTGATCTCTGCCATATTTCAGCTGATGGAAGGAAAGTATAAATTTGGGAAATACTTTGTATTGCTATTTATGGATGTGGAGAAGGCATATGATATCCTGGATAGAAATAAAGTTTGGAAGGTGAAGGAGGAGGCCAAAGTGGAAAGAGAAGTTTTAATGAAAGTGAAACGCATGTATGAGGATAACAGGAGTTGTTTTAAGACGAAATGAGGGATAATGGAGTGTTTTCAAATAAAAACTGGAGTGAAACGGGGGAGTTCCCTACTCTTTTTAATGGTATTGGAAATTATTATGAATAAAGTGGCAAGAAAATTAGGGGACGAATATGAAAGCAATAATGTTTGCTGATGAATTGATGGTATGAGGAGGAGAAGGAAGAGGAAATACAGGAACAGCTACAGAAATGGAATAAGGAAATAATCAAATTTGGAATGAAATTTATCACGGTGAAGTGTGAAGTGATGGTAAGGACAAGGAAGAGAAAAGGAATAGTAAATAAATAAAGTTGGATGGAGTAACGCTCAGAAAAGTACAGTGCGTAAAATACCTTGGAAGCATGATTGAGGCAAAATGTGGAAGTAGAGAGGATCTAATGAAAAGAGGACAGCAGGTAGAGTTGTTTTATAAATGTGTAAGATACCAGCTATGGAGAATAGAAGTGTCCTTGAAGTGTAGTATGTGTTATACTGGGCGTACTTTGTACCCATTATCACATATACAGCAGAAACATGAACATTTAATGTAAGATATAATGGGAAAGGGGAGGCCATGGGAATTAAATTTGTCAGTAACATGTTAGCTTTCACTTGGAGAAACAATATTAGGAATTAAGTCATCCTGTAAAGAGTGGGGGGAAGGGGGGTTACAGGGAATACATAAGATAATAGAGGAAGTAGGACTGAGATGGTATGGACATGTAATAAGGTTATAGAAGAATATAATGCTAAAGAAAGTGATGGAAATGAAGTATGTATGAAAAAGACCACAAGGGAGGCAAAGAAAGAAATAGATGGTCGGAGCAGTTAACAGAAAGGTGCAAGTAAGATGAGAATAATTGTGGAAGGTTATATGAAGATGTAGACATTTTAGTAAACTGACACGGCCTAAGGCTGGAAACAGTTGATGTTGTTGATGATGACTTACTGTCATAACCTCTTTCTAAACAACAACCCTTAACAACCCTTGTACAATCTGCAGAAAAAGTAAGTTACTTTATTTTAGTCATTATTACAATCCTAAAACAATTAATACCCTTTATTGATAGGTAAATTGGGTATTTTCCACAGGAGGTAAGACATTTTCAATGTAAATGGGTTTAAACGCAGCCGAGGTCAACGGATATGTTTTGAGCGTTAAAATTCCATGGCACAACGTTTTTCGGAGGGGAAATAAAACCGTTGGTCCCAAGTCGATTGTGGCATGTTAAAGAAGCCTGGAAGGTATGTAAAAATACATTTATGGCAAACTGATGGGCTCTTTAGCACTTGCTCATAGAAATTCAATGTGGAAGGCAACGGGATACTACCACACTTTCTGAACTCCCCTAGCACATGGGAATCTACCAGAGGCTGCAGGAAGCATTAACCAGCTAAAGGACTGAGTGCATGCCCAGTGCTGGATGGGTAGAAATAACACCAAACCAACATTCAGATTGTTGACTTAGGAAGAAAAAGAAAGTAACTAGTACGCATATCGCCCTTTGGGAAAAGTTAGTTTATTAAAACTAATAAAATACATTACAAAATCTTTCTTACATTATAATTTCATGCGTCAAACAATATCAAGATATTTTCATTCATTTAATGGACACATTTTAAACTTAAAATACCCTTGGGTTGCTATGTGCCATATGATAATTCAAGCTAGTGACGCTGGATCCGCTGGAGTGGTTGGATATGGGGTTGGGATGTATTTAAAAAATCTTCACTATTATTAAAAGTTCATCATAGCCTCAAATATTATATAAAATACTATTTTCCATTCTATTTATTTTAATGAATGTTTCTCAACCTTTTTACCACCCTTATATTTATATATAATAACTTGTTGGAAACTTTAGAATTATATACTACCTTTCACGTAGCCCCTGGTATGAAACGTTCTTATATCCAGGAGATATAAATTATGAAAACTATTAGTAAAGACTGCATTTAAAATAAAAATTCTTTGTTGTAACTAAAAGTTTACTGTTTTCTTTCGCAATGCGTATTATTACCCTTTCGGGCTATTCTAATTTAACCACCTTAATTTTTCATGGACTAGGATGTTATAATTGAGAGGAAATGCACAAATATTCGCAAGGATGAATAGTGGAAAACTATTTAGGATTAACTTCCCTCATTGCTATCTGGACGGGGTTTGATCCATGACCTCGATTGTCACACGTATACCAGATCAAAACCTGGCCCCGTGATGTAGTGGTCAGTGAACCTGGCTAAGAGCCAAGGGGTCCCGGGTTAGATTCCTGGCTGGTACATTGAGTATTTTACTTTAAGGGGAATGTATCCAACGGTCAAGAGGGTTTGGTAAATTAGGCTTAAGTTAGGTTAAGACTCACCCCGGCTCCACAACATCGTAATAACTATCATAACATCATCTCATTGCGGGTATGACGTGTAGACAACCTCCTATGGTGACCCATGGGCAACGTTCTGTGCCACCAGAGCAGCAATAGTCTACACATAAGGCAACCGAACCTGGATGTCAGGTCCTTCCCTTTGAAATTTGCCATACGATAAAAAAAACACAGATCAAACAACCATGATGATTATACCTCTTGCCCACTTATGTGGCTACAAATTGTTGTAGAATTAATAAATGAATATTAACTATCCCAAGGTAATACTTGGGGACCAAATTATAATAGCCCCCGTAATTTCGCGGCACTTCTAGGATACCACCGCTGCACCACAAGGTGCCAAAGATTCTCTTTGAGAACCACTGATCTAAATAAATCTCTTTAACTTTGTCGATATTAAGCATGTTAACTAATTCTGCTTAAATTGTTACACCCCTGAACGTTTTTATCGACTATATATATGAGGTTGATAGGGCAATCGATTTGGGTGACTCTGAAGAAGATGATTAATGTGCGCCGTTCTCACCAACGAATATTTTGAGATAAGCCCCCTTCCACTCTAAAAAAGTACTCTATTTTACCAATTATTGATAAAGTCTCCAAAACTTTGTAGAGTGTTAAGTCATCATTCATCTCGAAGCAGGCAAACATTTGGTCTTGCAATTACAAATTCGCTTAACGAATCTCTTTCATAGAACTTATTTAAATCAATTTTCAACAGTCAGATAAAATATCCGTCTACGTTAGCGTGCACGAATTATTACTGTTGTTCGAAATAGATATTTAAAACAAATTACGGTTTACAAGTGTTGCACCATTTAGACTAAATATGAAATAATTTTCTATGTGTATTAACGTATTTCAAACATATGAAAAAGAGATTTTAAGGCTCTCACTTTGAAAATACTTAGTCCTAAAAATATATATATTATTGCAATTCAAATGCTAAGGGAACGAAACAACGTGTGTAATGGATCCGCTACACCAGACCAGGACAATTGTCAGCCTAATCCACTCTTGACATTATATATCCAATGAAGCCTCAATCTTAAATTTCAATAAGTTTTGAAAATGTTTCAAATTTATGAACGATGAGAATACGTTTTATAAGAGAGTAACACATCATAGTACATTATTATAAATATATATTTTTATATATAGATAAAGATAAAAATAATTGAACTAGTTAATAGTCCGTAGGTACTGCGCTGTATTTTTACGAAGATTCATCTAGAGGGCCTAATTACAATAGTATTATCCATTAGTATCAGTCATTGATTATTGACTGGCTCAGACAATGAGCAAATATTAACCAATCACAAGAATTATTAGCGGTAATTGTTTCGGATGAAATTATGTCATCATCATCATCAACAACAACTTCCAGCCACAGGCTAGGTCTGATTGAAACATAAGCTTCTCAACTGCCTCTTTTACTCCCCCAAATTGGCCCAGTCCTCTCCTCTTTCCTCCAAACTCCTCCTTACTCCCTTCAGCCATCTGTTCCATAATATTATTCTAGGCCTCCAACCCACCCCCACCACCACCACCATATCCAACATCCTACTAGGCATACTTTCCCTCTCCATTCTTCTAAAATAGTCAAACCACCTAAGTCATGCCTTCTCTATCCTGTCCTGGACTGGCTCTTCTTTTAGTATTCTCCTTTCTTGCATTTTTCTAATACTGTCACCCGCCTCGGTGGCGTAGTTGGCTAACGCGCTTGTCGTGTTGAGCTCGACTGCTGAGGACGGGGATATCGAGGTTCGAATCTCGGTTGGGTGAACTGGGGGGGGTCCTAAATGGTTTTCCACTCTTCCTCCACGCAAATGCGGGTTCACTTCTTCTAATTCAATCTTCCCAATTCCTAATTTATTAGAGTAATTAGTACTTAAAGCGTATAACCCGAACGGGTAGTAAGACGCGGTGCTAAATATTATTATTATTCTAATACTGTCAAATTTTATAACGCCGATCCTGCTCTCTCATAAATCTCATTTCATTTGCCTGCATTTTGCTTTTATCCTGGTCCTTAATTGCCAACGTTTCTGCAGCGTACGTCAATATTGTTATGTAATAGGCATTGCAGATCACTCCCTTGCCCTTGTCTGGCATACCCATGCTCCAAATCAGGCGTTTCACACTTGTTCACGTTACGGAAGATGGAAAATGGCATGAAGTAGGGGCCTGGGGGATGAAGTACATTGGGGACTATGTATGTTCCATGACCGCTTTGGTAGCTGGGAAGGCCCTGCATAAACCTTGAAAAATAACGTCTGATAGGGTTCTGGTGAAACAACGATAGGCCTAGCAAGTCAGTAGTGCATGCATAATTGCTTTCGAAATAGGAACACGAAGCCTCGAAAAGGATATTACCAGTAAAGTTGATAAAACAACCTCAAATTCTTGTCCACACTATATGTCAATAGCCGAAGCACTGGAAGACCAGTTTACGCTAAACATTTAGCCTTAAGACGAATACTTCTTCGTGGATGTAAGGATGGCAGAGGGTCTATTCTAAGCATAACCTACCTTGTATCTTCCATCCCAGGTAGCCAAAAATGTAATCGATGAGGTGATCAAGATCGTTAAACCATGGGAATCTCCATGAGTCTATAACATAGACCCCTATAAAATAAAATTTAGAGGAACTCACCCGAAATAAGGAATATGTTTCTATGAAAAATGTTTACAAGAACAATCGCAGAAGTCTACTTTACCCAAACGTGGAAAACAAAATATGTTATAACACTCCAAAAGCCCGGGAATTTGGCTCAGTTCCCTCAAAACCATAGCCCACTAAGCTTTTTAAGTAGCATACCTTAACTGATGGAAAAAATCATACTCAGAAGATTGAAACCCTTCAGCGAGTAGCACCCGGTAGTTTCAGGCACCCAGTTTTGGTTCCTTGAACTTAACTTCACAATTCATCCTATCACAAGCCTAGTGGAATATGTGGTAGAGGGTTTCAACGAAAAATAAATAACTATAGCCCTTATGATGAACGTGGGAAAAGCTTTCTATAAAGTATAGCACTTTGACCTGTTGAGGAAGCTTATAACCATTAATTTTCCCAAACCATACTTCCACCCTATAAGAAGCTTTTTTAATATTATGCTATTTCAAGAGAGTAGATAGGATGCGATCTATGCTACAGAGCATTAAAATGGGTTCTGTTTGACGCCATTCTTTACAGCAGCTACTCAGCCGACGTTCTCACATAGCCCAAGGATACAAATACAACTGTTCGCAGCCAATACCATGGCCTATACTACCCACAGAAACACATGCGACACTACCTGGACTTGTTTGAACAGTAGCTACAAGATAGGGGATCAAATTTAACCCTTACTGGTCTACTGCAATCACGATCTCTAAGAGAAGGGTTAAAGTAATGGAAAAGCTATGTATTGACGGTGAAGAAACTCTGTACAAAATGGAAGCAAAATACTTAAGATAAATATTGGTTCGGGCTATCATAGATATCGTACATCGATCTCCCAATAAAAAAGATGCTAGGGACGTATATTCAACTGTATGGAATAGTTAAACGGTCAATAAATATATCATTAACTAAAGTACTACTTAACAGCCAAACACAGCATCTCTATCATTCTTATGTATACACTAAACTGGTCTGAACCTCCTCTATCCCCTGCCTCAGGTAGTGCAAAAAAAGGTTCTTATAGGCATACTTGAGGTTAATGGATGTACAAAAAAATAACCAACACCCACAGATTGACACTCAAGACACACAAGCTAAATTTGCAAGGAGAGAAACTGAGTCTTCTACAGAAGAAGCGAAGACCAGAAAGTAAACTACATAATGAAGAATCTTGGACAGTACAACCCTAGTGAAAAGAGGAAACACGAAAAACTCAGCTTGGCATAAATAATAAACCTTATTTATCCAAGAATAATCAGCAATTATCTCATAAAGTTTCAGGAGACTCTTACACACGCAATTACAAATCACACATTGGTTCCAACTACATGCGTATTTCCAAACCGTGCTAAAGGACTCAATTTAGTAACATCGTACCACTACAATTTTATATACTACAACCTATATCCCCATTATTTGCCTCACAATTAAGCAATATAATCTACACAAACATGTATCGTCTTTTACTAATGATTGGCACTTTTAGGAAACGATCATACACGTACTCACTCTGATGGTCACTTTTGACACTCACTACGGGTGGAAAGGCACACAAGGAAGGACGTCCCACTATTTGTTTCATCAGGCATTCTATACGATGGCTATTGTAACTACATCGAAAACGTCAGAAGTTATTATTTTTTAACTCAGCTTAAGCCCGAAAAAATTAATTGTGTCTTAAAATATTGTTTTGTAACCTTGTTGCAAAATAATAACAATAATAATAATACTCTAATAATGGCGTGTCTGAGCTACATCAATCAGTATCTTGGTATGTGAAAATGCTCTTTCAATGCCCCGATGTGATGAGGGGGAGATGATAGTGAATTTGATGTAGTGGAGCCAATGAAGAACTTAAACTAGCTTAAGGCTAATTCATTAAATTCTGGTGACCTTGGAAATTATTACACTTTCGATAAAATTCCCCTGCCAGGATTAAACCCCGGACTTCTAGGTCAGCAGCCAGGAGTTCTGACCACTATACCACGAGGCTGGATTGCTTTAAAATACTTTATTTCTTTGAGGAATGATTGATAAGTATTCCTAGATATTTCTTTAATATGAGAACTTCACTATTTTGGGTGAAATATAATTTAAAGAGCTAGTTTCAAAGTGTCATGATTTTTTTTAATTAAAGAAAAAAATGTAAGGTTTTCAACCTTACAGGTATATGTTGATATATTTCGCCTCCCTGTTGACATGACCCAAACTAAAAAAAAAATCATGATCTTAGGACATTTACAAATGCGTTCGAAACTATATTTTGTTGACATAATAAATAATATTCACACAAAACAAGTTAGCCACTTTAACCGCAAGCCAAAATTAAAGGAAGTGCACCCACATTTTGAAATGAGGGAGAATGGGAAGTCTATTAGAAAAACCTCCCTAAATACGCTCGACGCTGATGAAGGAATCTATATTATTGAATACTATGCCATGGATTTGTTTAGCTTACCCTGAATATTTATTAAAACTTATAATGTCAGTTTACAATACATACGCGCGCGCGCACACGCGCACACGCACACACACACACACACACAGCCTCTCATCGTTCTAAATGTCTAATATTTAACACAATAAAGAATTAAGGACGAATAAATTAGATTTACTAAAGGAATGTATCTCAATTTTCCACAGTTGGAAGTGGAAAACGATTTATGAAAATTTACTACAAAATGAATTTCTTCAATATCAAACCCAGATCTTCCCTTAGCCTGTTTCTAAAATGGAAACCCAAACGTGATCTGGCGCACATATTATTTATAGATCACACGAATTTGTCACATTTTAGCACCGTGTCTTACTACCCGTTCGGGTTATGCGCTCAAGTACTAATTACTTTAATGGATCAGGAATTGGTAAGTTTGAACTCGCATTTGCGTAGAGGTAGAGTGAAAAACTACTCCCAGTTCACCCAACTGAAATTTGAACCTCAAGCTCCCCCGTCCTCGACGGTTTAGCTCAACATGAAACTAGACGCTAATTAACTACACCACCGAAATAACATTAGTTAATAGTAAAATGTATAGCCTTCTTAAACACAGAACCTCTTGCTTAGTAGGCAAACAAACTACCGACTGAGATAAAGTGTCGATCTTAAGACCATACATGATTTCAGTTCTTACTTAATACTAGAGCAGAAGTGAACTGATACCCTATAGAACTTGAGGGAAAATTATGCGTGTCGCAAGTTATTTATTGGTATATTTAACTTAGGGTAGGGATAAAAAGCGTAGATTAATGGAAGTGCATTTACACTTCCAAGTTTTCTCCACCAGAAATAGATGAGCCTGACATTTAAACGTCATGCCCGCTTGCACCAGAGTGAACATTGGGAACCTCCCCCCCAGGTCTAAGACAGCACTCTCACGATATACTAAACTGCAGGAGGGGGGGGTCAAATCCTGGTCCACTGACTGCCACCCTTTTTAATCAGTTAGGGGATCTCCAGC
The DNA here is from genome assembly GCA_902141385.1 of Timema californicum. NCBI lineage: Eukaryota > Metazoa > Arthropoda > Insecta > Phasmatodea > Timematidae > Timema > Timema californicum. The sequence continues at coordinate 211,965 of CABFOW010000356.1, read as the reverse complement.
ACAACTGATTTCAACTTGACATAGGTTTGGTAACAAAATAATTACTTTTATTTCGAAACAATGAAAATTACTCATAGAGGGTAAGGTCAAGGTAGTAAACCCACACCCGCATTTGCATGGAAAGAGAGACTAGGAAAGCACCTTACTGGAATCCAATCTCCAGGTAAAATATCATGACATGCAGCTAATATCTGGTTTGGAACCCCCTGTCGTGTGTGTGTCTATCGTCATAAACATACAAGATGTTATTCATCGCGGGCCTGACGCTTTATACAACGATGTGATGTGAATTTCCATTCTACTTCCACGAAAATTCTATACACTTCAGTTCTACACCTAGTATTTTCTTATAACTTTAAGAAGTGATCGTAAAGTGGAGGGGTTCGGATCTCTGCTATTTAGTATTCACTTATACCCTCGCAATATATAGGACAACCATTTACGTAGTACCGTTCAAGGAGTTTTAAAAAAATGGCTGTCATGTCTCTTGCAAGTGTGAGCACTTTTCCATTGATGGTAAACCGCTCTCCTTTTCACTCAAATGTGGGTACATTAAACTACTCTTATTGATTTAATTTATTTAAGGTAGGGGATAAAAAGCATATATTAATGGAGGTGCACTTACATTAGCGTGTATAGGGGATGAGAATAAACACAATGATAAATCACAAATTGAACCTACACTCACAGTTGAGTCGGGCGAGATTCTAACAGGCTCAGGATGGTTATTTTCTAAAGCGATTTTTCGCCATCCCTCCATCTGGGTGCAGCTACAGATATTCTAAATTCTATCTTCCTCATTCCCACTCAATTGGTATAGGCATGTGAGTGTTTCAAACGTTTAAAAAGATAAAAACTTACACTTTTTGTTAAGAAACCATGTTTTTATTTTATTTTTAGCACTGCGTCTTACTAACCGTTCAGGTTATACGTATAAATGCGATAATTAGGCTACTTAAATGGAGTAGGAATGAGATAGGACGCATTTTAGAGGTAATCTACCAACATTTTCTTGGAAGGAGAGTAGAGAACCTTCCGGGGAAAAAAACCCTTCAAACTACAAAAGGGATTCGAACCTCGAGCTCCCCCGTCATGATCATACCGGTCTAACTCGAGGGTGACACCTTATACTATTCGATCTCTGAAGTGAGTTTTTATCATGTTAATTTAATATTTAGTAATATTTAGTAGACCATATAACCACCAAAGTGGGCTTGGTAATAATCAAGAAAAGTGATCCACCTAACGTCATTTGGGTTAATACTATTCTTATAAGAGAGTAGTGATCCCTTTGACCTAAGTGGGATCAATACTAGGCTTACTAAGCCTATTAGGGTAAAGTAGTGATCCAAATTACGTCATTTGAACCCGTATTAATTCTTATGGGAGAACCGTAGTGATATATTAGATATAAAACTTATATTTTACCACTACCCTCACAACACTTAAATAATACTAAAAAAAAGTATCAGCTTTCAGTGAAGCTGAACAAAATTTACATTCAATTTCTTGTGATTTGGATTCTACAAGGGTCTTTAATTCATTAATATTGCACACACAATTTGAATAAAATATTCATATTTTTTCACCATCATTTGAACACTCATCACTAGTGCATTGATAATTACGCTTTTTAGTGAGTTTATATTTTCAATATGAATTAAATTTGGGAGCTGTTTTCATCAATATGAAGTTTTATGACGTAGTAATTAATTTCCCATATGTTTATCTCAGTTAAACAATAGTTAGAGGCAAAACACTTAATTTGTTATAAATATATATATTTTTTTGATATAAATATATATATATTTGTTATAAATATATATATATTTGTTATAAATATATATATATTTATATTTGTTATATATATATATATATATATATATATATAATACCACAGGAGAGCTTAGCTTTTATTCAACGCCCACAGCAACGCACCACCCTATTTTGAATTGACGTTTCAATCATTCATACTCACCGAGTATGAACATATACGAACTCCGTGGTTTTTAACCGAAGGAATGTTTGGTACTGCTGAAAGTGGGGTTTTAAATCCAAATTAGTGAAAAACATTAATATTTTCAAACAAAAATTTCCACAAGTATATCATCAAACTTAAATACTTATTTAGGCGTCACTTTTGCAATAGACTTAACTGTCTATGACGGGGTGATCGAGGTATTGAATCCCGAACGCGTGCTCTGGGTGTGATTTAACCTATTTGGTTTTACACCCTCCCTCCACGCAAATTTGGGTATGTCTCCTCTAAGCTCAACCTTCCTCATCCTTAACACATTGGCGTAATTAATACATATGGCTATCACCCAAATGGGTTGTAAGACGTGGTGCAAACTAAGAGCAAACAAAAAGGTGTTATTTTTTAGCACCACGTCCTACTACCTGTTCATGCTATACGCATATACACTATTATGCAACTAAGTTAGGGTTAAGGAAGATTGAATTAAGAAGAAGTCTATCAGCATTTACATGGTGAAAGAGTGGAAAACCATTTTGGTAAAACCACCCTCAGTACACTTGACCAGGGTTCGACCCCTGATATCCCTCTCATCAGCAGTATAGTCCAACACGAGAGTGACGCCTAAGACCATGTGGCCACCGAAGCAGGTAAAAAATCATTTTTGAACTATATCATAATAAAGAAACGTAGATACTCTCTACGTATCCATTTTGTGTGGAGTCATTCTGAAAGGGGTTGGAAAGGTGCGATTTGGATAACCTTTAGGCCAGGTTCTTCCCCACATCCTCTTTTTTTAACATATTTAGATTCATTTTTATAATCTAGCCTCTGAATTCAACGTACCTCCCAGTTTTGGAATAATACTTGGAAGTTCAGGTCGAATGGTGAGCTGTTCTCTAAATCCTAACTATAAATACTAGGTCTGAGAGTCTTAAATTAAAAACTAACTTAATCACACGTTAAAGTATAAATAATACTATGACATGTGTGTATATAATTATATAATATATGTTTTTTGCTTTGTAATTAAATACGTCCTGACACACTTTGGAGGCTGTATGCTCTAATACAATATTCTCGCAATAGAAACGACTGCCGATGATCGTGGTTCAATACCGGTCGAGTTTATTGAGGTTGGTTTGTTATAAATGGTTTCTCACTTTTCTCCTCGCATTTCGGGTACACTTCTAAATTCAATCTTCTTCATTCTTAACCCATTAACATAATTAGTATATACGCATATAAAACAAATGGCCAAGGACGTGGTGTTAAAATAAGTTCGGTTTAAGTATAATTATTAAGAGGGATGTGATAGAGCACTGAAACTTGTGGTAGTCGTTTAGAAATGCCACATTATTAAAAAAGTTGTTAGATATTGGTGACCTGGTGGTCTAGGGGTAAGGTGTCAGACTTCTATGCTGGCGGCCGGGGTTCAATCCTCGGTCCCGGCAAAGATTTATCTGATTACCAAATCCTTCCTTCACCTCTGACAAGACATCTTGTGAATGTGAGGAATGCCAGGCCTCCACCGTGGTTCGGATTCCACGTTAAACTGTAGGTCCTCCATTTCATCTCACAATCACCCTACCACTACACATTAGCGTAAGTGCGTATAGCCCGAACCGGTAGTAAGACGCGGTACTAATAATAATAATGTTAGATATTTAAAAAAAATTGAATTCAACATAATGTAGATGAAAATTATCAGAAGGTTTCTGTTGAGTTATAAACTTAAAATTTTTAGTCAAAAGTTATTATTTAAATACATCGTCTACTCATGCGAGACTTTATATTTCTAAGATTAAAGCAAAATATTATAAAGTTTGATCTAGCCTTCCTCGATGAAATAAAGTCACGTTTTGAAAGGGTCAAAATAGAAAATTTTAAGATAGTGTGGGATTGACTGGTAAGAACCTTTCGCCTAAATTTTGCTGGAAACCATATAAAAATATACAAATCATTTTAAAATAATCCGGGTTTCTAAGTATCTGCAACACTTTTCAGTGTTAAACCATACAATGAACGGATGGTCAGGATCTACAAAGTAAGCCTAAAACTCACACATGCACTACCACTGGATTCCGTCTAATGGTCATCCGACCATCAACATTTTCCGTACCATTGTTAAGTTGAGGTAATTAATGTATGGGGCTCAAATTTAGAATAACTAGACATTCATACAAGTTGCACAAAATAAAATAATATTGATATTAATCATTATTATTATAGTTATAATATTATAAATATTTCTATAAAACTAAAATTATTGATAAATATAGTAATATAAGTATTAATAATCAAATAATAATAATTATGCTACTATATATTATATATTTCTACAATATTATAATGATTTCTTTAATATTTTTAATATATCAATTAATTATTTATATTCTTAATATCTACATATTTGTATTAAAATTTATTTATATTAATTAAAAAACCTTGAATTGAAATATTAATATATATTATTAACAACAGTAATAATATTATTAATATATTATTAATAATAATAATAATAATAGTAAAATATTGCATGTAAAATTTATAACATTTTTACTATAAAATCTTCGATGAAATATTTATATTATTAATAAACTTAATAACTCAATGATTGAAGCCCTTATTATTGCATTGGTAAAATATATTTCTGGTGGTCTGACTGGGATCTTTTATATTTAAAACAGTAGAACAACCTTCAAAATGGTAGATTTCAATTTCGTGATTAAGGCAATTTTTGCAGAGATCAATTTTATAGTATAATGCTCTAGGCCAACCACCCACTGGTACATGACGTCTTTAAATAATTGTACCTACAGCCTAGGCATTGTTGAAATAAATAAATTCAATCTCTTAAAATTATATTTAAAAAAATCCTACCAGTAATATTTGACAAGCAAGCTAAGGCGTCTAACTCGTTTACTCTAGTTTGGAAAGGACGAAGTGTTTGGGGCTTGAATGTCAACCGGTTATACTGTGGGTAGTATTTCCTAAATGGTTTTCATATTTTTCTCCACTCAAATGTGTGTACATTCCAGCTCAATTACATTTTGGTCATACCACACCTTGAATATTGGCCTAAATATTTGAATAGGTTGAATAGGTTGCAATACGTGGCACACAGTAATGAATCCAACCAAAATAATTTTAACCTCATACATTAGATGTTTGAAGTAGTGTCATGCATCACGACATGCAGCGGGATTGGGAGTGTTTTATATATTATAGAGTATGGAACAGAAAGAGATAGGGTGTAATGAGGAGGACTGAATATGACTAACTCAAGATAGGGGTAAGGTGTAATGAGGTGAACTGGTTTGAACTACCTCTATATAGAAATAAGGTGTAATGAGGTGGAATGGTTTGAACTAGTTCAATATATAAATAGGGTGTAATGAGGTGGACTGGTTTGAGCTAGCTCAATATAGAAATAGGGTGTCATGAGGTGGACTGGTTTGAATTACCTCTATATAGAAATAAGGTGTAATGAGGTGGAATGGTTTGAACTAGTTCAATATAGAAATAGGGTGTAATGAGGTGGATTGGTTTGAACTAGTTCAATATAGAAATAGGGTGTAATGAGGTGGACTGGTTTGAACTAGTTCAATATAGAAATAGGGTGCAATGAGGTGGACTGGTTTGAACTAGCTCAATATAGAAATATGGTGTAATGAGGTGGACTGGTTTGAACTAGCTCAATATAGAAATAGGGTGTAATCAGGTGGACTGGTTTGAACTAGCTCAATATAGAAATAGGGTGTAATGAGGTGGACTGGTTTGAACTAGCTCAATATAGAAAGAGGGTGTAATGAGGTTGACTGGATAGAACTGACTCAATATAGGGATAAGGTATAATGAGGTGGACTGGATAGAACTAACTCTATATAGGGATAGGGTGTAATGAGGTGGATTGGTTTGAACTAGCTCAATATATAAAACCGTGTGTAATGAGGTTGACTGGATAAAAACAGCTCAAGATAGGGATAGGCGACGTATATTTGTAAGTCCGGCATTCAGCTTTCGAGTGTCTAGTGACATTGATTATGTAGGAAGTAATTTTATTTCGTTGCTTCGTTGAGTCACGTTAAAAATAATCTTCCGAACACTCTTCTCAAATACCAATCTTATTTATTTGCGTATGTAGATGTTAAGTCGGCCCATCCTTTAAATCTTGCAGCATGTTAAGAAAGTAACGTATAGCGAAGTATTTTCACAGCTGTGTTTGTACATACACGAAAGCGTGTCTGCATCTGTCTTTCAACTCTGTAAACTTGTCTCTATAACCTCCTCCAAACAAATAGAAAGAACTTAACATCACTTTGGGTAAGTTAAACTAGAATAATTTTAGCGTTGTTTAGTGGATTTAAAAAAATTTAAGAGCTTATAGTATTGGTCTAGTTGCCATCTGACTTTCAAATAAAGAACCCGAGTTCCTATTCCCGTGATATATTTAAACGCTAATAAGATGCTAATTTAGTCGAGTTTTTATTTACTAAACTTATGATTACAACACTACAGGTTGTATAATTTATTTATTATGCACCGTAGTACACGTGGGATATATGTTAGACTCCTCATGCCTCTTTAACCAGTGATGGGAAGATAAGGGTTCGGATCCAAGTCGGTTGTAGAGAGTCTTGTTTTATAAATATTTTCTCTCTATTCCTCCATTTAAATGCGATTGCATTTCTTTTTAATGCTACCTTACTCATTACTAGCTCCTTTAGAATGTTTATTTAAATTTATTGCAGGTATTTAACCTACACTTTCTGAACAGACTGATTATATCAGGAAACGAGAATGTCTATAAGTGATAGCGAAAAGGCCTACCAAATTTGCCAGGAAAAGTATTTTCACATACCTTCCAGGTTTGTTTTACATGCTACAATCGACATGTATTGACAGCTTTACTTACCCGTCGAAGAAAGTTGTGCTACGGACTTTTGTCGCTCAAGAAAATCTGTCGATCCTTGCTGGGTTTGAACCCATGACCATACCTTCTACAGAAAAATTTACCGTTGGGATCCCGATTGGATAGTAAGAAGATTTGGACAAAAATTACTAAAATTTTATGTAGCAAAAATTCAATTGCTTTCTCATGTAATTTTATCACATTTAATAGGATGATACATAATAATATTTATTTATATTTACGTCTCCCAGCTTTAGATGGAACAAAACTAAAAATATATTTATATTAATCCCTCACACACGCATTTCAAATAAACATTCACATCTTCTCTAAAACACTTTCTATCACCACATTTTGTCATAGTATAAGACTTTTGTATATTATTTTTTTATTTATGGTATTTTTAAAACTATATTTCTATAAAACTTGGCAAATAAAACCACATTAACATGGGAAATCGTATCTTAACCTGCCGCAATGTCACAAGCAGGCGGAACACAAATTATATCGTGATAGAACACAGAAGTAAACCTACGAGGAACAGTTCACGTTGCGGATCATGTGTACAAACACTTAATCTATTTCAAAATAATAGCAACATAAGCATTTGTTTACATAAATATTGCCCAAGTTCCACGCGTATCGATAGTTTTGTTTACCTTTCCTTTAATCAAGGGACGTCATCCTCTGCTATTTTCTTTCTATTTGTCACTGAAATATCATTGCATTTTGAAAACCTGGACTTCATTAACAGATTTATCTTTGATGTCTGAAATGGTAGTCATTTTAATCTGCATGCTTGACGTGATATTGCTTTAGTGTTTGTGTTTGCATTTTACCCCTGTGAACCGTGTGATTGCATTACATCTACTAGTTGTTTTCTCTATGGAAGTAAAGCGGGGGCTCACACACAGTTCATGAGGTTAAATGTATTTGGCTTCCCGCTTTTAGTTGGCCGTCCAGTGGGCATGACGAGCCATATAAAAAAACACAACAAAAAACAGGGAGTTTCTCAACTTCCAACAATGAACTATATAATATCTCATCAGTATTTCCCCAAATTTAATTGTCAAGGAATGGAAGTGATGAATTTTATAATTATGACGGACTTCAAACCTTTGCTAAAACCCGCTTATGGCCGAATGGTCTAAGGCGTCGTCTCTGAAATGCCGATGACGTGGATATCGTTGTTAGAATCCCGGTCGGGGGTACTGAGGGTGGTTTTCCTGAAATAATTTTCCATTCTCTCCACGAAAATTTGGGTAAACTTCTTATAAAGTCAGCCTTCCTTATCTTTAACATATAAACGTAATTAATACATAATATGTGTATAGCTCGAACGTGTAGGAAAACGTGGAGGCATGGTGCTAAAAAAAACTCTGAAAAAGAAACCCCAAGCAATTTTTATAATTGGGCGGGGATTAGTAAGCTATAGTTTTAGAGGAAATGCGTCTGAAATTACATTGAGGGAGTGTCGAAAACAATCTAGGAAAAATAACTCCCAGTATACCCGACCGGAACTCGATACTGGACCTCTCAGTCATCGACAAACCAGGTAAGACTAATCCACTGAAAAAGGAAGATGTTTTTTTTTCAATACCCTAAGCTTTCTTGAAGTTGTATACATCAATATTGAGGTATGTCTATACGTGAAGATAGAATACACCATAAGTATCCATAGCAGACGTGTTAAACGCTTTTGATCATATGAACCACAATGAAAATAATAAAAACACTCAAGGGGCCGCATTTATTAATTACTCTATGGTATTGTGAACTCAAAAGTTCATTGCAGCGCTTAAAAAGCACATCACCTTTCCCTGTCTCGAGCTAGCTCTATCCAGTCCACCTCATTACACACTATCTTTTTTAGTTCCATACTAATGTTATCCTCCCATTTGCATCTAGGTCTTCCCAATAGCCTCTTCTCATTGGGTTTACCAGTCTTTACCGTGAACAAGGTTCTAGATTATTCTATTTGCGCTGCACTTCCTGTCCACCGTAATCTACGAAAATGATCATCCTAACAATGTCTTGTGATGAGTACATGGTATGTAACTCATCATTATGTTACCTCTTCCACTCCTCAGTTTCCTTACTATAAACAAACAAAAAATATTGTCACTATTTTTGTTTTATGAAAAGCTTAGTTAATAATTTATTATTAGAACAAAGAGAATTGAGATGGTACAGGAAGAATACTCTTTTAAAAAGAAATTAAAAACCTTTTAGTCACAGAATATTAAAATGAATGTTGGGCTTAAATCGTATGCGTAGTTCGTGGTTTATCAGTTTTTTTTCTTCATAAGTAAAAACAAAGATTACATATATTTGGTGTGTTAATTCAACATTTTTAATAAGTCGTTAGCGAAAAAGAGTAAAAATTCGTTGCACCATTCACACAAAAAGTTGATTTAATATTTATTGGTTCTGTATTAAAATTATTTAAACTACAAAATATAAATACCAGTTATAGTGGTCGAATGGTCAAAGGCATCACTCTCGCGTTAGACTGACCTACTGGTAATGGGAAGACTAGGGACTAGAATCCTGGTTTGGTCTACTGAGGGTGGTGTATCCAAAATAGTTCCCCACTCTTCTATAACGCAAATGTTGGTAGATTACCTCTAAAATGCTTTATTCCTAATAATTAGAGTAATTATAATATATGCATATAGCCTGAAAATGTATTAGAACACGATGAAATAACAAAATCCTTCATTTGCCTTTACTTTATCGAAACTAAATAGTCACGTGGAAAATCGCCACTTAGCTGACTTTCTCTTGGGGAAAGGGGTTAAGTATAATTCATCAATTCATTTCACACCCGGGTCAAGAGTTTGACATGTTTGATGTAAAATCAAACCCTTTATTAATTGTTAACTAGGTGTAAAATCAATCAAACTAAATTAATACGTAAATACTAGTAGCGATACAAAATAAGATAACATTTTAAGTACTCAAACAACATGATATATAGACATATATCTTGTCGAATGAGCATATTATTTTTGGGGGGGAGTTAATTTAGGGGTAGTTTAAATTGATATGTGTTATTTATTTACTTAAGTACTTTATCGCATCAGGAGTTCTAAAGTTTATTGCCACAATCACGAAAGTACGCACACACTCCTATTTGGAGCTATTTCTAGCCTATACACCTCATTCCACCCCATCTTTATATTTAGTTAGATCTATCCAGTCCAACTTATTGCCTTAGGTCTTCACAATGTTCTCTTCCCACTGGGTTTTCCAATTAATACCTCGAACGTGATTTTGGTTTCTTATTCGCGCTGCATTTTCTGCCAACCGTAGCCAGTGAGATATAATTACCCTAACAATGTTTATTTTTTGTGTTGATTGTTAGTATCATTATTTGAATATAAATTTTTCTTTGGAATTAAGTACAACTCTATGGACCGTGTGTATGAGTCACCAGATCCAAAGAGACGTTATACTACAGATCTTATAAATTGCCCTTGTTTATTTATATCAACACCTCTTGATATTAAGTTTATTTAGTTTTATTAATTAGTTGACAGATAGCTCGTAGTCTTAGGGAGGAAATGAGTATTTTGCTTTTGTTTAATTTATTTGAGATCTTATGGTTTTATCCAAACGTTCGCTGAAATTTATAGATCAGAATCGGTTTGATTGGCTTATATTCATTCATAAGATCTCCAAAACTATAAGTTTATCTAATATATTTGCAACAAACCCTAGTAGCTGTATATTAATACCATAGTTAGTTTTCTAGTGGATAAATGTAGGCCTATCTTTTAGGTAAATGTAAGAAAAAATTGTATATTGTTTTGAAATAAATAGTAACAGGACACAGAACGAACACGGCACCCATGGTTTACATTTATCGCCGACAATTTTGTGGCACAACTGGTGAATTTGTTGACAAGCCAGTTAAGAGCCACTACTTTAAATTAATTCCATTTCCTTCCAATATTATGCTTGTCCAGTTACATAATATTCACCCTCCTCAACCCTATAGCAATAAATCTAGGCTATCTTAGATTATCTTTAAACTAAAACATAACTGTTCATATTACAATTTTAAAGATATATTTGGGGACATTTTCTAACACATTTTAGCTAATCAATTTTTTTTTGCATTTCTCATCTAAAAATAAATGATTTTATTCGTGCAATTTTTAAAAATGGAGAGTTTAGCTTATGGTGAATCCTTATGTTTTATGTGCACCGGAATCCAAAATATTTGATAATGGAATTCTTTTTGTCCCCATGTCTACCTGTATGTCTGATTATCTGTCTCTCCGTGGTCACAGCTCTCAAATGGTCTAATGTATTTTGTTCAAACTCGATATTTATATAAAGCTATACTTTTGGACGTTTCTTTTTAATTTTTACCCTAGCCCTTAAATTAATGGTAGTTTAGTAATGAATTATATTTTATTTCCAAATTTTTCGATAATAACTCTAACTATTTAGATTAAAATGCATCACTAAGAAGCTTTTAAATATTACCATATATTTTTTTTAAATAAATATTTGTAAAGGTTAGTATTTGTAGCATTGGGCCACAAGAAATAAACAAGAAACTTGGTACTCACCCCATAGCACTGCTCCCCGAATCCAAGCATAATACAACTACACGCACCATCGACATAATTGAGACTGATCGCCTGTTGTTGTGAAAATAGACGGAAAGAACTTGAGCTACAAAGACTCTAGTGGCAAAGACATTTCACTCGTATAAAATTTAGGATGACCTCGAAATGCTGAGACGTGTGTAGAAGCTTTTGGTCATGCGCATATTATGTTCCCGAATGTTCCATTTCTTTCTCCCCCACCCATTTTCCCGTCATCCAATGTCTCAGGGTTGTATTGTATATATAGTGGCGGCTGGGCAACCAGTCGTCACTCTTGGACTTTATTATAGTTGAGGGAAGGAGAAGCTCCGGCCTAAGATTTGTAAAATTTAAGATCTCAATTCTTTTTGGCTTCTTAATTAATTTCTTTATATAGATATATA
>CABFOW010000356.1:167157-200050 GCA_902141385.1 Timema californicum | reverse complement strand
ATATATATATATATATATATATATATATAATATAATATAATATAATATTATATTATATATATTTATTATCTTCTATATCTTTTTTCTAAATTCTCTTTCGGCCTTTTGGTAAATATTATATACAAATATATTTGACTCTTTTATTTACATCGTGTAGTCAATTCATAAAAAATCGATTAGAGACTATATCGATCTAATCATGTGGCCTGAGGTGAATCGATTATTGCATGTGAAAATATTGACTATCATTAACTTTGGGCTGTAATGCCGATATTTAATTCTATTACTTAGCAGGAAATATCTTGATATCTTAGTAAAAAATCGGGATCTTTGTAAAGCGTTAGGTTTAACTTGATTCTCTGAAAGATTGTGACGTCGTTAAGATTTAGCTTGTTATTCTGCATTAAAAAAAGGTTATAATGAATATTTTGTTATGGCTTTAATATTGGTTAGCGTTAGTTTTAATGGGATGTAGGTTATTTATTTTGAAGACTTCTTATGGACTAATTGTAAATAACTTACGAGACGTATTTAATTTTGAATTGAATATTTTGTTATGGCTTTGTCATTGCTAGCGTTAGTGTTAATGGGATGTAGGTTAATTGTTTTGAAGACTTCTTATGGTCTAATTGTAAATAACTTATGACGCGTATTTAATTTTAAATTGATTATTTTGTTATAGCTTTGATATTGCTAGAGTTAGTTTTAATGGCATGTAGGCTAGTTTTTTTGAAGACTTCTTATGGACTAATTGTAAATAACTTATGAGATGTATTTACTTTTAAATGCTTAGTTAGGATAATATTTACACGATATTTATTACGTCAGGAAAGTACGATTTGGAGTCGTGATCTATAGATAATGTTATTACAGGGCTAATGCCTCATTTGATTATTGTATTCTTAATGCTGGTGGCCAATATATATACATTGTAATTACCTTTATTGAAACTTCGCCTGCTACCTGATTATTGAAATAACGACTTGTTGGAAAATTTTGTAAATTTTAATGATCATATTAGTCAGTTTTTAAAAATCTATATTCTCAAATGAAATTAATGTCTTATTAGATAAATATTAACTTGAAGCCACTTAATGCTTTATTTAGTTGATTTGGTTTACCATATCCCTTAGGTTGTGTAACCTTTAATTTTTTTAATTTAATTCTGAGAGGAATGAATACCTTTTAACGATTTATATGAGGTTAACCGTACACATATCTTCTTCCGCAACTGGTGTGAGTTGCGAGATCTGAGTTTAGAATCTTCGAACTCGGGTATTCAAAGCACAGAACTCCAATCACTCACTCCTTTTGCCCCCTTTTTATCCTCTTTTTGATTTTTGTTATTTGGACCTCCAGTTTGTTCCTTTTTTTTAAAAGGAGGGTTCATTTTTACTAATTAGTTATTTTAGAAAAATTGAAATATTTTGAAAATGGATCTAACGATTTGGTTTAAAATGTAGGAGTATATTTGGGAAGTGTTTGACATGACAAATAAAACTGTATACTTTGTTTTTGGGGAAAGCTTATTAAAGAGTTGAAAATTGGTTTTATTTTAGTTTCAATATTTAAAAAAATATTTCTGGCCACTTGGTTCAAAATTGATATATGTTAAGGTTTTTACGTTACACTTAACTACAGATTTTTAAAAGTCTTTTTATAGTCGTTTAATGATGAATGGTTTATATAAAATTTGAAATTTTTGGAAATTTGTTCTAATAATTTATTTCAAAATTGGTATTGGTGGATGGACTGATTTACTTGGTCATTTATATTGTTTCTGTATGTTTATAAAATAATTTAATTTGATGTTAGTTTGCTTGCATCAAATTATAGAAATTTGAAATGTTTTGAAATTAGCCTTGAAGACTTTGCTCAAAATCAATATCTGTGACTAAATAGTGTTTCAAATTAAATAAAAATATATATTTATTTTTACAAATTTTATTAGGGTAGTTTATAAATGACTTACTTTTGAAAATTGGTAATCTACTAAAAAGATTTAAAAAATGTTTTGACATTTATTTATAAAGGTTGTATATTGTGATTAACAAAATGATTACGCTTTTCGGTGACCGCGTGGTCTAACACGCTAATCTAGTTTTGGATTAATTGATCAAAGACGGGGTTCATTCTCGGTCGTATGAACTAAGGGTGGCTTTTCCTAAATGGTTTTACACTCTCTCTCTCTCTCTCTCTCTCTCTCTCTCTCCACGCAAATGTGGGGGCATTCCCTTTATATTAAGCCTTCATAATCTCTAACCCATTAGTACAATTAGTACATAGGCGTATAACCTGAACAGGGTTTAAGGCACATTGCTAAAAAACAACAAAACGATGTGTTTGTTTTTATAAGGAAAACTTATTAAAGGGTAGTTTACTTAAAAACTCGTTTTGAAAACTTTATTTGTAGCTATAGTACACACTGTGAGAAAGTTTCTCTGACTTTTTCATACCATTTATTTTGAAACTAGTTACAACGATTTTTTCAAAATTGCTATCGGGAAATACTTTACATAATCAATAATAATGCATGTATAAATTTAATTAATTTAAGTGTTGCTTTTTTACGATAAATTATATAAAATGTGACATTTTTAAAAATTGGCCTTGAAGTTTAATTTCAAAATGGGTACACTTAGAATAGTTTTTCAAGATAATTGAGAGATCGTTCTATTTTTACAAATTAAAAAAAAAGGGGAATTTTTTAAATTCTTATTTTATATATATTTTAAATTTTATATTAAAACTCTTTGTGTTGGATATATATATATATATATATAATGTTTATATAAATAGTTTTTACTTTGATTAAATAGATAATTTGTTTGGTTTATGAGGAAAATTTAATTAAGGGTGGTTTACCAAAAATCAATTTTGAAAATCCTATTCCAAGCTATAATAAGCAATGACATGCAAATATTTGTGCGATTGTATCGTCTGTAATGATTTTATCCGCATCTTTTTTTATCACTTAATAGAGATTATAAGATCTAGTCAAACTTAATAATATTACAAATTTATTTAATAGAAATAATCAAATCTAGCCCAGCTTACTAATTTTACAAATTTATTTAATTTACACTATACTCCACAGCAAATATATCTACGTGATGTAACGTCTTCACCCTCTCTCTCTCTCTCTGCCAGACATCCAAGCAAGAATGCTATAGGAAAAAAGACGAGGGACGACTGCATCTCGTTACTAGGATATTATAAAAGCAGAAGCTTCGTTAACAACATTATTGGAAAACGAACGGAACACTCGCGCAATAGTCACTGAAAAATTAAGAACTGCGTTCATCGAGACAAGACATAATTTTTTTATTAATCACCAAATCGGAGTCAAGACCGTAATTATTCCATGTCGTTCACTAGATTGGATCAATCTTGTTCCAATCCCCATTTAATCATCCTAGTTCCCTAAGAAGTAAAATAGCAGCGCGTGTGATTTCAACTAGCATAATATTCAACCTTTTCTGTGCAACAATAAAGCTGAATAAATTATTTATTATTATTTAGCACCGCGTCTTACTACCCGTTCGGGTTATACGCTTTAAGTTCTAATTACGCTAATGGATTAGGATTTGGGAAGGTTGAATTAGAGGAAGTGAACCCGCATTTGCGTGGGGAGAGAGAGTGGAAAACCATTTAGGAAAAACCACCCCCAGTTCACCCGACCGAGATTCGAACCTCGATCTCCCCGTCCTCAGCAGTCGAGCTAAACACGACTAGCGCGTTAGCCATCTACACCACCGAGGCGCGTAAAGCTGAATAAACACTTTATTAAATCTGCATAAGTGATTTCAGTTATGAACTGATAAAATTTTTCCAATACGAGCTATTCCCGCAGATAGAGAGTCGAGGTCAAGAAACAAATGATAATACAAAAGTTTTTCCCTCCACGCGGCTTGAACCGCGAACCATAACACTAATATTTTATGATCACCCATGTGAACTACGAACAGTAACCTTACACGTGGCATTTAATTTATAATATTTATATTTAAGTTTATAAATACAACACAATTTAAATAGTAAAAACCAATACTAATGTTAGATTGGTGAAATAGTATCTTAGTCAATGTATAACTTGACAACTTGGTATATATTACATTCTTTACACATATATAAAACCATGGGGATTTGACTTGGCTGGAATCCCATCTAAATGCATCTTGGAAGGATTCCACATTTTAATTTTAATAGGTTTTCTCACCATCTCTTAAGATTAGTGTCTGAACACTTTAACTACTATCATGATATCTTATAATAAATTAGTTTGTTAACTGGATATGTGGTAGTGTTACTTACGTATATAAAACGTTATCAATCACTTATCAATCAACTCAAAATAACCTTAAACATGTATTAGTGGTAACTGGTAGCGTAGTTTAAGTGTTAGTTATGCATTGTCTGTTATGCCGAAAAGAGGGAGGTTGGTCTTCAAATCTTTGTCTGGTGAACTTGGGGTGTTTATTTCAAAAAATAGTTTCCTATTCTTCTTCCAAACAAATACGGGTAATATACCTTTTAATAAACTTGGCTTGACCCTTAGTTACTGGCGTAATTCAAATGATCCTCGACGGGTAGTTAGACGTGGTGGAAATAAAATACAACCCCTTAAAAATTAGCTTTAATTGAGTGTTTATTACGTAGTTTTAGCAAGAAATATTTTCAAAACAAAAAATAGGCTTGTATCGAAATAACTCTTTTGTAATATTTGTACTAAATATCAAAATTTCTATATTGTGAGAGACTTTATCTTTCCAACCTAGAACTTTGTTGTTTATTATCTTGGTCAGCTTGTAGATTCAATTCAATATTGTCATTTGGCCGCTAGGAGCTAGTAGTTTTTATTTTATTATTTTGCTTCCCCTCTCTCTTTCTGCCACATGTCCTTTTCTTCACTCCAGCGTGTCAGAGTGATTGTACAAATGTGCTGATTGTATATCTGCTGAAAGCATTCAACCCGTAACAAGTTTTCCACAGCAAAAATAATGGATGGGAAAGTTGACGCAACAGGCGTTGGTTGGTAAAAAAAAATCCTCGGCACTTTTTTAACATCTCGATTGATGATTCTAGGATATTGATTTGTCTTTTTTTAGTGATTGATTTCCTTAACCATGTTTTATCACAAAAAATTATCTAAAAAGTAATTTCAGAAAAAAATATGAGATTAAAAATATAATAAATACCATTTTATTGATTATATGTTTTTCCAGTCCATCATTATAAAACATGCTAAGACATGATATTTAAGGATGGGGAAGGTAGAATTTAGAGGAAATGTACCCATATTTACTTGGATAGATATTGGTAAAACATTTAGAAAGAACACAGCATCAGTACACCCATCTAAGATTCAAGCTTATAGCTTATCACCTACAAAGATGACCATATAACGTTCCACCCTTAGAGTGATTTGCAAAACAATTGCCAGATATTACCCTCTGTCAACGTAACTTTTTTGAATGGGCAGTTACTACGATCACAGTAGGATCGATTAAATTATTGTCAGGTCCTCAACAGAATAACTGGATAAGATTTTACTGTCCCTAGGGAGGCTATGAAGACTTCTTGCCAATTCTAGGGAAGTTGCTAAAATCAGTGAAACACTTCAAATTTAAGTTAATTATTCAAAATATGGAACTTTTTGAGTTGAAGTTATTCTAAAATAAAAGTTAGCTTAACTTTTTTTAATTCATCCAAAAAAAGATCAGTACGATTCCTTAATTCTTATTTAAATTCCTTCATTTATCCGTTTTGTGCCAAGACATGAATATATAAAAACAGAGTAGGTCCAAGTTTATGTTCGGATGTTTTATGTATAAAAAAAGTATTTTTTGATTTGATTTTACAGTATTAACTACCGATTAAAATAGACAAAATGATATGTATCATTATAAATTACAACGAAAATAAAAATATACATGACGCAAGAGATAATTATTCCTTTTTTTGATGCAAAGTAATGCATTTATTATCACTGTACACTTATCTTGTAAAAAAAGTGAGCTTTTTGAAGAGATTGTTAAAATTAATTTGTTTGAATTTTAATACTTTAGCTTAAGGCTAGCGTAGAAAAGGAATTTGTTTAAATAAACGTGTTATTTCTGAGCAATTTAATTCTAACGCTGAAAAATGCCTACCCATGATCTTATCATTCAATATGCTTAATTGAATACGTTGTTAAAAGTTTAGACTTATTATCTTTAAATCGGATTACACACTAGCGGACCAAACGCTGACGTGAACATCGCCTGTGTCGATGAAACCACAAACGCCGTTGCGAACACAATTTTGTTCGATATTTGTGACGTGCTCCGTTCCACCCGGAGTCAATTTTGATCCCGTGTATCAAAGGAATTTTTGGATCGCTATTACGCATAGTGTGGAAGTTTGCCGAACCTGCTTTTCTCCCCACACTGCAGCCAATTCTTCCTTTTCACTTGGCGAAAACAAATGGGATGGGGAGGAAACGTAGTTGGACGT
Organism: Timema californicum; assembly: GCA_902141385.1. NCBI lineage: Eukaryota > Metazoa > Arthropoda > Insecta > Phasmatodea > Timematidae > Timema > Timema californicum. Next base: position 193,555 of record CABFOW010000356.1, on the reverse strand, counting down.
TTGAAAGTTTGTGACGTGACGGGTTTGTGGCACGGCCCGGTGGCCTGAGGAAATATTTTGGCAAACACTAGACAGAGCTCACAACGGCGTTCGGTTTGCTAGTGTGTATTCCACTTTAGAGAAACTTAAACCATCAATCCCGAGGAAAATATAAAATAATCAACCTGTGGAAATTGTGAAATTTGGGCACCTTGATTCAGTCAAAAGTGGAAAAAGTTTATTTAAACCTTCCATTAAAAAATATCTAGGGAAATGTTAAAGTTTGATTATGAAACGCTAAAAACTATTCTTTTCACCCCTCCCCTATGAAAATATTTGACGAAAATGTTATACAACTCAATATTGTTATAGATTTGATATTTTAACGATTAGACTACCAGTAAATTCACGGCAAGTCAAGAAGGAATTTCCCATATCAGTGTGTTTACGTTTTATTAGGCAAATTTTAAAGATAAAACATTGAAACATTATCCAGAAATTCTTAAATAGTTATTAAATAGTCTTACTAACAACATATTTATTTAATATTGAAGTGATATTTTTGTTACCGCATTTTTTTAATCGTCTACAACTTAGAATATTGGCTTATTAACTAAATCGGACTCTGGAATCTTCCTTACTGAATATGGATTAAATAAGTCCTTGTAAGAATATGTCTTTAAACCGAAAAAATATATTTTTGAAATGCGTGTCAATGTTTCCAGGTGCAGAGTAGGCAATATCACTAGAATATTTCAGAATATAAATTTAATAGAGTCATAAATTAATATTTAAAAAAAATCGCTTAACGTTCATAGAATCAGAACCGGTGGGCTTGGGGACCAAGTCGTCCATCTTGTCTGGTTTGGATTGCTGGTGGAGGTTTATGTTAGATATTGAATCCTAACTTGAGCCACTTCGCTTGTCATATGCTTCAAGGCAGTGTTTCTAAATGGTTCCCAAAACCGTGGTGTCTCTTCTGTTCCTTCGTGCGAGGAGTAGTTAGCATCGCCAAGCAAAGGTCTTGTCTCTTTTATTCGTCGTGTGAGGCGAAGTCAGCATCGTTAATCCTTAGTCTCATCTCTTAAATTCATTCGTGTGAGGCGAAGCCAACATCGTCTTCTTATATTCATTCGTTTGAGGAGAATCCAGCATCGTTAATCTGCGGTATTGTGTCCTATATTCATTCATGTGAGGAGAAGCCAACAACGTCAATCCATGATCTTTTCTCTTTTATTACTTCGTGCGACGAGAATCCAGCAAAGTTAATCCATGGTATTGTCGTTTGTATTCATTCGTGCGACGAGAAGCCAGCATCATTAATCCGTGGTCTTGTCTCTTTTATTAATTCATGCGACGAGAAGCCAGCAAAGTTAATCCGTAGTCTTGTCGCTTATATTCATTCGTGTGAGGAGAAGCCAGCATCGCTAATCCGTGGTCTTGTCTCTTATATTAATTCGTGTGAGGAGAAGCCAGCATCGTTAATCCGTGGTCTTATTTCTTATATTCATTTGTGCGACAAGAAGCAAAGCTAATCCGTCGTCTTGTCTCTTATATTCATTTGTGTGAGGAGAAACCAGCACTGTTAATCCGTGGTCTTGTCTCATATTCATTCGTGTGAGGAGTAGGCAGCATCGTTAGTCCGTGGTCTTGTTTCTTGTGTATCACAAACAGTGAGGCTGTTGTTCCCCTGTAATTGCTTTCTCCCGCCTTGCATGCTCTCGGGCTCTGCATCACTCACTGGTAATTAACTGAACGGCGAACCAATTAGAGAAGAAATTATTTTTAATTACTCTTTTATTAGTTGAGTATAGGATAGTTAAGTGGGAATAAAAAAAATGTTATGGAACTTTATTCAGGGCAAATGTTCACTGAGGCCAATAACTTGATTACAACACTAAGTTGGTGACTTTCAGACTTTCAATCCATTGTCATCAGAAGCCTTAGACATTTTTAGGACGTACGGAGGATTAGGGGGGTTTTGTTTGAGGGTGAACAAATCAATTAAATTTTCAAGAAAAGTACATTTCATGTATCCTAATAGACAAACTATTTATATATAAATAAGTAAATGTCCTGACTCACTGACTGACTCATCAACACCCACCCCAAACCCTTGGATATAGTAAGCTGAACATTTTCACAGAAGTTACCTTTATGATGCAGACAAGGAATAAGGCCAGATTTTTTGAAATTAACACGAGATAGGGAATAAAGAGTATTTATAATTAATGTTTAGTTTCAAAGATATGAGCGAAGCCATCGTATAATTCAAGTGTATTATATTTTGAACTATTTACAACTTTTCAATAATACATTAATCAGTTTAGCTATAAGTATAGTAATACTTTTTACATTTTTATAAAAAAAATCATATTGTTTGGTGTTCTTTATTTCCCCCCTTTATAAATGGGTACACCTCTCTCTCTCTCTATCTCTCTCTCTCTCTCTATATATATATATATAACTAGATAAGATTTTAATATCCCTAGGGAGGCTATGAAGACGTCTTGCCGATTTTAGAAAAGTTGCTTAAATCAGTGAGACAGTTCAAGTTAATTATTCTTATTATGGAACTTTTTGAGTTGAAGTTATTCTAAAATAAAAGTTAGTTTCACTTTTTTTAATTCATCTAAAAAACGATAAGTACAATTCCTTAATTCCTATTTAAATTCCTTCATTTATCCATTTAGTGCCCAGACATGTATACATAATAAAGAGTAGGTCCAAGTTTATGTTTGTATGTTTCATGTATAAAAAAAAAGTATTTTTTCATTTGATTTTACAGTATTAACTACCGAGTAGAATAAACAAATGATAACTTACATCATAGATTGCAAGACAAATAAAAATATACACGACGTAAGAGATAATTAATCCCGTTGTTAATGCAAAGTAATGCATTTATTATCACTGTACACTTATCATGGATAAAATATATAAATAAAAAATAAAATTTTATTTCATATATGCTTCTTAAAAAGTAACATTATTCCGCTTTCAAGTTTGGTTTTTGATTCATCTTCTGTTCAATAATTTGGGGAAAGAGGTATCAAAAGCAAAAACTACGATTTATTTATTAATCTCATATGTTGTGTTATAAAAGTAGCTTAAGTCATTTCTTTACAACTATCAAAGTAAATATAGGCCTATACCACCTACCTTTAGCTAAGAGCTTTAAGCCTATACTAAAAAACCAATCGTTTCAAACTGGCAAAGAAATAATAACACTAATGCAAAAACATTTGCCAAGAATTTAGGGGAAAAAAACTGAACTACTTGGATGACAACAATTCTTACAAATCATACCATCATACATGCAACCTGATTTGTCCCCCATGGATTTAATAAATTCCCCGATAATATTAATATATTTTTTGATTTTATGTAATTACAAACTAACTTTGTATAGAAAATAATTATTATATAAAGATTTTGTTCATTTGCTGCGTATTAGCTTGATAAAGAGTTTCCACGATTTTTATAAGAACCTCATAATAATGTTTGGCTCGCAAATGTTGATAGTGGACAATAATTTAAGTGTATGTGTTAGAATTAAAAAAAAAGAAGGCTTGACATTAAGTGTATAATAAAATAGTATTTCACAAAATGTTTCTTCCTTCACATTTAATATATACAAGAATATTATAGATTAAAACACTTTCTTAAAGAATATTTTACAGGTTCGCCGAAAACTAAGAGCAACATCTTTGTGAGTGGTGCAGAAATTAACGCGTTAGTAGAAATGTATTTAGGTCCATGACATTTTGCAACACAAACCATAAACAGCTGATTAACGATACGTTCTATTTTCTCGTTGATAAACAGATCCTTAATATCAACATACAATGGATGTTTTAAAATTATTATATTGTACCATGAAATAAATCATAACAGAACAAGAACGGCATACATGCTTTCTATTTAACAAGTTTTTGTTTTATACATTTCACATCTGTTGATGCTTTTGTCTGCTAGTATTTCACTTTGTAGGGACTTGGAACACTAATTGCGTCGTTTGGTTTTTAAATGTTATTGGGTCTCCCAAGCTGATGTTGCACGGATAAAGAAAAGCTGAAGTTATTTCAAGTCTTGTCAGGCAGGCAACGCCACGTTTCTTTTCTACTCTGGTTTTTCGGCTAACGTGTGACACCAATAATCCAGTTGTTTTCGTCAGTATTAAATTTAATATTTATTATAATTTAAATTTTACGTTAAAAGGGTTGAACTACATAGAGGCAACCAATAATACATAATTTAAAAATTGAAGTAAGCCATTTTCTAATAGGTCGAATAAACACCTACAGACTGCATTGCAAGAATATGTCGAACCCTTAGAGTCCGTGGTCTGCATGTATAAGACCTATGATATGGTTGATACTATATTTTCTATCTATAACTAATAACCAATTAAACTTTTTAACCAAATACTTTTATTGGTTGTTTTATTAATAATGAAGGAAATTATTTGGTTGCATTTTAAACAGGTTCTACAAAATAATAATGCTTAAATTAGGTAAATATGGGAAGCAATAATGTTTTAAATGTGACACTTTAACTGCAAAATTTATTTAGTGAAATTGTTAACTTATAACACTTAAAATCGTATTAAATATATATAAGAATTAAATCTACATTTTAAAATAGCGTTTTAAGTATAACTTTAATAAATTAACAAGTCACTAAACCATTTTGTCAATTAACTGTAACACTTAAAACTTTTCCCTAGTTTAAGTCTTGATTATTTTTTAAAACCTCTTTTAAAGTGTAACCAACCAATTATTTGAAATAATTTCCTTTATTACTAATCTAGTAATATACCGTACCTTAGTTCTGGTTATGGGAAGTCTGGTTTCCAAACTCAGCCGGTTGTAATAATGCTGTTCTTAAAAAATGAGTCAATATTCCTTAATGAAAAGGTTGGTACATATACTATAAATTAAACACTTCTCATCACTTTCTTATTACTTTAAGCGTGTTAATCCTGACTCTCAGTAAATATTATTGAAAAAAATTCTTGCCATGAATGAAAAATTCAATTGCTTACTTTCGTACATAAAGATACAGCTTTTTATTGATAATTATTTGTAACACCCAAGACAAATAACACATTCTTTTTTTTCTCTCTCTAAAAATGCTTTAAGAGATATTTTCATCATATTAAAATCAAATCAATGTAATATGATGAACAAAGTCAAAAGCTATAAATGGTTCAATTGCATTGTTTTTATCATGATTGGCAGTTTACCAACAAGCTTTTATTTTACCCATGACATACACACACTCCGTAAAGCCTCTGGCAGCTTAAAAATAATACCTTTTATTTTATTTTATTGTCATTTGATACTACCAAACCCCTCCAAATAAAACACTATCGTACCGTCAATGTTTGTATATCAAACGTTTCTATTAAAAAGCCAGAGCCATGTTTGAAAAACTAGTATTCCCTGTTCACGAAGGTTTTTTTATGGTTACGTTTTTCGGTACACATTAAGAAAGAAAATATTTGAAACGCCTACTCATTTTAGATAAAAAGAAATAAACAGTTTTAAATATTATAGCTCTAGTTTTTGTTAAATTTATAAAACTATTTCTCAAAAGACTAGAGTAAAAATAATATTTAATATACTCTTTTAGTTTGTTAGGTTCTTTGCAGGCAATTGTTAAGGCTATGGTTACAAATTTTTGTTTAAATTCTACATTGTAGCCTATTTATGTGTTGGAAAATTTATGTGATTTCTGAAACTTACAGATTATTCATAGTTCTAGAACGAATGTTGTTTTACACATTATTTTCATGGTTATGTAAACCATTTTAGCATTTATATTGACGTATTTCTTCTTAAGCCCTAAACCTTCAATTAATGTGTAAAACATTTTATGCAATAATAATAATATTGGGGAAGTTTGCTAGCCTTTGATTTTATTAGAACTCTGAACTATTTATTTCAGAAATCAAAGTATCCTTCCAACAAAAAATAAAGTATTAAAATAATCTAAATTTTGTTGACCTTAATGTACATTTTCTCAAATATACGCTTATTACCAAGGTCTTTTAAGCTATTTTTTTCTCCACGTGTCTTACTACCATTCCGGGATATCAAAATATATACAGTAGTAAATGGGGCATATGGTAAGTTTAGTTTAAAGTGCATACACTCGAATTGCGTGAGAAGAGAGTGGGGAATCATTTCGGAAAATCTACCGTCAGCACACCTAACTGGGATTGAATACCTGACCTCTTTGTCGCCACCAGATTATATTATCTTGATGCCTTTACTCCTATGCCTACCACTTGGGGATATGCTTATTAATTAAGCTACTCAACGCGTGCATATTTGGTATATGAATATTTTATAGGAGGATTGAAGAATGCATTTATATTTTAGTTCCACATATTGTGTTTTTTAAATGTTATCCTCACCACCAACGTTTTTTAAGACACCACACCTCACTGTCCATTCGGGTTACATTCATATGAGCTAATTAAGCTAATGTATAAGGGATTAGTGGATTGAATTTGGGAGGAAACGTACTCACATTTACATGGATTCAGAGTGGAAAACCGTATATTATATATATCACATGAAATATATATATATATCATATAAAATATATCGGGCTGGAAGAAGAGGCAGAGGACAGGGCTTATTGGCGGTCTATGTTCACTAACAAAAGGAATGGACCTTTGGTAAGACAGAACACCTAATAATAATAATAATAATAATAATAAGTGTATATTTATTTATTTATAATTACTGATACCATCTTCGTCAGTGGGCAAGTAGACTGAATGTCAAGCTCTGGCTCTGGTTTCCCGGTGAAAGGGTTTGAATTCTAGCAGTGTGTTCTAAGAGAGATTAAGAAAAAAAAATGTTTTCCAGCACTCTCTTAACGCAGATGGGGATGTATTTCCTGTTATTTATATATTTTCATCTCTACCTTATTAGTGTAATTATATGAGTATGGGCCTGTTTATTGTAAAAACATTATGAGTTAAGTTTAGAAAAATTTAAAATGGGATTAGGCTTATTCTTAGAAAGAAACTTACTAAATTTTGCAAGGGACACAATTTTAAATATACAAGGACTTGTCCATAGTAAAATTAATAGTGGGCTTTCAATCCAAGGTTTTGTCCTGGGCTGATTAGTGTTGCCCGCATAATCTGGGATATACCACATGTCTTAGGGGAGTCAATAGTTCTTTTACATTTCACAATCGACATGGGACAGATGGCTTTACTTCCCCTCCGATGGAAATTGTGATACGGATTTTCATCACTAGGTAGAAATATGTCAACCTCAGCCGAGTTTGTACCAACGGAAATCGGGTCCTTAGGCGAGTACTTTACCCCAAGACCACTGAGATCCAGTCATATGTAATTAAAATACCTCCTAATCCACTATGTTAAAATAAAACAGTGTTTTTTTCTTCTTTAAAGCCAAGCGAAAAAACTTCTACACCAACTTTGGCTGTGATCTTGGGCTTAAAATATAGCTACTATGACTCTTATATGTACAGCGTTAGCTAGATACCTTCCCACTTTTTATAATTTAAATAAGTGCATACGTAATATCTAATTGGATTTACTAGCTTTAATCCCAATACATTTATTAATACTTTACTTTACTTTTATTCAAATCCGCTTGTACGAAATTTTTTAGGATTAGTTGATGATTAAATAATACTTTTAAAGCTTCCGTATATTTCTAACACTGAAGTATTGAGGCTCACTGGTGCTGGATTTATATTCAAGCATGACGCATAACTAAATTTAATAGTACATAGCACATAGTGCGTAAGAAGTTGAATCATTATTTTCAATTATGGCTTTGAAAATCTATATATAATAATGAGCAGTGCGAAACGGATGAAGATGATTGAATACCGGTGATGAGAATGTCAAGGCTCGAATCTGTTCAGATGTACCTAGGGTGTTTTTTTATTAAATGTGTTCTTCACACCCAAATGCGGGTACATTTTCTCTAAATTATACCCTCCAAATCCCTACTCCACTGATGTAGTATTACTTAGTGAATAAACTAAACCAACCAAAACACACTGTATCAAACATTACTGTAAAGTATAAGCTCTCATAATATGTAAACAGGGCTCCAGGAATTGTGAAAAATTTGGTAACCATTAAATTTAATTGGTCACCAGCTAACATATGGAATAGAAATCTCTTGATTTTTAAAGAAAATGTTAAATTATTACATTACTAACTATGGGATACCTCGTATATACTTATTAAAACCTGCTTCGGTGGCTGAATGGTATAAGGCATCACTATCATGGACTTTACTAGACTGCCGATGACAGGTATATCGGAGTTCGAATCCCTTTTGGGTGTAATGAGGGTGAGTTTTTAAAAACAGTGTTCCACTCTTCCTGGACTCAAATGCGGGTACGCTTTATCTATATTCAACCTTCCTAATCACTAGCGTTATAACTTATAGGTACCTGTGCGTTTAACCTGAACAGCTAGTAATAAAATAAAATAAAACTCTATAAACTTTGTCCACGCTGAGCATGTAATGTAATGTCTAAAAATTGATGAACCAGTATGACCCATTTCAATGGTTGGATGGTCTAAGGCTCTGAGGCCTCACTCTTGCAAAAGACTGGGCTGCCGATTACAATGATTAGTATATATATATTTAGCACCACGTGTTACTAGCCTATCGGGTTATAAGTTTATGTACTAATTACGCTAGTGGCTTTAGGGAATAGTGAGGTTAGATTAATAGGAACATATGGGAGGAGGGAGAGGGGAGAACCAATTTGGAAAAACCCCCATAAATACACCCGACCAAGATTCAAACTTTGATCTCCCAGTCATCAGTAGTCTAGTCTACTGCGAGATTAGTGCGTTAGACCACGCGGCTTCCGAAGCAGGTATAAATACATGTTCACCTCAACGCAAATGCAGGTATATTTATAATTAAAGTATACCTCTATCATTCCTACTGATAAAGTGTAAAAAATGCGGATAGGTCATACGAGAAGTAAAACTAAAAATAAACGAAATGTACAATATTTTCAATGATTACAAACCTTGTCCCAAAAATAAAAGCAATTAATTGTAAGGGAACCAGAATTTTCAGAAGTTTATGTTGGTTCCTAAATAATATTTCCTACCTTACTCTTAGTGATAGTCCAAATTATAAAGGCTTTGTGACACCATGCGTCAATCAACATTTCCTTAATATGTGTAATAATATTATTCACGCTGCGGTTGCCAGTCTATTGTTCTTCCGTAATGGGCTACCATTTCTGTAGTGTTTACGGTTCGCGTTTCATGCCTCACGTAGGGCAACACTTTTGTTATGACAGGGTTCATTATTCACAATTCATGAGTTTTGATATTATACTGATAGTATTTATGTGATTTGTTGTCAGGTTATTATTGATATCACTTCTATAAATTTAGTACATTATTTATATAGCGTCATTGCTGTATTGAACAGGGTGAATTTGCTATCCAACATCACATGCGCTGCTTTTTCACTTCTTAGGGAGCTGGGATTATTACGGTGGGATTGTATCAAGATGGATTCAGTCTAGTGACCGACGCGGAATAAATACGCTCCTGATTCCAAAATTGGTGATTAATAAAAAAAGTATGTTTTATTTAGAAGAACGCATGTCCTAACTGTTCAATGTTTAGTACGCGGGTGTCCTCATCTACGTTTTCCAACAGGTTTTTTTTACGAAATTTTGTTTCTAGGATGTTCGAGTAACATGATACAATCATCCCTTGTCTCTCTTTCCCTTTGTCTCTGGAGAAGATTCTACCTGGGTGGGTGAGAGAGAGACAGAAAGACGTTGCACCATGTAGATATTTACTGCAAATTATACAGTAGGTTAAGAAATTAAATATGTTTTGAATATTATTACGTTACATTTAATCTGATTATCTTTATTAATTGATCAAAAGGGATGTGTGAAATACAATATTAAATAAGGTAGGGATAATTAAAGTATAATTTACAAGAAATGTACCCACATTTTCGTGAAGAGAGTGAGAAACACGCTAGCAAAATGTAAAAAGAACACCCTCACTCTACTTGACCATAATTCAAGTAATAGTAGTAATAGTAGTAATTCCAAAGCTTTATTCTGAATGTATTTGGTTTTGTCAACTTAAAAATTATTGTGATCTTGTTCATCACAAACAAAGTGCTATGTATATCCAATTTGTTGTATTCAAAGTCAAAAATAAAGTCCTAATATGGTTAAGAATGGCACATTCTTTGGTAATGTTTTGAATCCTGACCTTCTCTAAAATACTAAAATAATAGGCAATATTGGATTATAGATTAATATCAACATAAAATATTGGTTATAGACAAAGCCTTTGACTTAATCATCAAGGCATAGTTGTCAGAAGGAGAACACATTTATTAATCCATTGACCACTAAGCAAAATTTATCTAGATATTACTCTGATATAAAATATTTTCCAAACACATTGATATATGGAACTTCCTTGTATTATGTTAGCTTGATAACTTGTTTAAAACTTTCAAAATAAAAAATATTAAATTAGCACAATAACTAGCTATAAACATATTTTATAACCTTAACGTTTGCAAAATTAATGCAAATAATTATAAAATATGACTAAACCTTTACGAATCGAATTCAATTCTCGCCTGAATTGGTGGCCGCATGGTCTAAGGCGTTAATCTTGCAGAAGACTAGACTGCAAATGATGGGAAGACCGAGGTTTGAATCTCGATCGGGTATACTGCTAGTTGTTTAAAAAATAGTTTTCCACTCTACCCCCACGCAAATGCGGGTACGATACCTCTAAATGTAACCTTCATAATCCCTAAAACCTTTTTCCTAATTAACACATAAGCGTATAGCCTGGACAAATAGTAAGACAAGGTGTTAAAAAATTAAAAATTAAGTTCTCGAATATAGGAGGATCAGGCGCTAATCGTGCTGAAAACAAACACAATTAGGTGAGAACTCGTGAATTTGTCAAATTATATCCAAACAGACCTAAAACCCACTGATGCACTCTGCATTGTAAACACGGGAGTCAATTAATTTGCTAGTCCTTTCACCTCTCCCTCCTACACCCTTTGTTCGCCATCCTTCTCGGTGTGTCGATACAAACGAAGTGTCTATAATTTGTTTTCCGCGCGATGGGGAAAATATTGTTTTAAGCAATCTGGGGGAAGGGAATGGTTGGGAGGAGGTATTGAATATTGGAACCATGTTTGTACCACAATAAATAAACACCAGGATATCTATATCAACCAAAAATATAATGTTAAATATTTCAATGCAAAATTTGAAACGTAAACACTGAAATAGAAGTATGATATTGTAGATTATTCTTTTACATGCGAGTAGAGTATCACATTCTATCATTTGAGCCTTAATTTCTCAGATAAATGTAAATTAGTGAATGAGGACTAGATTAGTCTAGTAATAAAACTATTTGAATGATGAGCACTAGACTTACTCTGTTTACAATATTAGATTCAGGTAACACTCTTGTATTACCAAATATAAACGTTAGACCATGAAATATGATGAAGTAGAAGTAACAAAAACTAAAATTGGTTCGCTCAAAAATGAAAATAGATTCAGTAATGTAGATAAAACTATATATTATAAGCAGGCCAACACTAGCCAACTATTTTGCTCAAATTTTTAATGCAATAGCATTGTGTTTTCAAAATAAACCTCTTAATATACAGAGTGACTAAAAAATCATGTTAAGCCTTGAACATAACTGAGACTTTTTATACTATTTTTTTACGAATATATATATAACAGCTATAGCATCCGTGGTGTATACAAACTGGAGTAATTCCTCTTCAGAGATTTTTTTTATTAATAATAAATAAGATTTAAATGTGTAACAATCAAGGATGTGTAATGGATAGTTTAAAAAATAGGGGACACTGTCATCTGAGATAGTAATAGTCACCATAATTTCCATACAAGGTAATGAAAGGTAGAACCAGCACAGTTACCCACTTTGGTGGCCGCATGGTCTAAGCTGTCACTCTCTTAATAGAGTAACTTATACAGCCACACACGTATATATCGATTTTGGATCCCGGTTGGGTGTATTGAAAGGGTTTTTTTCCTAAATGGTTTCCCACTATTTCTCCGCGCAAATGCAGATACATTTCCTCTAAATTAAAACTTACTCAACCCTAACCCATTAGAGTAAATAGTAGGCCTACATAGGCGTATAGCCCAAGCTGGTAGTAAGATGCCGTGCTAAAAAACAGTGAAAATTTGTAAGTTATTCCTTTTTTCTTTACAATAGAATGAATTTCGACACCTTAGCTCAGTCGGTAGCTTGTCTGTCTACTGGGCTATGGCTCACGGGTTCACTTCCTGGCATGGCTGAAAAATGCATCTCTGTTTAAATGTGGTTATCCCCTGCTACAGTGATGAATTAACGGCCAGAGGCTGAATGTTGTGTTATCAATTTAATTTAGTTTACACGTCATATATTGATATAATTAGTCGGTTCAGAAAGTGCACGTTAAATTTCTCAAATAAAAGATAATATATTCTCATCTAAGGTTCACGAAACTTCTCTCTTCCCTTCATGTATTTTGAGTATTCATTCACGGGATGAGTTTACCTCTGAAAGGTCTTTTTTCTTACCTATATCCTACTATATAATAGATTTCTGGTAGGGAAAAAAGTCCTTTTCCAGGTAAACTCCTACCGTGAACGAACAATAAGTTAGTTCGTGGTATTAATGCTGTATTTTATACTCCGTTAAAATCCGTCATCGACGGTTGTACAAACAACGTGCAATATTTTGTTGTGAGATCATAAATAGCTGCGGTAGTATCAGCGTACACAACAAATGATTTTACTTACCCCATCTGGTGGTGACGACACAAATTTCGGAAAATAAAATCTAAATGACGATTATTTTATATTACAATAGTTTATATAAGTTTTGAAGGATTATATATATAGATAGATAGATAGATAGATAAATATATATATATGTATGTGTATGTATATGTATCTATGTGTATGTATATATATATATGTATATATATGTATGTATTTATGTATATATGTATATGTATATGTATATATATATATATATATGAGAGAGAGAGTTTGTGTGTAGTACTTAAAGCCCTATATATTAATCTCATTGTTCTTGGGGTAAAGCGCTCCCATCATGAATCGATGCTCGTCACTTCAAATCCAGCTGAGGGCGACAGATATTTCTTGAGTGATAGACCAAAATTCCGTAGCACGACTGCCTTTGGAGTGTAAGTAAAGCCGTCAGCCCCATATCATGTGTGGCATATAAAATAAACTTTAAAGGTATGTTAAAATACCTTTCCAGCAAATCGGTAGGCTATTTTACGCTCGCGCTTAGAAATTCAGTTTGGTTATCACACTTCCTGAACTCTCCTAGTACATGGGATTTCTACAAGATGGTGTGGGCAGCACTAACAAGTTAGATAGAAATCATATCAAATCAATCTTATCTTGGTTGACTTAAGAAGAAGATATAAACCCACTTCATTGGTTGAATTGTATGAAGCGTTACTCTCACAATAAACTGGACTGCTGAAGATGACTCTGGTTTACTGAAAGGGTGTTTTCATTAATGATTTATTACCCTCCCTCCACGCGAGTGCGGATACATTTTCTATCAATTCTACCCTCTTCGTTCTTAACTCACAAACGTAATTAATTTTTATTCGCATTTAATCCGAATAGATAAGAGATATACGATGACAAATATAAAATATATATTTATAAAATAAGAGGTGTCTTATTACCCATTTGAATTATACTTATTTTAAATACTCTAATGGGTTTGGGATGTGGGAGATAGTTTCTAAGGGTTTTTTTATCGCCGCATCCTACTACCCATTCGGGCTATGCGCTTCTAGAAAAATTGTACGAATATTAACGTGGAGGGAGAATCAGAAATAATCTATGAAAAACCACATTATTTATACCCAAATAGTATTGAAACCTCAACCTCCATGTCATAGGCAAAATATAACAAAGGAGGATTCCACGGGCCCACAGATGAGAGTGAGGCTAATGTAATTATGAGGAATAATGATATTAAGCTAAACCCATCTTCTGAAGCAAAATTTTATTTAATGTGTTCAACAATAAAAAAAACCTCTTAAACTTCAAATTCGCTTTCATCCTAGCTTAGAGGTCATCAATAAACTATGTAATGTTTTTTTTCTAACCTTTCTGGACCCTTCCTCACCCCATGCAACACCATTTATACATACATTAGAGCCCCCTCTTCCCTAAAACATCTATTATGTAAATTTTAAATTTCATTAATATTTTATAAGTAAGCTTTTGTGACACTTAAATGTGGAATTAGATTTAATACAACTCAGAATCAGAAGTTATCTGTGTGTTTATCAACGGCTAAAACATGTAAAATAATATTAATTTTCAATATTAGAGTTACCCGCTTCGGTAGCCACGTGATCCAACACGCAACTCTCGTGTTTGGACTAGACTTCCAAATACGGGGAGATTGGGGTTCAACCCTGGTCGGGTGCACTGAGGTTTTTTTTTCTTAACGGTTTTCCACTCGCCCTCAACGCACTTCGTCTCTATTGAATCTTCCTTATCCCTAAACCACTAGTGTAATTAGTAGGCCTGCATAGGTGTATAATCCTAACGGGTAGTAAGACGTGGTGTTAAAAGAAAAATTCACGTTTAATTATATGATTTGTATTATGTATTACTGTTATATACTCCCTCTCCCCTCTTCCCTTCCCCCATGTAACACCATGTATACACAAGAACTACCCCTCCCCTAGTCTCTGCAATACGTGGTATCTATTGCCACATTGCAAGGGGGGCGATAAAAATAGAACGCAAGCCAGACTCTCAGCCGGATGTACAGAGGGTGGTTTCCCCTAAATGGTTTTTCACTATTCCTCCACCCAAAAGTATATTTTATTCTTTCCAACCCTAATAGAGTAATTAGAATGCATAGGCCTACAGCTAGTGTGGTTGATGAGGTTCAAAAATCAACCGCCAAAAACGCCCATTTTTGATCTTACCACCGCGTTCCCTACCACATCTCAGTCTATATGCACATATGATCATTACTCTAATGAGTGAATAAGTAAGTATTTTAGAGGTAATATACCCACATTTGCTAAGAAGGAGAGTGTGAAACCATTTAGGAAAAACATTTTTCAGTAGACCCAACCGGGATTCGATCCTCAGTCTTCCCACCATCCGCTGGCAAGTATAACACGAGGGTGACGCCTTATACCATTCAGCCAATGAAACGATAAAAAATAAACGCTTTTCCTACTCTGCAAAGGTTTTGAAATGTTAATATAGTTCATAAACCATGTCGGTTTTTTAACAATTGTATTTTAGAAAAAAAAAAAGCGTAAGGTCCCCTACTCCTATATACTTTTTTCCCCCTACAAGCCCCATATATTAAAATAAAATAAAATACTATTTTTGGCTGTTCTACTGCATGGGTATGATAATACAAGCTGTCGACACGGGAACTTTAGGCGTGGAACAACGGCTACCATTGTGGAGACAATGCGTTTTGTGGCTGAACACATCATTGTTAGTCAAATGGAAATTATAAACAATTTGCGCATGTGGTCGGGACAGCGTGCGGCCAAAATCACGTCCAACACTTTTAGAGCCTGAGGGAGGACGGGAAGGTGTTAATGGATGTTTTGGGAAGGGATACAAGGGAAAAGGGGACTGCAGGAGATTTTTTTATTATTATTAACTCTGTAAACACCCCCAATAACTGTCCTTTCTTGCTGAGGTTAACACATAATGAAAATAATGTTATGAGTCCTAATTGTGGGTTGTATCTGGAGCTTGTTAAAATTGTGTCGATAATTACATAGAATGCTGTTTTTAAAGCACTTTTGGGGAAATTGTTACAGTTACGAAGCATTACGATTAATGTGTTGGTTATTTTTTTTAATCAGTTTTTAATTCTTTTAAAGAGCCGCGTCCGTTAAGATTTTACGCATTATCTAATAATCATATGCTAATGTGCTAGGGATGAAGAAGGATGCATTTAGAGGAGGCTTACAAGCATTTTCATATAGGGAAAGTAGAAAACCTTTGAGGAAAATATACCTCTAGTACACCTGACTGGGATTTGAACTTTGAGATCTAGATCAACAACAATCTAGTCTATAGAGTGTGTGACCCCTTATATTATGCGAAAACGGAAGCGGAACTTTTTTTTTTAATTTCTCATATCTAGAGGCAGTATTGTAGTTGGGAAGATTTTTGAACTCGAGATTATGATGAATCTTTAAATTTTATGTGAGCCTGAACTAAAAAAAATTAGATTTCAAAATGTTGTCTGTCCTCACGTTTGTATCTCTGTCCCTCACTACGGATCTAAACCAATTTGATTGATATTGTTCAAATTTAATATATAGGAGTTTTAGGGTGTAGGAAATTTTCTTAATTTTGACCCTTGCCCTAAAATTAGGGGTAGTTTACTGATAAGTGATTTTTTCTTTAGTTACAAAATTTGTGAAAATGGCTTGAATGATGTTGTTTAAAATACTTACATAGGGAGTGTTTAACATCCAAAATAACCCTGTATATTTGGTTTTTGGGTAAAATTTCGTTAGAAAGGGAGTTTACTAATAAGTGATTTCCGAAAATTTAGAAAAAAAATAAAATGGTTCTAATAATTCTATTTAACATGGGAGTGTTTTAAAGAACAAACTAAACTGCATTCTTGTTTTGGGGGGATAATTCGTTTGTGTAGTTTATTGATGGTGATTTTTTTTAAATTAAAAAAAATCTCTAGCGATTTCTTTCAAAGTAGGTACTGTTGGGTTATTTTAGATGATAAATAATATTGGATGTTTATTTTTCTAAAATAAATTAACTTAGGTTAGCTTACGACAAATTACAGAATAATTGAAGATTTTAAAATTGGCTCCGAAGAATGAGTTAAACATGGATATCTGAGAATAGTTTATCATGATAAATAAGAATACACTTTTATCTTTTAAATAACATAAAATTTAATCATGGTCTACAATTGACTTTTTTTTTGAAAATTAAAAATTTACTAAAAATATTTGAACAATTTGGATTAACCTTTTTTTATGTAAAGAGTGTTAATTGTGATTTACAAGATAATTTGTTGATTTTAGTGAGAGAAGGAAGCTTACTTAAAGATATTTAGCTGGAAATCTATTTTTAAAAAAATTCTAAGCTACCAAAATTATCTACTATATCAGGGGATCCAAAGCTTTTTGAGACCAGGCCGCCCTTCACATGTCAGATTATCCTTGCCCCACCCCTGTCCACAATATTAAAGAAAACTTCCCAGATTCGATTTGGTGGCATTTAAAAAAATAAAATCGTCATTTATACATTCTTTTCAACGTAAAAATACAAAATTAGAACGAAATTACAGAGCTGAATAAGAAGGAAATAGAGTAGATATATTTTTGCTGTACATGATCTCCTGTGTAGGGCCTACATTTTGTTAATAATGGAGAAACTTGTGTGTTCTTGTATGATTTATTCCATTCTTAAAATATGTACGAGTAGACATATTTCAGTATGTTATGTTGCATTTAACTATTCATTATAAGGTTTAGTTTTTCCTTATAGCCGCGATTTCCCGGGCGAAGACCATTGACATCCTAGGGTGTCGCGACGCACAGTTTGAGATTCCCTGTACTAGACCATAGTAACTATACCATATTAATCGTAGTTGGATAAGTGCCATCAATGCTATTTAAAAAAAAAATGTTTTATGGTCAAATAAATTTAAAATATGACACTACGTAATAGAAAAATTATGCTATCACTATATTTTGTGTCAATTTTTTTTTTGTGAAAATAGCAAAGAGGGATCCAAGTCACAAAGGTTTATTCTCAGGCCACTTGGCTAGATAAACATAATTATAATCAACTCAACTTAAATTAGCTTAAAAAGTCAGACAGAAGACAAAGAGCATCCAAGGCTATTAGAAAACTTATCTCAATGAATATTTCGTCTGCTTATTGATCCAATGGTGCCAGGTTTAATTTCCGTAATGGCTGAAAACATATAAATTTGTGTAGTTTCGACTTCCTTTCGACCACCTCTTGGGTGACCGGGTGGTCTAGGTGTAAGGTGTCAGACTTCTGTGTTGGGGTCCGGGCTTCAATCCTCGGTCCCAGCACAAATTCATCTGATTGCCAAACCCTTTCTTCACCTCTGACAAGACTTGTATTAAACACATCTTGTGAATGTGTAGAATGCCAGGCCTACACCGTGGTTTGGATCCCACGTTAAACTGTAGGTCCTCCATTTCATCTCACAATTACCCTACCATTGCACATTGGCGTAAGTGCGGGTAACCCGAATGGGTAGTAAGATGTGGTGCTGATAATAATAATAATAATAATAATTTCCTCTTTTAAAGGCTGAATTAACTGCTGAGTTTGCTTCAGCGATTGAATGTTTTAAGGCATGTTTATTGCAACAAATTAGAGTGACTATGACAGGGAGATCGGGTTTTTAATCCTGGTTGGGTGTATACTTTGTGTGGTTTTTCTATAAATTGTTTTCCATTCTCTCTCCACGCGAATAAATTACACTTCCTCTTAATTCAACCTACCTAATCCCTAGAATATTAGTAAAATAGTTACATATGCATATAATCCGAACGAACACACTGACATGGTGCTAATATAATAGATTAAAAATCAACGACTGGAAAACTTAGTGTAATTTCTGTTCTGTAATTAAGGGGGCCTTCTCAGTAAGAAAAGATTGCCGCACAAACGTTTATCTCTAAAGCAATCTAATTATACATGTATCATTTCAAAAAATGGTTTATGCCAAAGTAAAGTCAAAAGATTCCAACATGACTCTTTGTCCCTAACAACCCTATATTTTTAGTTTATTAATATAAAAATGTATTAATTTTCAACATTAGCTTGTTTTAAACGAAAATCTTAATCATATTTGTGGAGCTATGAGACTTGGCTTGATGAAAACCGGCCTTAGATTTAGTCCTCCTCTAACATATAAAGTGTTTTTTTTAATATGGTAATAACAGATAATTTTAAGAACTCTGAGAACTAGCAGCGAGCTTTCCTTTTTACCTTGAGATAAGAAGTTTCGTAGTTTCATTTACCCTCTTTCTCATTTAAGCCACATGACAATGTGTGGTTGTACGTTAAGGGAGAAAGGGCATATAAGCTTATACAGAATTGAGGAGTAAATCCAGAAAATGATACAGACCATTTAATTTTAGGCTGTTTGGCCGAGTAGTGGTTGAAATTTTCTCGCTGACTGAGGCAGCCACCTTAAGTTAGTTTATAATTTTTGTGCCGAGATCATCGGTCTGTTTGGAAGGACCCCTTTAAATACCTGTAAATAATAAAATATAATAAAATAAAAATCTTTTCGATGGTTTTGAACATTAGCCTACCTTATTTTGAGCTCAAGGCTCGGACCCAACACTTGTGGGCGTTTGCATCTAATCCGTGATCGGTTTGTTCCAGGGAATGTCAAATGGAATGTTTGTGGGCATAATACTAATAATTGAAGGGGTCCCTCTAAAAACGTTTCAACTGACAAAATTTAAGAAAGTGATGTTTCAGTGTAAAAACGTTCCTTATTACCTGGTCTGTAAAGTGGTATCATCTGTCGGCTGATTTTCTAACTATTTCTATTTATTTCTAATGTTCAAAATTGTCAGCTAGTGTAACAACGTTTCAAATGCAAGGAAGATGGCGGACGTACCTTCAAAATCACCAGAATCTCTCCTTGTAAATAAGCTAAATCGTGGTAAAAAACGTAAAATAAACTATAATGAGTGGAAACAGGTTAAAAATAAACATCTCAAGGATAGTGGAATGGCTTATTTGGGCTTGAAAGGCATTGCTAAACCTGCTAAAAAGCCTCCAGATGTGGTGAGTGTAAAAACGTTACTTCTATTTAGATTAGCCTATGATAGTTTTGCTTGGATTTACTTATTCATGAAAGTCTCAAGTCTCATATTAAATACAACAATGTGCATTATACTATAAACATTAAAATAAAGAAATAGTATAAAATAATTATACAAAATATGTAAATATATATATATATATATATATATATACAGTCATCTACAATAAAAAATAAACATTTTTAAACAAACATATTTTATCAAATTTAAAACAGAGAAATAATATAATATTAAAAAAAGAAAATAATACAGACATCAGCTAAAAAGCAAGCTTTATCTGGGTTATCTTTTGTTTATCATTGTGTTAGGCCTAGCTCTTTGTAATTTTCTTTTAAAGCCTGTTTAATTTCAATCATATTTTCCCAAGGATGACCTATGTTCGGGGAACTGCACATACAACGGCTGTTCATGGCTTAACGGAAACCTCACACAGAAACTGATGCTGTATAATATGTTTTATGGAGTTCCTTACAACCAGCAGCAGCAGTTTCTGGCTGAATGTATCAACCTCCGAGAACCTCAAAGGAGAACTGTTTCAGAAATTATATCTAAGCGCCACTGCACAGTTAAGTACACCTTACCCACTTCGGGTAAAACTTCAAAACTACAGGTATGTCAAAAGCAAATTATTAATACTTTTGATGTAACCAAAAGAAGACTACAACTTCTTATAGAAAAAGTAAAGTCTGGAAAAAGTGTTAATGATGACAGAGGCAAACACAAAAATAGACCACGTAACCTCCTTGATGCTGACAAAGCGTTGGTGGAGGAACACATTCGTTCTTTTCCGAGTCAAGAAAGTCACTATTCCCGTCACTCCAACAAAGCCAAGTATCTGAGTCCTGATCTGAGCATCAGTAAAATGTTCAATCTCTTTAAGAGCAAATACCCAGAATCAAAAGTTTTGTTGCATACGTATAGGTTAATCTTCCGGGAAAAGTTTGATCTGAAATTTGGGCTGCCAAGATCTGATACATGTAAGACTTGTGATAAGTACTTCATTCAGATGGCTGCAGCACATTCGGAGGAGGAACAGAAGAAACTGCAGGTGGAATCAGAACTCCATCACCGGAAAGCTGAGAAAGCTTACAATACACTCGCTAATGACAGCAAGGATGCTCAACAAAATCCTAATTTAATTGTACTATGTGTAGACCTTCAGCAGGTGATTTTCACACCAAACCTAGCACATTCCGATGTTTATTATCAGAGGCAGTTTTCTAATTACAATTTTTGTATTCACAATATGGGGACAAATGAAGCAACCATGTGTATTTGGAATGAAAGTGTAGGGAAAAGAGGTGCATCAGAAATAGTATCGTGCATTATTCGTTATGTTAAAAAAAACTTTGAGAAACTCCTTCCGTATGAATTACGTAAACTTATTATCTGGTCTGATCGATGTGTTGGCCAGAATAACAACTGGAAGATGGTTGCACTCTGTCATTACCTGGTTTCATTGGGTTTCTTCACAGAAGTCAACCAAAAATTTTTGGTAACTGGACATAGCTTTCTCCCATGTGACCGGGATTTTGCCCTCATTGAGAAGCACAAAAAGATATCAACACTATACATTCCAGATGACATAGTCAACATGATACGCTCTGTAAAAGACATAAACCCCTTCATAGTTGAGGAGATGGAAGGACACTTTATCGATTTTGCCCCTGTCGACAATCAAATCTACAAGCATCCCAACTTGAAAATCAGCGAGTGTAGATGGATACAGTTTTCAAAGGACAGTCCAACTGAAATTCGTACCCGAAAATGCCATAGCATACTTGATGCCTGGAGGGTCTTCAATGTCCTCAAGAAGAAAAAAGGGAAAACAGCGAATGTCGACAACTTGTACCGTAAAGTTCAACTATCAGAACTTAATAACCTCTACCCTGGACCAAAACTGCCAATAAATTCTGCCAAGAAAGCAGATCTTGTCAAGATATCTGAGTATCTACCACCAGAACATAGAGCATTCTACCTTTCATTGACATGTGCCGTCTGAAAATAATATTGCAAACAGACTTTTAGTAGAAAAGAAAGATTATTTTTTGTATTTTCTAATTAAAATGATATTAAAGTTTTTAGAGTCTGTTTACAGATCTTTAGGCCTTTTATTGTTTTGGTTTTCTTGAGGGCTTCTTTAATTTTTATCAAGAAAGACATTCCTTAGCGTTCATTTTTATAATAGAGGCCTACAGTTTCTAGTTTTTTAAACTTATTTTAAATTTAAAAGATATTAAAAAATACTGTTTTTATTTAAAAAATCACCTAGGCCTACTTTGGTTTTCTCGAGGCATTTTTATTTTTCAAGAAAGACATTTTTACTACTTTTGATGTCTATAACATAGGCTTACATGTTAGTAGCAACTTAGTAACAAGACAGTGCCATTAAAAATATGCATTGTATTTATTTTTAAAAGAATATTACAGATTGTATTCATTGTGTGTTTGTTATTTTTACACCCTTTGTCTTATCATTAGAAGTTTGACTTGGAGGCTATTTTAAAATGAAGGGGGTGGGGTTGCCTTCATTAAAAGGTTGAAGGACCCCACCCCTTGTTTTTGAAAAGCCTCAAATATTCTTTAAAATGGGGTTTATATTACTGAAACGAAAATGTAAACAAAATAAAAACGTTACAAATGCACATTTTGGTTAAAGCCTTTATGGTGTAAATAGGTTACAACTGTGCACATGGAACGTTTTTTCACTACAACAAAGTAAAAATTACTCTTATAAAGGTAAATATACTAATTTTAAAGAAGAAATAACCATTAACCTTTTAAGGTGGGCCGTATTAATGATTCTGAGCAAAAATGGTAGGAATATTTTACTAAAATTATGAGTATAGTGTTTTTCTACTTTCCTGAAAAATTTGTCAAATGTCAGTTGAAACGTTTTTAGAGGGACCCCTTCAATTGTTGGTAGTCCTATTTAGTCAGGACATCTTTGTGGTTATAAGCAGACTGTTTAAAACATCTATAAGCCATTATATTTGACTTAAATACAGAATTTGGTATTTAAAAGCCGTAAACCATAATTTAGTTTTTTTAGTGGCTTTTTACTATAATTTCATACTCCCCAAATTTTGATCTATTATTGAGGTAGGCTTGAGAAATATAGGATTTAAAAAAGATTTGTACCCTCTTTTGAATAAAGGAAGAGTTGAAAAACATAGAGGGATTTTTTGACCATCGCCTGCAAACTAGGCTAGACACGCTTTAAGCTTAGTCAACGTTATTTTAGATGGTACCTAAATCGGTGAGGTTTCGTGGAATGTTGCCAGGGGGTAGAGAGAGTTATATTCAATTATGTGACAAATGACTAGACCTTCTTCTCAGTGGTTAAATTAGTTCAAGTCGTCACTCTTATAATAGACAGAATTTACCATGCCGGGGGTTAATATTCCGGTTGGGTTGTACTGAGAGTGTTTTTTTATTATAAATGGTTGGTTTTCCACTCTCTCAATAATAGTGTGGGTATGCTAAATCTAAATTTTATATTCCCAATACCTAACTAATGAGCGTAGTTAGTACGTATGCGTATAGCCCAAATCGAAAGTGAGAAGCCATGCTAAATAAATAAATAAATAAATATATATATATATATATAAGAATTAGAAATTGACAAGTAATCATATTTTTCTGGATGCATGATTAATATTAAACTTTCTAAAAAAAATGGGTACAGTATATTTAACAACTACTCAGTCGTATATTGCGAATGGGTAGTAAAACAAAATACTGAAAAAAAAACTGTTCATAAATTATTTTGCTCTGGAAAAATGCAGTAAGCCTACTTCTTTATAATAGTATTATATTAAATGTTTCTATATATTAAGACACATGATGCTTTTTCCTTCTGTCTATATCATACTATATTTTTACTTTTTTAAGAATAATTGAAGAGAAACGTACGTAGACAGGCATTTCTGAAGTGAATATTCACCTTTTTCCTTGGTTGTGAGCTTCGTTCACACTAGAAACTTTGGGTTGAAAGATTTGCCGATAATTACTTTTCTAGCCTTGGTTTTCCAGCTGCTTTTTTTGTTTCTATCCAGACTTTACTATTTGTTCAATCTACTACAACCTTGCCTACTCTCGCTTTCTCTGTGGGGATTTATAAATCTAGGTAGTTTTATTTTTGTTTTACACTCTAGATTTTAACGTGCACTTTATAAACCGATTGATTATATTATAACATGAAAATTTCTATGAGCGAGAGTGAAAGGGCAACCAATTTTGCCAGGAAGTTTTTTCCCCATACTTTCCAGGTTTCCTTTTGGTACCACAATTGACATTGATCCAAATTCTTTTGTTCCTCTCCAAAGGAAGTTGTGCTACAGATCTTGATCACTCAAGAAAAAGCCATCAACCTCGGATGGGTTTGAACCCAAGAACATTGGGTATAGTATAGTGTTGAGTACTTTAGCCCAAAAATACCAAGGTCGACAAATCTAGTTATTAAATTGCGCCCAATTCTAGAACGTTAATTCAAAGAAGTATGATAAAACCAAATTATAACTTTTATTTATTCTATTATTCTTATAATAGATAAGAAAATACTTCCTCCTTAAAAATGAGAAAGTGTCATTAATTTATGATTTTGTGACAACTGCTTTATGATTTTCCGATTACATCACCAATTTAAAATAAATAATTCACATCACCCACCTCGGTGGGCTGTGGACTAGTGCATCAACTTCACTTGGTCTGGTTAATCGTTAACAGGGAGGTTGTAGTTCAAATTATGGCAGTTTGATCATGGCTTTTTTATTTAAATGTTTTATGGTCTCGTTCCATGCGAGTGCAGGTACATTTATTTAAGTATTGTCTTTCTCATCTCTACCTCATTCATGTGTACAATTATTTTAAATTCCCCCCCTTCTTATCCTTACATGATTAGGAAACATTTCTTCTATGATTTCACTTTACTCATTTATTTCACTTTAGTATATTTGTACTATAAATTATACCGTTCTCATCCGCACCACATTAGTGCAAATTTCTTTAAAATTCTACCTTTATCAATTGTACCTCATTAGTGTCAATTTCCTTTAAGTTTTACCTTTCTCACTACTACCCCATTAATGTAAATTACATAGTCTTACATACGTACCTAATCACACCATTCCTTTACAGGGTAGGCAATAATCTGTGCATATAGCTTAAAAACAACCCCTTATTTAATCCATCCTCACTAACTTTATCCACACTTCCATATACTTGCATACGCCCTTCGCTCGACAACATCCATATACCGTCATACATGCACGTTTATTATTAAAACTCTAAATGTTTATCTTTTCCACATATTTGTCTACTACATTTAGCCACATATTGGGTTACATATTGATCCACCCACTCTACCTTCATTTATTTGCTTCTTCCCTCGCTCCACACACTCATACTCTCAATGTGTAGGTTTTTTATAAATTATAATTATAACATTCGTATTCCATAAGTGAGAATTCCTCTAAATTATAACTTTCTTATCCGTACCCCATTTGTGTAAGGTTCCTCTAGATTATACTTTTATCATTCATACTCCACTAGTGTAAATATCCTATCAATTCCACCTTTCCATCCACATACGAGTACTAATGGTAACAATTTCCTCTAAATTATAATTTTATCATCCATATCCCATTATTGTACATTTCCTCTAAATTATATATTTCTTATCCATGAACTATTAAGATACATCTCCTCTGACTTATAGATTTCTAATCCATGCGTCTATTATTAAACTTTTCATCTCAATTCTAACATCACAACCCATACATATAAAGTGTACATTTTCTATAAATGTTTCCTTTCAGACTCTACAAATATTGTACATTTCCTATATAGTATTCATACCTAGTCCCTCCCCCCTTAGTGTAAAATGCATAATTATATCCCTGACACGTAGTAAACATTGATGTACACTATTTCATATATATCTTTTATATATTTTTTGGAATTATTTCTTATGCAATAATATTTTACTAGTAAAATACAATGTGTAACGGTAGATGTAGTGACTATTTTGCGAGTGCAGTGAGCGTACCAACCTCTGTAACTGTAATGTGGAAATAAGGGGTGGGGGCGACCGTTGCAAATAGCCAGGTAGCAACCAGTCTTCCTGTGAGTGCGTTTGGGTCTGGGCGTGCTATACCAGAGACGTGGACACGGTGACCGAAATTGTACGTGTTATATTGATGTATGATAGTTGTACCCTTAAGTGTAAATATATATATATATATATATAATTTGTAAATAGTAAAACACGCTACAATTGGTGGCAGTGGTGGGATTTTGTGAACTCAAATTAAAATGGCAGAAATGTGTGCAAAACCAACTGTATACACAGGTTCTGGTGATTGGTGTGAGTGGCTATTTCAGTTCCAACTGGCGGCAGAAATCAATGGTTGGAGTGATGAAAAAAAATGTTTGTTCATGGGTAT
>CABFOW010000356.1:131619-156052 GCA_902141385.1 Timema californicum | reverse complement strand
AAAAGTCCTGACTCGCTGACTGACTCATCAACGCCCAGCCCAAACCCTTGGACCTAGAAATCTGAGATTTTGCACAGAGGTGGAGGTACAAATGTAGACAAGGAATAAGGCCAGATTTTTTGAAATTCCCACGGGATAGATAGGGTATAAAGAGGATTTATAATAATGTTTAATTCAAAGATATGAGCGAAGCCGTTGGCAAATGCTAGTCCTATATATAAGTGAAAAGTTAGGAGTTTGAACAAGGTAATACACAATTCACTCTTCCTGAAAACTCAAATAAGAATTTACTTTAATATATGAAGGGAAATTAATTTGGTAGCTGTGATAGTTTGAGTAGAAAATGTTTCACACCCGCTTTGGTGTCCTCACGATCTGAGGGGCTACTATCGCAGTTTACTAGACTGCTTATGATGGGGAGATCTAGGTTCGAGTTTTGGTCGGGTATACTAAGGGTTATTTTTTCAAAATGGCTTTCCACACTCTCTCTATATGAAAATGCAGGTATTTCCTATAAATATGTAACCTTTCTAATTACTAAAATCCGTTATCCTAATTAGTAAAGAGGCGTATAACCTGAACGGGTAGTAAAACACGTTACAAAAAAAAAGTTTCCCTCCAAAGACGCAAATTAAAATTAGAAATTAACCAATGTCACTGATAATCTGTGATATTTTAGCAATCTTTACAATATCTACACCATTCAGTTCTTCCTTTCACCCAAATTTTAAATTTAAATTCATATAATATCTTTTACTTAACAAACGCTATAATTTTCCTTTTTGGGTATTAAAAGGACAAAATTATGCTTAAAAAATTCTATGGGTCATAGTAGTTTTTTCAATCAAAGGAAAAAAATCCGTGAAATTAAAACCAAATAAATAATAACACTTATTTTAATGTCCAGAGGTAGCTGATATATTTAAAAAAAACTTACTCAAGACACAAATAATTGACTTTCAGTAGTGGTGAGAGTAGATTTATTGAACTTGGTGGCCTGGTCACACACCTGTACCTGTACAATATAGCCACGCACTAAACTAGTGCCATATACCCTTTGTTCTCTTGCATTTAAATAAGCTCGACGTATTTACGTGTTTTATTGCTACGTGCCAAATATAAAAATACAACCTTCTACATATGATTTTCCCTGCTCTTATTAATTTTTAATCGTCTCCTTGAGGCATAACATATATTTCATGTTAACGTTAACAGATTTTATGAGTTACAGTGAAGGACATTCTGTAACGTCACTTGTTTTTACTTTTAAAAACAAGGGTACAATACATGTTTTGTTGTTTATTATCTGCGATCCTTACATAAGAAAATAGCAGTTGCAAATAGGATAAATCGTGAAAGAGTTCTCCAACCAGAGTTGCAGTTTTTTTTAAGTGACGGGGAAATTGCCCAATAGGGGTTGACGCTCTCTTGGACTGCGGAAGTGGTACAAGTACTAAGAAGAGATGGTAAGGGCTTGCATAGATTCCCTCTTCTCCCAGTACCTGCTTGACACCATATGAAATACAAGATGATAACTTGGGTTGGCAATTTAAAAGTGCATTTCTTGAATGCGTGGGGAAGAATATCGTTCTGTGATGTGTCTGGGTGTAATAGTAGTATTATACGGGTCATTTCCTTGCCTGGTTCTTTATTTATTCTGATGAAGAGATCAAAAAGAAATTTAGTTGAAAATTCAAAAATAAAATCAATGTATAAACCAGTGGTTCCCAAACTTTTTGAGTCGTGGAGCACTTCTCAGGAGTGAAATTCGTGACGGAGCACTATCGTTGCCCTTAGACCATGTTCATTTTTGGCTGTTTTTACGTAACTGCATTTTCAAGTTGCTAGACAATTTTTTTATCATATAACAAAAGCACTTATTATTTTTTGAATTCAAAATAGCTTATATTTTGATCCAAACTTAATGTTTTCCATTGAAAGACATTGAAAATTAGAACTTAACGGTTTTTTTTCTCTCTAAACACTAATTTTGCACATACGTGTATTAGGCATAAAGGCGAAGATATTTTCACCTAGCACCTACATAGGTAGTAACCGAATGACATTATTATTGGCTCTGGAAACGAATTTTTAAGCATTTGGACATGTTAAGGTGGGGATGCAGGGGACGCAAGAAAAGGCGAGTGTTTTTGCACTTTTTATAGCAATACTTTTTTTAGGATCAAATAAATTAAATATTGCTTCTATAGAATCATAGAGCTTAATTTTCTTCACATGGCGAGATCAACATTTCTTGAATATCTGTCAAGGATGTCCTGGAATTTAATAACAAATTTTTCTCTTCATTTAAAAAGTTTCTTAGATAATGCTGCTCTGTTCACGACAGATATTCAACAACTAATGAGGTCACCATGTGAAGAAAATTAAACTCTATGGTTTTATAGAAGCAATAGTTTTCTTATTTTGGCAACAAAAAAAATGTTTATCTCTAGATCTAGAAACTTTAAATTAACTCTCCTTAACTCGCGTCCGCTGCATACTCACCTTAAACATCAAGTTTTATTCATTATAAATATTTTTTCTACACTAATTTCAGAGAAATAAGGAACTTACTTAAATACATAAACGAAAACCAACAACAAAAAACATAAAGTAATGCAACACATTTGAGAACGAATTCAAAGCAGGTAGTGTAAATATACAATACTACTCACCTATATAAGGTATTACAGTTTCAAAATAAAAAATGTAGCTTGGTATCGAAAAAGAACGATAAAGCATAGCCAAAGAACTTAGATTCTAATGAGAGGGATGGGACTGTTTTGATTTGCACAATGTGGCTATATCTGGTTTAATTTGGGACAGCTGCAACCGAATATCTGGCTCTGCATTCAGGCGGGATCTATATTTTGTTTTAGTAGCCACATAAGCAGAGAATCCTGATTCACATAAGTAAGTTGTTGTAAAGGGTAAAAGGATGATTTTCGCTTTATCTGATAAAACTTTAAATTCGTCTTTTAGCTGACACCAAAATTCTGTTAGTGAATTCTTAGTTGCAAAATTATATTTTACCACAGAATCTGATGTCAAATCAATCATACACTCATACTGGTGTGATGTCAGACAGGCTGGCTTTTCCGACACAGCAGAGTATGGGTTTACAACCCAACAGTTCTCTTTTATTTTATCGTGGAATTCTTCTGGAAAATAACAGTTGAAACTATCAATCAAATTTAGCAGATGAACGTGAAACTCATTTAAGATATATTCGGGTACGTCAGAATCTAGTTCTTCTCTAAATTCTTTTACCATTGGGAAACTGTCTAGATTTAGATTTTTCATTGAATCCGCCCAAAACTTTATTTTCTTTTTAAACGCTTGTACTTTATCGCTGGCATCAAAAACGGTTACTGCTTTCCCTTGAAGTGAGATACTTAAGCCATTAACTTTTTTTTAAATGTCTGCTAAATACGCCAATTTCATAACCCAATACTCATCGCACAGCTTGTCTCCCAAAGCGAAGTCGTTGTCAATCAGGAAGGTTCTGACTTCAGCCCTCATTTCAAAGAGCCGAGTCAAAGCTTTGACACGAGAAAGCCACCTTACTTCTGTGTGAAGAAGTAAAGACGTATGTAGACTCCCCATGTCTTCACACAACAGCTTGAATAGTCTTGTATTTTTAGGTCTAGATTTGATAAAATTAATTACTTTCACGCTTTCGTCCAAGACTTATTTTAGGAAGGGTGGCATTTTTTTCACAGCAAGGGCATGGCGGTGGAGGATGCAGTGGCTACTGCTGCATTCTTTAACTTTTTGTTTTATTCTTGAGATAGCACCGGACGTCTTCCCAGTCATGGACTTTGCACCATCCGTGCACACATCAACGCAATTATCCCATGGGATGTCACTCACTGTGAAAAATTCTTCTATTAATTTGAAAATTTCAGCGCCAGTTGTGTTAGTTGGTAAAGGCTTGCAGAGAAGCAGATCCTCTTGAAAAGACTCCAAGTATTGGTAGCGTACAAATACTATTAAAATTGCCAATCCAGCCACATCCGTTGATTCATCCATTTGGAGCGAAAACTTAGTGCATTTTATTCGTGAAAGTAAAGTAGCTTTCACATCCTCTGCTAAGTCCCCGATTCGTCGCGAAATCGTGTTATTTGACAAAGGAACGGTGTCTACTAGATTCGTGGCTTTTGCATCCAGCATACTTTCAACTATGTCCTTTACACAAGGCTTTATAAGGTTTTCAGCGATGGTATGGGCTTCGCCAGCTTGAGCAACTCGGTAACTGACTAAGTAGGACGCCACCAAAGCCTGTTCATTAACTGTTTTTGAGTGATAAGATATAATTTTCTGGGCTTGTGTAAGTTCACCATACTTCCTTCTGAAGAAATCAGTCGGTTTGCCCTTGCATTCTGGATGGACCCCCTCAAAATGACGGCGCATTTTTGCTGGGAACATCGCACTGTTTGGCAAAACTTTCATGCAAACTACGCACTGTGGTTTGTTGTCACTAGTCTCAACAAATCCAATATCCAAGTAGGAATCGTGATACTTCCTTTTTATAATTTTTTTACCTGTGGCACTGATCTCCAAAGAACTAGTACTAGGCAGTTCTTTCAAAGCTCAGAAGTTTCTGTCACACCTACTGTCGCTGATTCGTCTAAAAACCCTTCATCCTGTCCAGAAATTCTAGCATTGGCAACTGCTCCATCTTCTTCCACACTACAATATAAAAATAATATTCGTATCATCTGGGTAAATAATATTAATGATAATAATAAATGTCAAGTATTTAATAAAACAATTGATCAAAGAACCATTGCTCCTAAATTAACGTTGAATATTGTTTAAGAATGTAAATGTTTCTCGCATGTTTGCTCACAATTCTTGTTAAATGTGAGTAACCATATTATCCTATCGCTTGGTGACATCGAATTGGCTGCAGCTTCAAGGTTACTACCCATTAACAGGCCAAAATTCGAAAATAACCTGAGCTGAAATCTATTTTTGTTAAAAGTGGAACAATATGTACAACATGCAATGCATATACTGAAAAGTCTTTATTTACTATTTAATTTGTATAAAGTTGTATGTACCTTAGTCCCTATCTCTTCTTTTAGGTCCTGTGTTATTGGCATCCAAAGCTGTTACTTGTTTTAATTACACACGCTCCTATTCTAGCAGACCCCAATAGATAAACACTATTCAACGTTAAAAAAAATGCATCTAACATAATATGTGTACATACCTGTTAGCTTTTGATGCTTCCATAGCTACTGGAGGAACTGTGGCGGAGGTTTTAATAGTCTTTTTTAAGGATCCAGACTTCAGCCAGCGATCCATTGAAAGCAAATCTATGATATTTTCTAAATCACTACGTAGGTGCTCCAAAAAAGCTGTAATAGGCAGGTGTTTCGTCTTCAAGAGGGAAGATCCATGTACGTTATTAACGTAATATATTTTTTTTTAAATCACACAACAAAAGCACTCGTGAAAAAATAACACCGCACTGCAATTTGACTTGTTTCGACTCTCGACTAAACATTGAATGAACTGCAACAGAATGAAGGAGCGAAGAAACAAAGAGTTTTTAATATACAATAGAGACTTTCCAGAAAATTCTGTAAAAGTGTCAAAGCTAACAATCGGATCTTTAAGTAAGGTGAGGCTCTCTTTGAGCCGGGATTAGCTGGCGTAATTGAGCCTATGTGTCTGGTTTCGCCACTTGAAGTCTGTGTGCTTCGCGGATTTTCTCAATGTTTTGTGTGGCTCCGAGAAGGTGCGGGCGGGTAAACCCGACTGAGGTGCCGCTTGACAATGCACTTTGGATCCATAATACTTGCTATTTACACTGATTTACTGAAAGATGCAGGAGCTAAATTATTTCTACACAATACTTATCTAAAAACAGTTCATGACCGCACAAATAAACAATTTTGAGATCTTGTCACATTTATTTTATTTTTATTTACAATCTCTCCGCGGAGCACCTGGAGATGTTTCGCGGAGCACCAAGTGCTCCGCGGAGCACACTTTGGGAACCGCTGGTATAAACAAGTAATGTTAATATATTGAGATAATAATTTTTAAATAGACTAATTATAATAACCTAATTAATTTATGAAGAACTTTAAACTTGAGATAAATAATCACAGTTAATAGCTTAAAGACTTAAAAGAGTTTTACATAATTTATGTGCTTTTTTCTATGAAATAAAATAAGTAATAAAGCTGTTTTTACAGAAATAATGAAAATTTTAGATTAAATAGTTAAACACACTTTTTTTTAGAAAACTGGAAACAACCAGTTTATTAATATTTTGACGAGCCAATTAACGAATATATTTTAAATTAAATTATAATTGGAGTTGAAGAATTTTATTTTCAATTAGAAGCATTTTTAAATTGAATGTCAGAAAAAATAGAGTAAAACCAATAAAATGGGGGATTTGAAAATTAATTTGATATTACAATAAAATGTGTATGTTTTTACTGACGTACCCTATTTAAATAGACTTGCTCTAAATCACTTATGGAAAAAGACTTTGTTCTTTAAAATGGTGATATTATTGAACAAAAATATATCCAGGAATTAATAAACAAAGTCTTAAAAGAAAGTAAACTTGTTTCAAAGGTGACAAAGCTTCCCTTCGGTGTAAAGTGTGTCAATTGACAAAAAGTAAATTTTTTTTTACTCGGCTATTAGATATCTAATTTAGTTTTTCAATCAATCATGTATTAATATAATAAAATAACATTTTTGACGGGAATAATAAAGTAATCAAATTATTTAGTAAATTGTTTGATAAGTTTAATATATATTACCCTGAGAATGGTTATCGAACAGCTAACTCCACGGCCAGATATTATTTTTAATTAAATTATTGAGCTCAACCAAATGATTATAGATTGTATTTGTAAAAATAGCGCTGTCACAGTGTTGCAGATGAACTAGTCACTCCAGCTCAACTTACATTATTTAGATTCATTCTGTAAATTCTAATAAGAATTAAAGTGTGGAATAAATTAACCCTAATTATTAATCTATTATCGTTCATTTAAATTAAACCCAATATAATCGTTGGTAGAGAATGTAGAACTCCGTACCCAAACACAATAGATTTAAATATTTAGATCTAGTGCTGATATATTACTGACGCACGTAGTGCATCCAGGGCGATCAGTTCATATACTACCTCTGTGGTATACCCGTTCGTTCTAAATAGATGATTAAAATATTCAAGATTCCATCCATCTTCTCTAGTTTTCTACCGCTTAGCTTTCTTAATGGAATGTTGTCTTGAATGATTTTCACTCTCAGATGGTACTCAGTAAATTGCTCTGATTCACCCAGTGCATCTTTCAGCTTTGTTCCATTATCATATTAATTAATATTTGGTGACCTGGTGGTCTAGGGGTAAGGTGTCAGACTTCTGTGCTGGCGGCCAGGGTTCAATACTCGGTCCCGGCACAGATTTATATGATTACCAAACCCTTCCTTCACCTCTGACAAGACATCTTGTGAATGTGGGGAATGCCAGGCCTCCACCGTGGTTCGGATTCCACGTTAAGCTGTTGGTCCTCCATTTCATCTCACAATCACCCTACCATTACACATTAGCGTAAGTGCGTATAACCCGCACGGGTAGTAAGACGCGGTGCTAATAATAATAATAATAATAATAATAATAATAATAATATTAATAATAATAATAATAATTAATATTTGGTAAACTCCTATTGATTTTCATGAACATGGAGGGGTGTTTGAATTCTATTATTTATATATTAACTATTTTTTAACAAACTCTATTACACAGCCACATTTATTGGACATTACATTTTTTGGACACTACTTTGCTAGTTATCTGAACCAGTTTATATTACCCTGCATGGCTATCAGAATTTAATTGCACTGGTTGGGCAAAGATGAATGTGATATAGTTCTAAAGAAAATGTCCCTACGTTTGTGTAAAAGGAGATTTTAAAACTAATTAAGAAAATGAAGTCACTACACCCGGCCAGTATTCGAACCCTTAGCTCACCGTCACCACGAGACCAGACTATATGATCTTGACGCTTAGTGTACATCCCCATTTCATTTTAAAATTTTAGTGGGAACTATTATTACTGAGTAGATCTTTTCTGTCGTTGCATTTAAAGAAGCATAAACCCACTTCGGTGGCTAGATGGTCTAAGGCTTCAATCTCACAATATTCTAGACCACCGATGATGGGAAGATTGTGATTCGATGCCAGCCGAGTGTTATGAGGGTGTGTTTCCAAAATGGTTTCCCAATCATTCTCCACACAAATGTGGATAGACTTAATCTAAATTCAACAATTATAATCCCTAACACATTAGCATAGTAAGTACATTGGCTTACAGCCCTAAAGCGTTGCAAGACGCGATGTTAATAATACTTGGGGAAAAAAATGTACAAATTCTTTAAATACTAAATTTTATTTCAAATATTTTGTTTTTCTACCAGCATGTTCTTAAGAGTTTAGCTTTACGAGTTCATTAGCTTGGATAAACAGATTTTAAAGATATTATTATAGTCATAGTCTTGTATTCAAAAGAATAAAAAAATATTAATATAAATTAAGCTCATATATTGTACATTTGATTTGAGATTAATCACTTATTTTCCTTCATCTTACTCCACTTATGTAGGGTGGATGTTTTCTATGGCAAGTCTCAAGAACTTGCCAAATATTTCTTGATGAGCCTCTTTTATAGCCGGATGACCTTCCCGACGCTAACCGCCAACACTTTCCCGGGGAAAAAGAGTGAATTCTATTAGAGAATGCAAAATAACATATCAATTTTGACGGCGATATACATTTACATACATTCTAGGGATCTTCCACAATCGATAAGGGTCCAACGGCCTTACTTCCCCTCAGAAGGAGGTTGTGCTATGAATTTCTGTAACTTAAAATCCGTTAGCCTATACTGGATTTGAACCCAAGAATAATGAGTCATGAGGCGAACACTTTAACCTAAGACCACCAAGATAGACCAATAGCTTTTATTACTACAATCAACTAAATGTATGAAGCAGAGTCCTAGACTTAATTTGATAGTGAATTTTTTTAAAAGACACTTCGTTTTTCTATGGATACAATTTATCATTATGCATAAGTATTGAAAGATTTTTTTTTAGTCCCACTTTAATTTCTAAAAACCGAGTTATGTTTGTTGATATACATTAACTTCCACCACATCTTACGACCTATAAGTGATAAACGCATATAAATATAATGGTAGGATAAATTATGTATAATATATATATATATATATATATATATATGGAAAATGCCTATATTTGCTTGAAGGAAGAGTGAGAAGCCATTTAGGAAAATTCCCCTTCACTACACCCAACTTTGTTTCAAACCCCAACTTCTTATAGCCTATAACCACTACACTGAGCTCTAAGTGAGCCTGGCATCCAGTCCACATGCCCACTGATGCAGGGGGTTATATACCACATCCAGAATCAAAGGTACTATGTAAAAATGTGTAAGAAAATGTAGACTAAAAAAATATTATACATTTACTATGGTTTCATACCAATCGTTTGGTAGCATCTTCCCCCACCCGCCATTTCAATGGCGAAATGGTCTCAGGCATCACTTTTGAGTTATATTAGCTTGCCGAAGATGGGGATATCGAGGTTTGAATCCTGGTCGGATCTATTGAGTTTAGTTTTTCCTTGTTGGTTTCTCATACTACTGCCATGGAAATGCGGGAATATTGTTGTAAAATGCTTATTTCCTCATCCCTAACCTATTAGGTTAATTGTCATTTTATTTGGCTTATAGCCCGAAAAGGGTAGTAGGACGCAGTGATATAAAAAAAGTTGTTTTTTTCAAAGCAACATCTCCTGGAATTTGTAGAAACCAATTTCTTCTTCTTTCTTTTTCATTAAAGGAAGGCACGTCCCGACAGCGTTAGTACTCTATTAGTGGAACAGGGTTTGCAGCACTGCTTTTAGCAACAACAACCCCACCAAAAAGTTTTTATCTTTAAGCAATCGCCAGTAAAATACTCTCTTTTTATCAAATATATTATAATATAACCTAGAACTAAATTGATAATACATTTTTAATGTTTTTTCCTCATTAGTTAGCAGTTTCATTTTTACTTGGTTTAATCAATTCGGTCAAATTTTTGTCCCAATTTATTTAAATATTCATATACTAACCTTACTTTTAGGTCCAGGCTTTGGAAAAAGATTCATCTGCCACTATCACTTTGAGGGGCAGGTTTATTAAAATATATTCTTTTAGCCTATCTATTAGGTAATGGCTTATTAACAGATTCCTCTAATAGTGCTACGTTGTCTAGAGTTATCAAAATATTCATATTTAATCCTCAATTTTTGGTTCATGTTTGTTAAAAAAATCTTCTAGCCTTACCTTTATGTAGTGTTTTTTCTAGACTCATTTTATGTCCAGGTTTATTGAAATATTTATCTGCTATCATCCCTGTAGATCCAGTAGTTTTTAAAATATGTATCAGCTAGACCAACATTTGATCAAGTTTGATGAAAAGGATTTTCTAGGATCAATTTAAGGTTACATTTTCATCTGATGGAGCCACTTCAGGTCCTGGTTCGATAAATTATTATTTTTATATATTCTTTAAATTGAGAAATTACACCTGGACAGGGGAATTGAGCACGGGAC
Source organism: Timema californicum (assembly GCA_902141385.1). Taxonomy (NCBI): domain Eukaryota; kingdom Metazoa; phylum Arthropoda; class Insecta; order Phasmatodea; family Timematidae; genus Timema; species Timema californicum. Next base: position 145,389 of record CABFOW010000356.1, on the reverse strand, counting down.
ATTGTCCAAATGTCATTTTTCAATTAGAAAAATAGTATGTTTGGATGTGACTATAACCGTAGTTAACCACTATAGAAGCTAGGCTATTTAATCCATAATTAATTTGATACTATTACTTTAAGGTCCAAACTTAATGAAAGATTCCTCTTCCAGCTTCACTTTCAGCTCCAGTTTATTAAATGGTTCATCTTCTAGCCTCACTTTTAGGTCCATATTTATTAAATGATTCATCTTATACCCTCGCTTTTAGGTACAGATTTATTAAATGATTCAGCTACTAGCCTCACAATTAGGTCCATGTTTATTAAAAGATTCTAGGACTAAATTTCAAATTTAGGGGCAGTTAATAATCTTTTCTCTGTATTTTTACTTAAAAGTGTATACAACCAATATCAAGTTACTTTTAGCAGCTGTTTTGATTTAGAATCATGCACTTCTGAATATTATCCATTAAAATCTTGAGGTGTAAAAGTTTAACGGACGCAATACTTTTTATTTGAGAAGGCATAAAACTCATGCACATGCATTAAAATATACTTACATTTCACTCTACCATCGCCATATCACGGATATGAGATAATATTGATTCTATATAATGAAAAGAATAAGATAGTTCATATTTTAGCCAGCCTAAATTCAACTTATACAGGATAGTTGAACTTGAAACACATTTTTAGGATTGTTACGCTTTTATAAAATCATAATTTGAAAATATATTAAAATATGCACATTTATGGTAACCATAAAAAATTGGGGGGGAGGGGGGCACGTGTGGGGTTGGAATGCATATTTAAATTTGACTACATAAATTACCTCTACTTTGATCGTAAACACAAACAAATATACACAGCTTCATGTTGAAATGAAAAAAGATTTTATTTTTTTCCATTAGCATTTTATATTTAACTAATAAAATGTTTTTAAAATACTTTTTTTTTGGTTCTGATTAAAAAAAGATTCAATCATGGATACATATAAATGTAATCAAATTAATCACTCTATGAAAATGGAAGATATTTATTTAGACTACTCTACAAAATAAACAAATCGTATTCAATTTTTGCAACGGATGTTCCTTTTCAGCTGAGTAAATTGGATTTGTTTATATTTTAAAACTGATTAAAGTTATCTAAGACTCAGCCCATTTTCGAAATATTAATATTAAAAAAATCAAATTATGGTTATTGGAGTTTTCATCGGGTTTACCTGGTTTGCTATCTAATGACATTTATTTTACATGCATGGTAGCTAATACTATTTATTTTACATCGAGATGTAGAAAAATTATAAGAAGTCATAATCGTGTGCTTAAAACCAGAACGGATTGTAAGACTTGGTGCTAATAATAATAATAATAATAATAATAATAATAATAATAATAATAATAATAGACATAATCGTGACATAAAAACAGCCTATTTTTTTTGTGTATCGTTCATTATTAGCCATTTGAGCTATCCTCATATTTACCCTAATGGTGTAGGGATGTAAAAGGTGTAATTTAAAGAAATCGTACATGCATTTATTTAGAGGGAGAGTGGAAAAATATTAAGGAAAAAACACAATGACTTAACCTGATTGGGACTTGAACCCCGATATACTCGTCACCGGTGAGCCAATATATTGTGATAGCGATACCTTAGACAAGGGTGTTACAATATTTTTCATCCCAAGGATCATATCTAATTATACAATTTACTCCACAGGCTGAGGATCTGTTTAGTAAGCCCATCTACTTAATATAAGCTTATAGACAACACTTAATAAACAGTGATATTCAATACTTATAATAAATGGTATTTTTGGTTTGTAGAATCCTTCAATTTTTACTGTCAAAAATAGGTTTATAACTCTCCCAAAGATGTAAGGTGAAATATGAAAGCACACACAGCTTCACAATACAACTTACCATTATAAATATATATCTATAAATATTTTTATCAATCAAATAAATATATATTTAAATTCAATCATAACAATATTTATAATAGAGTCACTAGCTATTTAACATCTCTCATCGAGGGTTTTCCTTCAATTCTCCTACAGGACACTGTGAGGGCCAAATTTTCAGTGTTCGTGGGCCGCATATGTCTCGCGGGCCACCAGTTGTACCACACTGCCTAAGACCATTTGACCACCAATAATGGCATAGTTTCAATAATTTAAAATTTTACCTTATACATTTACTAAAACTCGGTGAACCACATTGGTGGAGACGTGAACTAAACATACATTTTTTTCTAGGCTGGGTTTCCAGTGGAAAAGAGAAACGGTTTCTCAATAGCCATCCTAAAAATATGGTTGTTACATTTCCTCTAAATTCTACCTACCTCAGATCCCTACCCTACAAGTATAGATAATTTCCGATAACCTGGACAAAAAGTAAGATTCATTGATAACAAATATTACACACTTCTTGTTAGAGAAAATTATATATAACTTATACTTATATTAAATTATTGAAGTTGGTAAATAGCCAGCTAGGTAAATTAATATCGGCATTAGTTCTTTACTACTAACATTATATAGGAAACGAGTTACTTTTAAATATGGCTTACAGATTCCTAAACATTTAATGTATTTTAATAAACAACAAAACCATGATCTACTTCTGTGACCGCGTGGTCTAACGTGCTACTCTCGCAGTAGTCTAGGCTGTCGATGACGGGAATATACCGAGGTTCGAATCTCGTTCGGGTGTACTGAGGGTGGTTTTTCCAAAATAGCTTTCCACTCTTCTCTATACAAATGTGGGTAAACTTACTATAACTGTAGCCTCCCCAATCCCTAAAACCATTAGCGTAACTAGTACATTAACATATAACCCGAACACGTAGCAAGACTTGATGATAAAAAAAAGCAGCATCATGAAAGCATATAATCTGAACTGGTAGTAAAACGAAGTGAGATAAAAAATAAAATAAAAATAACATAAACATTTTATCGGACATAATCCCCTATTTAAGTAAATACCCTGTGATCATTGGTGGGTCTAAAAGGCTTTATATAGTATTCCCTACAAATCTAGCTCTGATAATTGTATTTATCAAGTTGCGGGAGATATTGACTAATATTTGTGTGAACAAGAACTAATAACCGAATACTCATGTCTCCCTCATGTATTACATGGTATATTAAATCAACACAACCTTGAGCAATGTGTAATATGTTAGATCTGTGTCGAGACCACAATAAGGATTTAGAAGCAAAGTGACATATCTATTTTTGTCCTCATTCTGTTTCACGATGTCTACAAATAAAATCCCTCTTAAAGTTTTGTAACAAGCTTTAATAGTTAAGTTAAATGATTTGAATTATCAATGTGAATTTAATTGGAAGATACCCGCTTCGCTGGTCAAATGGTCTAAGTTAGCGTTTCTCAATGTGTGCTTCTCGAAGAACCTGAGCTCCCACGAGACTCCTTCAGAGGCTCCTACAGACTTTAGAACCATTGTGGGACTGAATTTTCGTCATAAATTTCACTAAAACAAAATATTGCAATAAATTGAAAGTTGAAGAAGAATCTAGTTGTATTTTGTTAAAGCCGGATTTTAAAGAAATTTGCAAACACTTTTAAGTAAGGCCACTTTCTCATTAAAAATACTTTATAAAAAATTAAGTAAATATAATTTTTAACAAATGATGGTTTAACAAATTTATAAAATTATTCATAACTTTAATTAAACTGTACAAAATTTATTTTAAGTTTTCAAATCTTTTATGGTAATCAACAATAGATAAAAACCCACTTAAACAAAAGCTTTTAGGGGCGTCATAATTATTTTAGGGGTGTTAAGGGCTCCGAATGCCAACATGTTTGAGATACACTGGTCAAAAACGTCACTCTAACAATAGAGGGGACTGCCGATGACGTGAAGATTGATTGAGGTTCGAATCTCGGATGGGTGTACTAGGGGTACTTTTTACTTAATGTTTTCCTTCTCTCCCTCCACGTAGATTTGGGTGCATATAATATAAATTATACCGTCCTCATTCCTGCCACATTAGCATAATTTATATATATGTGTGTGTGTGTGTGTGTGTGTGTGTGTAAAAACCATGACGGCTAATGCGGGTAATAATATTTAAAAATATAATCACTAGTTTTAAATACATCTGTGGTCATGAGGTCTAAGCAATAGACTCATCTAATCTGCTTTACCAGAGACGTGAAAGTCAGAGTTCAAATTTCAGCTTCGTAAGCTGAGAGTAAATTGTCCTAAATAGTTTGACAATCTCCTCTCACAAATATAGGTACATTACTCCTAAATCCTCTCTCACCCCAATCTAATAAACACCACTATATATCATAATACACTCTCACAATAAAGCCAGAATTTGTGGAAATTGGTAGTTTTTGTATTCAGACTTTGCTTGGATATATAAAATAGTCTTTGCAATGCAGTATTGAAATTAATTTTTTTAGCACTGCATATTACTACATATTCCTATGTTACGCTTATGTACTAATAACGCTATTGGTTTTAGTGATAAGGAATGCTATATTTTTAGGACGTGTACCCGCATTTGCGTGAACAAAGAGCGAGAGTAAAACAATTTTGGAAAAACCACCATCAGTACACCCAACCGTGATTCAAACCTTGATCTCCCAGTCATCGACCGTCTAGTCCACTGCGAGGGTAGCGCCTTATAGCATGCTGCCACAAAAGTTGGTACTGAAATTATTTCCCAGTACTAACTGACTTGCTACTTCACAGTTAACATAAATAAACTAAATGTGGCGACCTACATGGTAATGTGTTTATTTTTACTTAACTATTTAGAGACATTTTTGTTTAAATTATATATCCTTTATGTATTTTATTTTTTCACCATGCCTATTTATAATTATATTTACTAATCCGGCTAATGTGTTAAGGATTAGAAAGGATGACTTTAGAGGAAGTGTACTGGCATTTTAATGGAGGGTTGGTGGTAAAACCCCCCTTAGTACACTCAACTGGATTATTCTAACCCCGAACTATCCATTATTGGTTGTCTAGTATATTTCGAAAGTGACACCTTTACGTTAGACCATTTGAACACAGTGGTGGGTATATATTTACTATTGATAGATACAATTATTTTACATAAGTCATACATCTTTACATTACAATGTAAAACATAATAAAAAGGTTTTATTTACTTAAATATATATTGATTTGTTTATATACTTTATTCTGTGTTATAAATGTGTTAAATTATTATTTGCTCTACGTAATTAAGCTAATATGTATCCGGAATAACCACACGACAGTGGGAAAATAATTATATGGAAATAGTTGAGAGTAAGTGCACCCACGTTTGCATGGAGACAGAGTGAGATATCATTTATTAAAAACCGCTTTTCTGGGATCTGGAACTTGAGCTCCCCTTCATCAGAAAAACCATATAGATGGACTTGAAGTTTAGTATGCGTGCCTTACGATGTGGGTAATTTGTCCAAGCCTTGCTGGAAGAGAATCAATGTATTTCAAACCCTAGATAACACTGAATGATCAAATTGATATGGAATGAATGAATTGACGTCCTTGGTTGACCAATACTGATAATGTCGCTGAATCAAATATAACGTTTTGTGTTCAACGAAACATTAATTTAAATGATCCTGTAAGCCTTTTATCATCTGTGGTTTATAATCGGTTTAATTTTTTCCCTTGAGTTGTCAAATATGGCATATTTCCCCCTTAGTATCGTCAATCTACTATAAAAATAATCTGTAAAATAAAATAGAGTGTAAAAATTATTTTCAAAATACATGAATCGCAGCGCTTCGGGAATATATGAATGTAGCTTTGTTATCCTCTTGGAAATAAATAAATATTTTTTTTTAATATTTATGTGCTTGCTATTGTAGAGATCGCAATTTATATTACATATTAGATGTACCGTTATAGGTATTTCTGACAAACGCATGGTTGTAGGCCATGTGAATAATCTTAGTCTTATTATTATTATTAGCACCGCGTCTTACTACCCGTTCGGGTTATACGCACTTACGCTAATGTGTAATGGTAGGGTGATTGTGAGATGAAATGAAGGACCTACAGTTTAACGTGTAATCCGAACCACGGTGGAGGCCTGGCATTCCTCACATTCACAAGATGTATTGTCAGAGGTGAAGGAAGGGTTTGGTAATCAGATAAATCTGTGCCGGGACCGGGGATTGAACCCCGGCCGCCAGCACAGAAGTCTGACACCTTACCTCTACATATGCCAGGTCACCCCAATCTTAGTCTTAAATTTATAAATTTAAATTAGATGCACCCACATCTCCATGGGAAGATATTGGGCAAACAATTAGAAAAAAATAAATACTGGTACATCCGATAGGAATAATACTCCCGTCCACACCACCACAAACAAACCAGAACAAACATATCTGACGCTTCAGCCCACTTGATCACCAAGATAGGTGAATTAAGTTTTATTTGAGCTTACTCGCAAAACATCTGTAGATTTTATTTATTCATAATAATATGGTAATGAATATAAACATATTGTTAAAATACATTTATAAATCTATTTTTAAAATCTGAATTGAACATGAGGCTGAGTGTATTAAAAACTACTAGTTATTTAAGCTACTATGATAACAAAATCTTACCCACTTTAATGGACACATAGACAAAGGCATAGATATAGTCTTTCTTGTTCTCTGCTGGTATGGAGGTCAGGTATAAGATAAATCAAACTAGCCTAAAGTGGCCCATATCGATAAGCGAGAAATTGCCACGCAAACGTTCAGACAAATAGTTTAAATCTATGATGCGTTATTTAAAAATATCTTTAACCCCAAAATAAACTAAAAGTTCTTAAAATAGATCTTTTCCTTAACAACCTTATAGTTTGAGTTTTAATAATAGAAATAAATCTGTGCAAATGTAACATTAGCTCATTTTCAACGACTTTTTAAGCATATTTGGAGAGATATGAGACTAGGATTGATGAAAGAATGGTTCTAGATCCAGCCTTCCTCTAACAAATACTGTATTTTTTTATAGGATCACAACAGAAAGTGTTAATATAGTTGAGGACTAGAAGATAAGAAGTTTCGTAGTTTTCTCTCCCCTCTTTCTTTTTGCCATGAAAAATGATGGCTGTAGGTGAAGGACGAAGGGGAGTATGTCCTTGGACACAATAGAGAACTAGTTAAAAAATCGGACCACTTTATTTTAAGTCGTTTGTCCTAACAGCTATTGATACTTTTTCGCTGACCGAGGCGGCCCCCTTAACTTCCTTAATACATTATCAAAATAAAGACAATAAATAAATAAAATAAATGAAAGATATGACTCTCATTTGGGGTATACTGAGGTGTGTTTTCCTAAATGATTTGCCATTCTCTCCCCACCCAAATAGACGTTTAATCTAGATTCTACATATATCTATATAAATAAAATGAAGAGTTTGTGTGTGTGTCATGAGCGTTGCGCGAAATCTACCTCACACTAAGTTGGTACATATATGTATTAGTAGCCTCTATATACGAACATGTGCACCTCAAAGCCAAAATTTTGAATACAATTTTTTAATTAATTGAAAACCGAAAGAGTGAAGAAATATTAACGTCACAAGTAAGCTTTACTTCTACATCTCATACAATTTATAATGTAGTTTGGTGGCCATGGTGACTAAACAAGAAGTGTTTGGTATTTTAAACAAATTCTTTTTCTCACGTAACCATAATATAGTAATAACACTAAGTGTTGTGATTTATTTCTAATAAATAGCTGTTATGTATTAATAAGTTTTGTTTACTATAAATCTTCTTATTCATTTTTACCTTCTACACATTTTACCCTATACCCTTTATATTTTACATAGTTTATAGTCTTTTTACCCCCTTTTCAACTATTTAAATTTATTGCCATTTTTACACTAAAATATTTCTTTGGGGTTAATCCTGTTAACTATTGTAAAAAGGGGTTAATAGGGCCAAAAGGTTAGGAGTATTAAATCCCAAGTCTAATCGAAAGAGCAACAAGACCAAAAGGTCCAAAATTGCAAAAATATCAAAAAATGACCAACATGTCTAAAAGGAGTAAAAATATCAAAAGGGATAAAAATGGTAAAATGGGCTAGAAGTAAATCATACAAAAATAGTTAGGTATGAAGGTTGAAAAGCGTAAAACAAATAATGAGTTTAAAAGATTAAAAAGCTGCCAAAGGACCAAAAGGGGTAAAAAGGGAAAACAAGAGTAGAAAGGTTAACGGGGTGAAAACGATAATGGGATTGAAAGGGTAAAGAAAGTAAAAATAATAAAAAAATGTAGGTTAAAAAAGGTACAGGGTAGAAATAGTATAGAGTATAAATGGTAAAAAGTAAATCCAATCAAAACGGGCAATAAAACCAAACGTGTAAAAATTGCACCAACGGTCATAATTTCAAAAATGTCAAAAAGGGTATAAATGGTAAGAAGGTAAAAAATAAATAATAAAAGAGGGTAAAAAGGTTAAATGGGGTAAGAGAAATTAAAATTTAAAATATTAAAATGCCTGCCAAAGGGGTAAAAAGCGAACGTAAGTTTAAAAGACTAACGGGGTGAAAAGCGTTAACCGGGTAGAAAATGTAAGGAGGGTTAAAAGGGTGAAAAGGATTTGTAAGTCAAAACATTATTAATTTAGGGTAAAGTGTGTATGAGTATTAAAATAAATCTAAAAAAGGGCAAAATGGGTAAAATGGATAAAAAGGGTAAACAAGGTAAAAGGTTTATGTGTGTTAAATGTTGTAAAAAATGCTAAAATAATCTTAATTGCATTTAATTATAACCCTTTAACAACAAATTATTTATTATCCTCCTCGGTGGCATAGTTAGTTAACGCGCTAGTTTGGTGTTGAGCTAGACTGCCGAGCACAGATATATTTAGATTTGAATCTAGTTAGGGTGAACTGGGGTGGTTTTCCCTAAATGGTTTTACACTCTTCCTCGACGCAAATGAGGGTTCACTTCCACTATATTCAACCTTCCCAAATCCTAGTCCATTAGCAGAATTAGTACTTAAGCGTTTATCCTGAACGTGTCGTAAGACGTGGTGCTAATAATAAACCTTAAACAACCATTTACTTATGCTGTGACACTATTTCTTTTTCATTAGTACCAACCGGAAAGAGCTCAAGTATTGTGTATAGATTAGTCATAGCTAAATCTTCAAAATAATTGTCAACTTTTAAAACATATTCAGATTATATCTCAATATTGATATTGTGTATTGGTCAGCCTAATTTTGATTTTTGTATCAATATTTAAAGCAATAAAGGATAATATTTAAACATAATTTAAGATTTGGATTATATTCCTTGTGGTTTATTTTATATAATATACTAAAATAATAAAGCTACCACCTATATAATTATGTCAATCCCTCATTAGCGTTAGTATGTGGATAGCCTAGGTGGATATTAAGACGATGAGCACAGAAAAACAACTAAATTTTGAATTTGTAAGTGAAATTAGAACTACATTTTTAAATCAAAGAAAAAACCCATCTTACATATATCAAGTTAACAAAAACTAAGGATACAAAGGTAACTATATTCCAAAGCTAGGATAGTTACTAGATCGTTAAGGTATGATCTTTATTTTATAAAAAATATCTAGATCATCTGAACGAAAATATCAAGATCTTGAATTTATAAATATAGCTGATATGAGGAAATAAGCTGGATCTTCGATTCTTTAAATATAACTTTACCGTGAAGGTATGAAAATAGATCTTTAATCCATAAAGATAACTAGTTCGTGAAGGTATGAAAAGCGCTAGATCTGGTATTTCATGATGCTACGAAGATAAATAAAGGGCACCGATACGAAAAGAAACTTAATCCTAAGTGACCAGCTACTTCAACGTCGGTGACTTGGTGGTCTAGAGGTAATGTGTCAGACCTCTGTGCTAGGGTCCGGGGTTCAATCCTCGATCCCACCACGGATTTATTTGATTGCCAAACCCTTCCCTCACCTCTGACAAGACGTATATTAATCACAACCTGTGATTGTGTGGGATGCCAGGCCTCCACCGTGGTTCAGATTTCTCGATAAACTGTAGGTTCTCCATTTCATCTCACAATCACCCTACCATTATGTATTAGCGTAAGTTTTTATAACCCGAACGGGTAGTAAGACGCGGTGCTAATAATAATAATAATAATAATAATAATAATAAATAATAATAATAACACTTCAACTTGCGTAAAGGTAATTGACTTATTTGTATAGTTTTTATACCCCTTGCCCTCTCAGAGGGAGAAGTTTTGTGATTGTCAAAAAAATCTAACCCGAGATTTTGATTTAAAAAAAAAAAGTTTATGTCGACCTTTCATGACCTCTTGAATCCGAAAAAGTGGTTTTCCTGATGCAGTTTGTCTGTCTGTTTGTGTGTGTGTATCTTGGACTAGAGCCGAAACAATCCTATCGATATAAATAAAGCTTAGTATCAAGAGTTTTCACAAGGTTTCCCCAAGAAGTTTTTGGAAATATTTGTCTAACCCTAAAATTAAGGGTAGTTTATTGAATGGTAAAACAAGATAAAATCAATTTTCTAAAAATCTACTCTAACGATTCTGATTAAACTCTGTATCCAAGCATTGTTTAATATTACAAATAACATCATTATATTATTTTCCCCATAAAATGAATTGGCGGATACTTTACATAAGCACACATTTCCAAATTTGATCATATCTCCGATACTATTTAAGATACAAACTAACCTACCACTGTCAAGAAGTAGTGCTATTCAAAATAAATATCCATTATTTGAAATATATTTGTACAAAACCAACAGTTTCTGAGCTATAAGCAGACCTATATAGTTTTTTATGTTGCACTTTTGACATTGAAATTGGTTGTTATGCTATTTGGTGGACAGAGGTGTCCCTCTTATCTCACTGTTTCTGTAACAGTGTATAGTATCTAATTTATGCTCTTTAATAGTGTGTTCATTCAAAATTACTTATTATTTCGTTTACAAATACTTTAATATTTTAATAAATGAATTTATTTCATGATAAAAGAGTGGGAAAGTCTGTGTGGTGTACCTTAACATTTATATTAAGTAACCCTACGTAAGAGCAAATATTTCTTTATTGTGTGTGTGTGTGTCCGCAGTATAACTGTTTGCCATATCTGTATATTCATACTAAGGGCAAACTTTAGAGGAAATATGCCCCCTTTTACGTAAACGAGAGTGAGAAACCATCTAGGAAAAAACATCCTCATCACACCTACATAGTGTTTGAACCCCTACCTCACTATCGTTAGCGAATCCGACTATCCGAACCTACCAATCTGCGTACCCATCGATGTGGAATATTGTCCCAGGGATCTTTATTTTGTAAGTCAGGTTTTGATATCTGTGTGTATATAAAGTTCACATTATTCAAACGATATTATTAAAACAAATGTAGGCCTATATTTTTTCGAATAAAAAGCGTTTGCTAGACTCGATTCTCAATGAATATTAAGGAATTCTTTAATTTTCAATCCCTTCACTCTTTTTTTTTTACCGACAAACTGTTTAATTAACATTACTTATCTATTATTGAAACGAAACCATTTTTAATTTTAATCTATTGGACTAAATATAAATTTGACATATGTAATCTGATTTTCCAATCTATTTAACATTAATTTTCTATCATCTATAAATAGAAATTGTCTGTGTTAGTTCTGGTGTCCCTCTTAGGTCTGGGAATAATAAAACTTTGATTAAATGGAGCGTTCTTCCGAACTAAGCATATCTGAGCTATTGCAAACATAAAACATTTTTATACTGCATTACACCTCCATCCACCTATCCAGTATGGCTTAACGAACCCTTACCGCTATCATAAATAATTTACGGTAACGAGCACTAATGAGTATACTCCATTTAGGAACACGTTACAGTGGATAGTTAAGATTAAGTTAGAGTAAGTCAAAACCATAATAATTATAAACCCTTAATAGAGTCAATAAAGTGAACATTTTAATAGTTAGAAATAAGTTTTGTTATTATCTTTGTGATTAGATTTATTCATGGTTTAATTTAAAGTATCACCTCTAGCAAAACAAAATATTTTGTAAGAGTAATTTCATCTTGATTTATTAGATAAAATAGTTTTCTTCTCACACGTTCACTCATTTATGGTGGAAGTGTAGGGTACGCAAGATTAGGGCAGTGTTTTTGCAAATTTAATGGTAGATTTCCCTGACTGTGAGAATTGTGAAACATTATGTGGTATGCCCTAACTAGATATATCCTTTCTATTTATTCTACATTACACTACAGTACGAGGAAGTGGAAGCCCATGACTGTGGACCAATCTTATGCCCTCTATTAGGATCCGATTTTTTTAGTCGTTTTTTATTGCTTCTTTCAGAAAAGTCTAGAATGTATAGGATTATTCGTGCTTTTTAAGTGATGGCTATATTTGCTTCTTAGAAACTCTACTATGTCAAAAAGGATTTTTTTTATCGCATTGGAAAAAATAAAGTGGAACATTATGATTATTTTTTAAAAAAAGGTTTAATTTCTTTTCCGCGGGTAATTTACATTAAAACAACACAGAAAAACTTGCCTCACAGCGCTTGACAAACTATGATATAAAATTCTAAATAACTTTACTCGATCAATAGAAGATGAGGGTTCTAATAGGTCTCGAATCATGCCTCGGAGTTAGGAGAATTTCTGTCATTAAATAAAATATATTCAAAAATTGAAAATTTTTAAATATTAAGAGTATATTTACTAAGTTAAAATATTGTTTTTTACATTTATTTTACATTCACAAATAAAAAAAAGATAAAAAATCTGCATAATTTATCAGGCTTTTAGATAGGAATTCACCAAATTTAATTAAATAATTTCCTTGTAACCATGTCATTTGCGATAAAATTTATATATTACAATGTTCTGATCAAAATACCAACTCTAAAGTCATTTCTTATTAATTATAATGATATTTTAATAGTACTTAAATGCTATAAAGTTGTTGTTTTATCTATGCTTGCTTAGAAACACACTCAACTTTCCCAACTGAATAAACACTCATGTATCTTCTGACATTCTTGACCTCCTAGATACAAGCTTTTTTAACTCGTACACTGAAACTCGTTTCCACAAAATTGTACCCTTTTTTATCAGGTAAACACAGAGTTAATAAACGACTTAATATAAAAAGTGCCTTAAATATCAACTATCAGGTACAATATATTTTATAAAATCAATTCATTTAACATTGTGGAGGTTCTGGAGAATTATTAGACGAGAGAAGTTCATTTCCTAAAAGTAAGTTTTCCTCTAATAAGTCAGATTCGAGAATATTGGTTTTGAAAATTTTTGTTATAACAATAATGTATTAACCTGTTTACTGTTATAGGTGGTTCTTATTTAAAGAAATGATTTCAGAAAAGTAATCTAATTTTCTGGCAAAAAATAACTTATAAGTGAATTTTTAATGAAACGTCTTATATATTTTTGCTCAATATTTATCAGATTAAATCGTAGTAATATTCTAAATTATTAGAGACCTTATTTGAATTTTAATGTTTTAGTAATAAATCTCTTGAAAAGAACAATTAGTTATAAAATAATTAATTTAAGTAAAAAAGAATAACTTCAAAACTAAACTTTAAATTTGTGCCACTTGATGTTATTTTCTTAAATATATGTAAAAAAAATCCATCTGTCTTTCCCAATTAAAACTTTTTCTTTTTCTTTTTAAGTGCCAGTTTTACAAAATATGAGATAAAAAAAGCTGTGAATATATATATATATATATATATATAT
>CABFOW010000356.1:120776-131508 GCA_902141385.1 Timema californicum | reverse complement strand
TATATATATATATATATAACCTTGTATTTTAATTTTATGAAGTGTTGATGAAATGAAATACTTTATGAAATGCCCCTGTTCTCTGGTTTTGGTTATCCGTCCCCTTCCCCTCACTCCAATGCCACCTCTTCATCCCTTCTCCCACACAGGTTTATTGCACTGGGCTTAATGAGTAGCGCAGTCCTGCTCACGAGGGAGCGGCGTATTAAATTTGCTGGTAAGTGAGGCGGGTAATACAGAGCAAGAACGGACGAACGGCAAGATAGGTCGTTCATTTGATCACTGGCTCTAGCTCTTCACTTGTTCATTTTATGAAATGAGACGTTGGTCGGGATGAGAGGATTTTCATCCCCTTCCCCCTCTTGACCCTAACTTCTCCAACCCTCTCACTTCCTCTACCAGCCCTACTTGAATAAAAAATGCTAATATATTAAAATATTGAAGTGTGGCAAATACAGTATCATGACTAGACAACATTTTTTTCTTGAGGTTATAAGATTTGTATGCAAAGGTTTTCTATTATACTCATTATTTTGTAACCAACACTTTCCTAAATTTTCTACTTTAAGTACGTGAGTGCTTAATTTGTAACATTAGTTAGGGAATTATTTTAAACTATATAAAGAGTGAAACCGAAAGTGTGTGCTAGTTATTTTAATATATATTATTTTAAAAATTTACAATAAATTTAGAACATTACTGATTTCATTTTTATTTTTGTTTTGGTTTGTTTGAAGTATCTAATATTTATTTACTTTCTACGTGACTATACACATATATCAACTAGATCACGAAGTCCAAGGTGCTTTTAATTTTCACATAACTTTCAATGTATTTATGATAACTTACACGAGGTTTTTGATGTGTTTTTCTTAATTTTTAAAAACTAGTAACCTATAATCATTTATTTAATCGAAGACAAACTTAATTAGCCGACCCTAATCCCACCGAAATACTACTTACTTATTTCGATGGGCAAATGGTCTAAGTCTCGCAATACATGGGGATGAGGATGACAGAGAGACCCGGATTCAAATTCCAGTCGGGTGCACAGATCCCCCCCTCCCCCCCAAAAAAAAGATTTCACACAGATGTGGGTAGATTTATTTTCAAATTTACCTTCCTTATCCTTATTTTATTAGCGTAAATGATATATTTATATAACCCGAACGGATAATGAGAGTCAGTGAAATAAGAATTATAATTTTGACCAATTATTAGATTTATTAAGAGCTATTTCTACTGATAATTGAATCTGGGGTCCCCAGATCAGTATCACTGTGCCTTCAACTAATAATACTAGAAGGGAATGATTGTTGTTCCAAGCGAGCATTATTATAATTATTGATATATACTAATAATAAACGATGTTAAATTAGCAAGCAAATTAATAATTTATACAAGCATTTTATAAATCTGTATTTTAAATTATTAACATTGCAGATGAAACATATTTTACTGTATGGTAGCTAAGTGGTAGAATGGTCGACTACAAGTATAAAGTTCCCTAGTTAAATTCTTGGTGGTGATAAATACATTAGATCATATTGGCACACCCTGCTACCAAACGACAGAGCTGGGCGTGTAGTACTAACCATACTAACCTTGGACTAACTTAGTCGGTAAGTCATGTGCTCTAATATAACAGCTCAGAAAGTACATTTTAAATACTCCAATAAAACCCATTTGTACAATGTTTTACAAACAGTCTATATGTTATTCTATCCGGATCCATCCTACGTATAACTTAACGGCTTGGCAAACAAAGTTATCACTGTTGGGAATAATTTACCCTCTGTGTTCTCTGAAAGGTAGTAAGCGTAATCCACTGGTTAAAATTCATATGCATCACAAATTGATACGTTATGATTGTCTGCAGGATCAGTCATGATACTTTAATCAAATTCAAAGTTAAAAGCCAGTAGTCCACAATCAATACAGCAGAATTCGAAAATAAGGCCTGAACTCGACCATTATGACTAAGTGCCAAAGGTCCTTAGTTAGAATCCACTGTCCTAGTTGTATTTTTTTCACATAAATGAACTTATCATATTTGGTTTCAGTCCAGAATATCAACTCTGTAGTTTGCGTGTCTGCCCACTGAGTTAAGGGTTCCAGGTTTGATTCCTGGCATGGTCAAAAACTTATCATTGATAAAAATATGGGTTTACCCTTTCGCATTGATAAACTAATGGCCGGAGACTGGATGTTATGCCTCTACTTGTCTTAAATTAGATAATAATGCATATTAAGCTACGACAAGCTTAGCAGGCCAGTAGTGGAAAATATATGGCTTGAACAATAAACTGAACTGTGCTATAAGTTGGAAACAGTAATGGATATAAAAATATTTGATTTCACACTACGGCATGGCTTATTGCTATAGGACAGGGCTAGTTTTATAGTCAGGATTGACATGCTTAACATTAGGATCTTCGTCCTGAACGTAAGACTACAGTCGTCGCGCCGTAGAATGCCGTTCTCTTTCAAAAATACCAGGCGAAAGGAATAATCAGGAATAACCCATTAAACATACCTGCTCAACAGGATGAGCAATATCGAGTATGGTATACAAATAATTTATTAAAAATCCCTTGGTTGTAACTTCAAAATAAGGTCAAATGGGACATATTAACATTTATCATAGTTTTTGGTGTCTCCTTTCCATCGCTGTAGTAGATCCAACATGTTACGCTACATCCTTTATATTAATTCAGCTGGTAATTTAGGGATGAGGATGATAAGATCTAGAGCAGGCGTGTCAAACTTGTTTGATCACAAGGGCCACATTAAAAACAAAAATACCAAGAGGGCCGTATTATTATTATTTTTTAATGTCACAATCACAACTAAAGAAAACTCATTTTAGAACCTTATGTTTATGAAAAATTATCTTTATTTTAGATTATATAAAATATGATGACGCATCTTTTATTTTTTAACAAAAATTTGAAACTTTTTATTTGCACCAATGGTGTTAATGTTTGGCTTTAAATTTTGTGCGGAAGTCACTTTCATAATTGACGACAAACGAGTATCTGTAAGCCGTGAGCTTTCGGGTGATTTATTCCTTTTCATAAATCAAAACAACAGTTCACACACGTAGGTGCTGCCAAATATTGCACATATTTGCAGAGTAAATTCAACCATTTTTGGAAATTGATCCCTAGAGAGGAAAGAATAAAAATTTGGTATACCAACCTCACACTGTATTTCAATATAGTCCCGTAAACATCGCAAATGTAAGCTCATATTTTTTAAAACCATGGAATCTTTTCTTGAATTCACAAAGCATGTCTTCAATTTTTGTATGAGTAGTCACTAATAGATATTCGTTATTCATTTTGCTTGAATATAAATTGAAATGTTTTAAAATGCACCAGATTACTGCATTTAAGTTGACATTGTCACAGTAGAGGTTTTGTTTGAAAATCTTTCACATACATGAATGTTACAAGTATATTTTTACATTGAAGATTAAGATTGGGTGAACTTAAGTTGTCAGCTTCCATTTAATCTGAAACACACGACCTTCCTCTTCGATTTTGCGTTTTAAAGGCTTTTAAAAGGATATTTTGAGGGACACACTATTTTAAACGTTATTAACAAGTCAACCTTTAAAAAATCTAATGACTTATATTTAAATTTGATTGCATTCAAACTAAGTTTATGTTACCACTTATTTATATTTCACCAAATACACTTAGAAGAAACCTCACGACCAGATGCTATGGCAGACAAATGAGATTGATTTAAAAAATTGTCATCTCTTATCTCTGAAGTAGGAAAGTACCAACAAATACAATTTTTTTTCCTTTTTGGTGTCACCTTGTTCTCTGCAGTGAGATTGCCGTTAATGTTATCAATTAGGTTTCTCATAAGAGGGACAAGAATGTATCACTCTACTTGCTGAGACTTTTTCAACCCCGATATCTTTCTTTACCTTTTTACACCCACCAACATCGTAAAGTTGCGTTTATGAAAAAAAAAAGTAGGGCCGAATTTAATGTTGGTTTGTTATAAGATCCGCTGGCAGCAAAAAACTGTCTGCATTGAATATTGATTCGTTATAGACCGCAAGTTTTGCTTGATCAGGAAGAAGTTTACTTGCATATGCGTGGAGTAAGAGTGTGGAATCAAATAATAAATTCACTTTTAGTACACCAGCCCACACTGCCTACTCTAAGGAGGTTTTCTTTCAAAGCAAATTATTTCGTATGAAACACATCTAGTTTCTTTATATTTCAATAGCAATTCCCTCTTGGCATGGTTAAAAATATTGTCATCGATTTAATGTTGTTTTTAAAAATAGACCAATATGAACCCATGCATACCCCACTTTGTGACGATTCGCTTTCCAGCGCTTTGCTCATAACGACGGTTTTAATTTGTGACCAAACGCCGAGTATCAGGAAACTGTGTCGCTGATACGATCGTTTACATACCCTCGATCACAAAACAGGCTGAAGGTATTATTATTTGTCTGCTTACTTTAACTAAATTGTATGTGTACAATATTTATTTTAATTAAAAATGTTCTATTTACGTCAGATATGCACATACATGA
Organism: Timema californicum; assembly: GCA_902141385.1. Lineage (NCBI taxonomy): Eukaryota > Metazoa > Arthropoda > Insecta > Phasmatodea > Timematidae > Timema > Timema californicum. Next base: position 126,941 of record CABFOW010000356.1, on the reverse strand, counting down.
AGATCGAAATACATGACATGCATCGAAAAGATGCAAAAGGGCAATAATTGACCTTAGAAAAACGGTTTGGAATCGAACATGTAATAAGTGGAGTATGTTTGTATGTAGTTCATTAACTATACCATGATTTTGGTTGGAGGACCATTCTGGAAGGTCTTATTTTGTACCAGAATCCTAATGTATATTAATATTTTTGTAGGAGAAAAGTACTTCTAGAACCGAGTTCCTACCGCAGCGCCCTATTGGAAGCCCTTTTTTTCTTAACAAAATAATACTAAGATATACAATAGGATTCTGGAACGAAATAAGGCCTTTCAGAACGGACTTCCTACCACTATCAACAGTGGTATCATGGTATAAGATACGTCACACTTGTAATATTCTGGATTGTCAATGTTGGGTATATCGGGATTTGAATCCCGATCGAGTGTTCTACATTCAGTTTATCCTAAGTTTTTTCCCCTTCTCCCTCTACGGCAATAAGGGTATTTCTTAAAAATATCATATTTCCTTTACCATTCTTGTAAATGGGCTGCATTGAGTCGCGACCCAAGTTTCACCTCTTGAGCGAGTTGCGTCCGAAGGATGAAACCAATACTGCCAATTTTGTTGAGTCCATAAGAGTGAATTCTAATGAATAAAATAATTTTGGTAGGATGTATAAAAGTATGTTCATAATGACACATAAAATAATAATTCAGTCACATTTACAGTAAAATGGTACATAAAACAGGCTAGCCTCTAAACTCGCCTAACTTAGCTAGTCAACAGTGGATATAATATAATATTGGATATAATGTTTGTCATATTATTATTGTAAACCGTTATTTGACTTTATGGTTCACGTAACATATTTAGATAGGTGAGACGTCACCAAACGCACCTCATTATCTACCTTACACTCCTAATGATCCCAAAAGACCACTCTTATTAACCTGTTGTAAATATTTGAATAGCCTGAGCGGGAATTAAAACTTGGTACACGCTAAAATATTAATTTGTTGTGAAAAGTTTACTAAAATGAAGTTTGCATTAGAAAGGGGCTATTATTTTATTATTTATTTGAGTTATTTAACGTGCACTTTCCAAACCAACTAATTATATCAGCACATGACTTATAAACGAAATTAAATCTAAAACAGACACAACACACAGACCTCAGCCTTTAATTCATTACTATGAAAGGGGAAACCCACATTTCATCAACGATACATTTTTTGGCCATGCTGGGAATTGAACCTGAGACCCCTAAATAAAAAGAGAAAGAAACGCTATTTTGTGATCTAAGGTGTTGGACATAAGTTGGACATAAGTGTTTAGTTTTGCCTATAAACTTTATTATGAATTACTATTTACTATTTCTGTTGTCTATTAATCAAGTGTGTTTGATAGCTTCGAGAATATATAAAAACAGTTTTGTAGTTCAGTAAATTAACACTTTTTTTACTAACAGAAAAATTTATTAATAGTGTTAAATTTGACTTACCATCATGTTGCATTTAAAGATTGACCAATTTACGGTCAATTTTTCTACAGTCTTATATAGTTTATTCAATCCATATTTATCGATGTTTCACGTAACAAACTCAAACTGAGGGATATTAGCATCTGGGCCAACGCGTGGATGGAGATCTGTAATTCATTATTAATTCATATAGTTCAAAGCCCATGAATGCTTAAGCACTTTTTTTTTAGGTGTAATGATAAGAACCAAAAATTATTTCAGGCAGCTAATTTTTTTGAAAATATTTTTGTGCATCAAGTCTTACTACCCGTCTCAGTAATTCGAATATTTACACTAATTAGGAAGGAATGAGAAAGGTGGAATTTTAGGAGAGGAAGACAGAGAGGGTGGAAAGCCATTTAGAAAACTACACCCTACATGGATTAGAACCCTGACCTCTTCCTTACCAGCCAGTCAGATTGGATTAGATTGACGCCTTAGCCAATATGTGCATCATTGTGGTTAAGTAGAACTTATCTGTACCCATTTGTAAAAAAAAATAATCGCAACAAATAATCTATTCATACTTTTTTTTATCTCTAATTTAAAGAAAGTATGTTAGTCTTGAAACTTTTCAACCTTGGAAATATGATGCATCTGGATGTTTTATGAACCCCAAGCATAATAGGTCCTAAACATTCTGACTTTTTGATTGCTTCTATACCTGTTTGTCCATGGAGCGACAACCTAAACCGTTTTATGGATGTAGTTCAAACTTTATACGTTCTATGATCATACCCCAGGGCATTTAAAAAAAGAATATTCCGTCCCTCAAAACGAAGTTAGTTTACGAATGCCCCATTTTTGAATATTCGAAATAGTTAGATGATGGCATTAATGATTTAGTTTAAAACTATATATATATATATATATACAATTTAGTTTAAAATTATATATATATATTTTTTAGTTGGACATTATTTTATGATTGGTTTACAAATGTTTAGTATTTGAAAATTTGGAATTTTTCAAAAAAGACCATAACTTTTTTTATTTCAAGTTGGATCTCTCGGTAGTGTTTTACATCATAATAAAGAGTGTATGTTGGTTTTTACAAAAATATAATATAATATGTTATATGAGAAAATAAGTGCGATTTGGTTGTACCCTTTTTTTATAACAATTTTCTGTGCCTCACAGGTCTTAGAGTTCTGATAAACAAAAAAATGGTGGTAAAGACATAGGTCCATAATGTATTGTCTGCCTGTGGACCACACAGATCTCGTCTATCTTCGGCTATGTTGACAGCAAATATGTCTTTGTTCATCCCCTTTAAGATTGAGGGTTAGGGCCGTGCGTGTCTTCGCTCTTTCGCGTCAAGGGGCTAGCTATTACGTGACTTGGTACTAGTATGGACGTGAGGAAAATATCGATACTTTACTAATATCGATATATTCCTATCGATACCATTACTAGTTACTTTTACTGATGTGAGTATATACTTACAAGCCGGTATCAGATGAACATAAAAAATACAGCAATAATTTGTTAAAATTTATATATCGTAATGTATTTTTTTAAACTACACTCTAATATTTTATCAGTATAAGAAATATTAGAGTAAAAATATGTTTATCAATCAACCTATTGTATTGAAATTACTCTTTCCGCATTATACAATAAAATTATTATCAATACAAACTATAAGGTTTGATCGTAGTTATTCTTTTTATATCTGTTGATTATTGATTAATTTCTCCCTTGGATACAGTTTATAATGACATTTGCGAAAATCCCAACGACTAGTGTCTATGTTTTTACACTTAATGGAAAAAAAAGGCAAAATTAGGTTAAGTATCAACAAATTTCTGCTGCCTCGTTCACAATTACTCTAGGCACTATATTACTTTTTTGTCATTATTATTATTAAGTTTAGAAATATACACGTAACAGGATATCATTCTTTGTATTTATAAATTTTATTTATGGTTAATAGTTAAGTACAAATATTTTTATCATATAATGAATAAACATCAATTATTTCGTTCATAAAAAACAATAAACATGACATTAGTATGAAATTCCCTGCTTATTTTTCAAAAGCCAATGCTATTGCTAATTTTCTCTTGACGCGATTTTGGTATCGATTATTTTCTTCCTGTACTAAAAATGAGTATACTTTCAATTCTTTTCTTTCGATACCTAATCTCTAGGCACTGAGCCGGTCTTCTACATTACACTGCTCGTCTTGGCTATACACATTTGGTATATTATTTATTTAACCTTCGTATATCCTATAAGATAACAAGCTTACCTTGCAATATTAACTATGGCATAGCTTAATATAGGGCCATAGTGTAATCCATTGAGGTAATACTGCTACAACTTAGAGTAAACGAAGTTTACTTTCAGAGTAAAACCTGCATCGATTGGCTAGCCATATAATCATCAAGTAAAATTAGTCTTCTTTTCTGGTAATGAATAAGTCATTGTTCGAAACCCGAATGGGCGAAGTGAAAGTGTTTTGTTTTTATATAAAAAAAAGTTTTCCACCCTCCTTGAGAATTGGATATATTTTCTCAGCATTATACCCTCATAATGTCTATCTCAAAACTTTAACTAGATGAGTATAGCCTTGACAATATAATATTTCTAAATGAACACACATATACAAGTTTTGTTATTAGCTCCAGAAGTATAAAAAAGGTTTACCAGATCATATTAGTTTATGGACTGTACCTATTCTAATTGCACTAATGGGGTAGGAATTATGAAGATAGAATTGAAATAAAATGTACCAAATGTACGAGAAGGGAGAATTAGGTAATATTTAATAAACGCCACAATGGTCTCACCCAGCTGGGAATATAGCTCCGACCATCTTGTCACACACATACCAAATAAATGGTACGGAATTGCACATGGACTTTCTCGCTCTATTGTTTGAAAATGGAGATATTTACTCAAAACTCGTAATATATGTGAAACGAAATAATATACACTAGCAAACCCAAGCATAAATTGTACTATACTTATATAAAACTTTTTGTTTTAGTCCCAGTTTAAAATTTTATAATTTTATATTTAAAGAATTAATGTCCTCATTTGTATGTTTGGACAGATACAAAAGATCAATGTTTGGTCCACAAGGGTCAACACTTCGTATTAAAATTTCAACTTCCGGTTAAAACTTTTGACATTTTATTATTTGTTGCAAATCTTCATGCCGTCGCATTGTTATTAAATTCTTCATTTATTAATATTGACATATACAAAAATGTAAATATTGACTATTGAGTCTGAAATGGATATAAATCATTGTTGTACAAACATTTCTACTAAGAGGTTTAAGGAAAATCAACACACACTTTTAGAGACTTACTTATATTTAATTTTTCTATGGCGTTGGAGAATTATTGGGTTAAAACTTAAGTAGTATTTCTTTACCAATAAAGCTCACAAAATTGAATTAATATATTTGCCAATATCACAGAAACTGTAGGATTTATTAAAATATATTTCATATAAAAGCTTTTTATTTTTAATAGTACTACAATTTTGCAATGGCATGTTATTTAGTATCTCAAATGATTGCAGAGATACGGAAGTTTCTGCTTCTGTAACGTACCCTAAAAATCATTTTCATGGTAGAATGAAAATAGCCAGTTTATTTATAATCTAAATCAACAACTAGATACGAATTTTAATCAAAATCGTTAGAGTCGATTTTGATAAAATTGATATTTTCTCTTTTCGCCCTTTTTTAAACTACTCTTAATTTTAAGTTTAAACAGACACACAGACAAACGTCATTGCAAATACTACTTTTTAGGGATTGGGGGGTCTTGAGACGTCGACATCCATCAACATTTCAGGTTATATTTTCTTTTTCGGTCGAAATACTTTTACCTTTTGTGTTCGAAAAGTTAAAAAATATATTTATTTACGTAAAGCTTGAAAGTTATTGATTTTATAAAAATAGTCTTTTTATAAAATATTTGTATTATAAAGAGACCTAAATATTTGTAACGATAAGTAATTTCATATTTCAAATAGCTTAGAAGATATTATAAAAAAAAATTACTCATCAGACTGGAGCCCTTAAAGTCATTTTGCCGAAATATTGAGGGAAGCCATTTTTTTTGGAATATTTATAAATGTTAATAAAAGAAATTTAATCATAATCGTTAGAGCCGATTGTGAGAAAATCGACTTTTTCTCTTTTTGCCCTTCAGTAAACTACCCTTAATTTTAGGGTTAGATATCCAATTCCAAAAATTCCTCGGGGCAAATTTATTAAAACCCTAGATACAAATGTTTAGCCCAATCGGTAAAATAGTGTAACGTGGGGGGCGCACGTGACCTGGAAGGGTCACAGGCCGTTCACACGTGGACGTGTGAACCACGAATTCTTTTAAAGATATTGGGGTATGCTGCTGACCAAACACGAATGAAAATGCCCGCGGAATATTCAAAGTTTTAATTATTAAAATTATCACTATGTACACACACCGATTAACTGTACATATAAACTAATTACAACTAAACAAGTCATAAAATAAAATAAAACGAGTCTTAATCAAGTCTGTAAATTAATAAACTAATAGAACACATAAAAATATAAGTAAATTAAATAAACAAATTAACAACTATAAAACACCTAATAACTATTCAAATATTTAAAAGACAGTCACAAAAATGTTCATTAACACAGTATTCTA
>CABFOW010000356.1:91057-111180 GCA_902141385.1 Timema californicum | reverse complement strand
GCGTCTTACTACCCGTTCGGGTTATACGCACTTACGCTAATGTGTAATGGTAGGGTGATTGTGAGATGAAATGAAGGACCTACAGTTTAACGTGGAATCCGAACCACGGTGGAGGCCTGGCATTCCCCACATTCACAAGATGTCTTGTCAGAGGTGAAGGAAGGGTTTGGTAATCAAATAAATATATGCCGGGACCGGGGATTGAACCCCGGCTACCAGTATAGAAGTCTGACACCTTACCCCTAGACCGCCAGGTCACCCTACAATATATAACAAACTAAATTTGACGGTACCTTTTTTATATAAATATACACAGTTAACATACCTTAAGTGAAAGTAAGCAGCAATAAAGCTTTTCAGACTGCTAATACAATGTTACGGTATTGTTGTCGCGAGGTTCATTGATTTTAATGTTAGCTGGTGTGTATGTTCTTCTGGTTTATTTTGTTTGTCTAATATTGTTTAAAAACGATCAAGGAGTTGGAGTTTAATTATTAATAAAGGTTCAATGAATTTCATGATGAATTTTATTATGTTCATGTAATATGTCTTCACCACCTTCATTAAATTTACTGTGTGAAATTAGATTATTAAATTGATTAGTTTTTTAAGTTCTTTTTCAATATTAATATTGTTATTAATTTCTTTTTTTCAGTGCAACTTATACATTACTCTACTAAATCAATATTTGTATAAACTACCAAACAAATGATAAACATAGAAACACATAAAACCACATCGCATTGCCTAATACGTAGTCTGTTCTAAAGCGAGCTCATTCTTACTTCAGACACAATTTTGATTTATTGGCGATTGAGGAAGAGATTCCATTAGTATCAATATGTTTTAGTCAAAATTTATATAACAAAGTGAATAATTTTTTTATTTTTTTTTTTGCTTTTTTGCTGTTATTAAAATATTTCTGCGTACTGAATTATTCTTCTTTCAAGTTCGTCTAGTTTAGTATGCCAGTTGTAATCTCACCTGATTTATTTTGTTGTATATTTTAAAATATTTATTTCATTCTGTCTGCACTCCAGTGTGAATATGTTTTCTATAAATGGTATAACTTGGACACAAAAGAGTTTTTGTATTATTTCATGACCACCATATAAGGTTATTCTTATAACGCTTTGACTTTAACTACAAGGTAGGTATTCTTTTTACAGCTCGTTCCTTATTTAATTTACATAGATCAACACCTTATAGATAAGTTGTGTATGCTAAAATATTTGTTTAACTTGTTCTCTTCTACTTGTTGATAACCTCCCTGTTTTCTATGATCTTTAATCTTAAAAATTATTCTTACCACCATCCTTTTTCCGCTCTTGAAAAAATCACATATACGAAACTTACAAGCAGGCTTGTCCTGTCGAGTTTAATGGCTGTTCTTTATAAATTATGCATAGCTTCTCTACATTTTAAACAGGCGAGCTTTAATTTTTTTCATTGACCACACTTTAACTTTATACTTTCGTTTGAACGTTTTCATGAATATTTCGTCCTCAACTAGACCACATCCATTTATTCTCCGTGAAGATATTTCTGAAGTTCAGTAGCAAACGAGTTTCTCAAACTCACGTCAAATGACTCCTTTAAACATAGTCAACGAAATTGGAATGTAAAACCATATAATTTTTCATGTTCGTGAAATGTTGAAGCTGAAAGATTGTAAGAACTGAACCCTCCTAATCAAAACTAAACCACAATAGGAGGTCCAAATGAATAACATCAAAAAAGGCAATAGGCGAAAGTAGCTGAAGTTCTTGTTTTGAATGACTGAGTATAAACGTTCGAAACTAAGAGCAAGCAAATCACACCAGTTACGGGAATGATATGTTGACGGTCGTCCTCAAAGAAAATGATATATATGTATATATGTACCCACAAAGTAAAAGATAAGAAACCACACATATGACCTAAGGGTATTATCCCTATTCCTAACATTAAAGAAAACTTTTAGTGGCATAGTGGGTATTTATTTATAAATAACATAAATAAATATATAAGTATAAGAATATCAATAAGTTTTGAACAATATATAGAGATATTAATAAATTATTATGATAGTCGAGTTGGCAACCAAATAGTATTCTTTAAGATTTAGAATTATTGATGTTAAAAATTTTTAATCAAAGTTAAATGCAGTTTTACACTCAAAACAGCTGCATCAGAAAAAAACCATTAATAATTAAATCATTTATTTCCACACGGAACAAACTAGTAAAGTTACGTGACCCTAGTAAACAAATTATTATGACAAAATCTTTCTTCATTATTTACAAAGGTGAGTTCTCAAACTTCCCGCATCAATTCTAAATCCTCTATACACATTCCCATTATACACAAAACCCTAACTAAATTGCACAATCATAATAAGGTCAATAGATATTCTCAAGAGTAAATATTAAACTACAAGTTGAAACCTGTTTTGTTATATTTATAGATGACAAAACCAAAATTAGCTGCAAAATATCAATACTAGCCCTCATTATAAAGTTTTTTCTGCCTCACAATCAAATCAGAAGTTATATCCTCAAACTAATCGATCTCGACTAAAATAACCTGAGTATCGACATCTTCAATAGTAAATTAAGTATCAATACCCAAAAAAATAAATCAAGTATAAATATCCATATAATAATCGACTTTTTTCATACGTGACAAAATTCAACAACGATCTGAATTCTACATGCATTTTAAATTTCTTTTTACAAAATTAATATTATATTGCCGTAACAAGAATTTTGAAAAGTTAAATATATAAATAAATAATTAATACTAAGCCGAAAAAGAAATTTGCTCTTACATTTTAACTATCTGAAGCCTTAGCTTCTTATTCCTCCATTCAAGCTAAGTACAAGAGTGCCGACAAGCTGCCCCGCTGGCACTATATATACAAGAAAACTCAGAGAACATTGGAGAACAGGATACATGGTGGGGGAATACATATGGATCACCATGGGGGGGNNGGGGGGATGCGCATGACAATAACTTCAACTATACACTCCAAACAACTGGGACCTTCTAGATTATAGTAGAACCTCTCTTCACATTTTAAGATCTTTGGAACGCCTTTAGTTGTGTGACGCACTCTAGTGGGCGCCGTTCGAACCTTGATGGCAGTGGCTAGTCTATCTCGTGGTGCGGCTATGCTCGGTTGTGTTGTTAATTTTCTCCGACTCGTAGTCCAAGACACAGGAAGAGTGAAACGGGGTAAGTTGTATATTTTCCTGACTCGACTCTCCTATGCTTGTAGCCAAATACTAAATAACTTTGATAATATTATGAAATCATGCATAGGGATTTCAAATGTTTAGAGTGTTAAATGAAGACAACAGATTTAAAGTTCGTTCACGGTAGGAGTTTACCTCTGAAAGGCCTTTTTCCCTACCAGAAATCTATTATATAGTAGGATATTGGTAGGAAAAAAGACCTTTCAGAGGTAAACTCCTACCGTGAATGGAGTATAGTAAAACTACCTAGTGTTAGAAAACATTAAAGTTGGAACATTTTTGCTTTAGTCAAAGCTAAACTACCTTTATGTCATTTTGTATTTAGGTAATTATATTTTAACCCATATTTATTTAATAGCACTTAGTACTGTTAACAAATTCGTTATATTCTTTTCACACCATAAATAATACAGGTTTCTTTTAATGATTTCATAATCGTACCAAATATACCTAATAATATTTCTGTTTGATCATTTCCCAAACTTGGGGTATGTATGAAACCAGTAGATTTTACAATAAATGCAACCCTATTTTCATTCAGGAATAGTGGGAAAAGACCAAAACCAGACCAAAATGTCATGGGTTTTTGGGGGGCACTGCCGCAGGAAAAGAAAATCTTTGAATATTAAATGCCTCTATAATATATCTGGAGTTCATTTGTATTGTAATCAAGGGCATAGATTAAATATTTTAAATGTTATACATTTGTTTAACAGTTAGAAACTTACAAAGCCCATGCTACCTCCAAGTTGAAGTGGTATCATAACTGGTGAGAGGCATTTCATGGATGGGGGCATTGACCCTTGAAAAGAATTTCCCCCCTGGAATAAATGTGTGACCTCTTGTTTTATTTCACTCTCCTTTTGATGTTTGAATATGATATGATTTAAACAAACCTCAAATAGATTCCTAAGGCATAAAATTAAAATTTCAAAAATAGGGTGAGGACCGTCCTAAATCTCTTCTAAGAGGATCGCAATTAAAAAAATCTAGCATTCAACTACTAATAGATAATAGAAATTAAGAGACCATTGGGAATACCTGAATGCTGTGTGGAGGATAATATTAGAATGGACCTGAAATAGATAATCTTTAAGGAGTTAGACTGGATTGATATAGATCCAGATAGGGATATAGGAGGCGTACTTTTCTAAGTGTAACGATGTACTTCCAAATTCTTAATGCCTTAGAATAAGAAAGTTGAACCGTTAAGATTTTTTTACTAGAACTACAAGAAACAAGGATTAAATAAGTCTAGGATGATAATGTCCAAGTTAAGTTGGGACGCGTTTAAACGATCTTTGTACAAGTATTTTATCGATAGTAAATCTGTTACTCTAACCTAATATGTATGTTTATGAGAAACTAACGTAATTGCAAATAGGTTCACTTTAATACTGTGTCATTTAATAGATGGTAGACATTATTATTATTTTGAATTATGTGTTCCCCCAACCTGAGACTTTTTCTGGAATGGTGGCCCATTGCAATATAAGCTGTTTACATTAAAATATTACATGTGGTATTCATAAATTCACAAAATTGTTTAAAATTGTTCAAAGTTAGAACTTTTTTAAATGTATAGGTGAAATTTACATATAAATCAAGAGGATTGTTTTGGTTAATATTTTTTGTGATGAGGGGATTGGAGTTCTAATCTCGGTCATGGGTACTTAGTTGAATTTTTTCATCTTTCCTCTTCGCAAATGGGGGTCAAATTCCTCAAAACTCTACTTCCCTCATCCCTGTTCCATTAGTCTAAAATTTTTTCATAGCCCAAAGGATAGTTAGACGCAATGTTCAAAAAAGAAATAGTATCTTGAAAGTATGAAGCTATTTACCTGTCACCCAATATCAAAACATTCCTACTTGTTTCTAGAATATATTGCTAAAGAATTTCAAAATACTAAAACATACTGTTATGGATTTTCCCCTTATAAAAATCGGGTGATAAAAGTGATATTTCCTTTTCTATACATCTAAAGAAAATAAAAATGTCCCTTTTGAGGTGAAACTATGCTATTAGTTTGGTCTTCTTCTTTTCAACTTCTGTGGACTTTAATACACTAAATCTTATGGTTGACCCTCACGTATCCTGTCTTCCGCCACGATAAAACGCATTATGTCAGCTTCTCAGGACATTCGGAATATAATATATTTATACAAACTAACATACTATATATAGTAACACATTTTCTCTTGTCTTGTCTTAAATCGGTGTTGAGATCTAGAAACATGCAAAAAAAAAAGTTTTATTCTTTCATTTAACATTTAGAGTGAAAGAACTGCAAAGTATTTTTTTTTCATCTTTTGGCTAATACCTTTTTCTGTGGCATGGTGACTTTATTCCATAGTAACTTACAGCTTAAGGGTTGATAATCACACGGCAGGAAAGAGTGTGGTTAATCCTTCCGTTTTCCGGACCCAGCCTACTCCGAATTTAACAACGCACGCTGCTTCTGGGTTGTAAAACCTTAGAATATGGCGTACTTTGGGGGATTACAGTTTCTGAAAATATGTTTTTACGGGGAACTCTAACAGTTATTTAAACGAATTTTTCTAGAGAGGAAAAAGAATCAATAGAAGTAATGGAACTTTTTCAAAATGCAGGACAAAAATGTACCTTTTATAACCTATTATTATTTTAGGATCTAGAATATCGAACAGTAGTGATACTACCTATAAAAAGTAAAACCTGCCGATAGCATGAGTTGAAGTATGAATATATGAATGTCAATCTAGTAGCTTTTCTAGCTTTGGCCCTTCCTATGAAAATTGGCCTAATTTTTCACACTAATATTGACTATAATACTAAATATAAATAGAATATTTATTAAAAAAATCATGCAGTCATTTTAGTTTAAAATATGGTTTGAATCAAAGTTTTATGCATAGTACTAAGAAGAAGTTTCTTAAATAATTTACACTTTACCGTTACACAAATGTGGGCAGTATTTACCTTAATTCTAAACTCTTCGTCCCTACCCGATTAGTGTACATATAAGAATAGCCTGGATGAATATTAGGACACGGATCGTTGAAAATAAGGTTAACAGATATATAATTCATATTCATCAGACCATGCACGAATCGAGATTTGGTTTCCAATACCAAATACACCCTGATATATATATAATTTCCTTTCTTACTACCTGGTCAGTTTAAACACAACCCTGACAATAGCTTCTATTGTTTGGCCAGAACAAAAAAATTTCAAAAATGAATTCGTATAAAAACTCTTAACGTTTTATCGAGACTAAAGTGACACATTTAATACCACATTTCCCTATGGAAAAATAATCTATTTCTCCTCAAATAATGAAACATCAGATATAGTAAAAATCCCAAAATTCTAGATCTTTTTAAAAAATAAGCAAATGAATATTATATTTTCGCCATCCGTTTCCAATGACCCATGCGGGCGTACGTATAGTAATACGTTAATGCAATTAGGATAGACATGCTAGACTCTAGAGAATATGTGCCGTCATTTACGTGGAGAGAGTGAACGGGGGAGGGGGCTAACAGTTTTGAATAAACCACCCAATTAGTACACATTGTAAGGATTGATAACTTACTTCAAACTTCCTTTCTTTAGTAAAATAAACTAGATGATCTTAACATTTTGTACGCGTGTCCATCGATGCGGGTCGCATATTAATTAAATTGTCTCTTCATTATGTAATAAGTTTTTTCTTGTAGGTATTTTTGGATATTAGGCTTGTTTTAGACAACTATAAATTGCCTGCTATACGCATATATAGGCCTACTAATTACTCTAAATATTTAGGTATGAGGAAGGTTGAATTTAGAAAAAGTGTGCCCCCATTTACATAGAGGGAAAGTGAAGCCTCGTTTAGGGAAAAACAGCCTCATTACACCCGACCAGGATTTTAAATCCAAACTCCCTGTTATCGGCAGTCTTGTACATTGCGAGTAACGCTTTATACCATGCGGTCACCGAAGCATCGAAGCTTTATTAGGCTATTAACAATATATATCAAAACTTAATGCTACAGACGTATACATACGTGGAAGGATTTCTACTAGCCCTTCAAGATGTTAGATAATGTTCTGTTTAAAATATTACTGTAGTTCAGCCCATGATGGTCAACTGTTCTGCTGATAGTCTTTAACTTGCCACTTGGCGTATGATTGTTATGTGGTGGTCCCTTGTTGAGTGACAAGTTGACTCTGGTGTAGAATGCTGTAACAAGCTGATAAAAAAATGAAACCTTTGCGTGCCTAACGCAACGTGGTGGCTTTAATTTATATTATGCTTTTGTTCTCTATCATGTTCTCTACAGTTTATTTTCGAGGATAAGTCGAGGCTGTGCTTAATGGGGCCGTCTCTGTAAAAGATCAATAACTGCTTGGATGTTAAGCTCTAACGCAATATATAATTAATTATACGATGCGTTATTTCAAAATATGTTTCACGCCAAAATAAAACCGAAAGATTCCAACAGTGTTCTTTATCCTTAACAACCCTATCTATTGAGTTTACTCAATAGAAAAAAGTGTAAGAGATTCTAACATTAGCTCATTTTTAATTACTTTTATGGGGGGCTATGAGACAAGTTTTGATGAAAAATGGTTCTAGATCTAACATTCTTATAACAAATTCAGTATTTTTTTTATTGGTTTGAAACAGAAAATTTTAAGATAATTAAAAACTAGTAGTGAGTTTTCTTCTTTACCATAAAATAAAAAGGTTCATAGCTATCCCTTCCCTCTTTTTTATAGACATGAACAAGGATTGTTATAGGGGAAGATCAAAAGTGAGTATAAGCTTAAACATAATAGAGACGTTGTTACAGAAAACTTCACAAACCATTGAATTTTAAGACTTGTGGCCTGACAACGATTGAAACCTTTTCACTGACCGAGGCGGCCGCCTTAATAGAGCTCTTTGTGATAACTTCACACACACACACACACACACACACACACACTCACGCACGCGCACGCGCACACACACTTTACATTCTACTACCACTCTTGTTTGAGGAAAAGAGAGGTAATTGTATTCTACTTCTTGGATTTTTTTTCACCTTACCATTTATTTTACAATTTCTTTAAATTACCTCTTTTACCACCTCCATTTCTTCTTCTTTTATCTTCTACTTACAACTGTCTTTACTATAAAAAGACACGAGTAGCTTGAATAGATGTAATTTCTCCTATTCAGCGTTACTCATATTTATATTGTCTTACAAATACATATTATTATTATTAGAACCGCGTCTTACTACCCGTTCGGGTTATACGCACTTACGCTAATGTGTAATGGTAGGGTGATTGTGAGATGAAATGGAGGACCTACAGTTTAACGTGGGATCCGAACCACGGTGGAGGCCTGGCATTCCCCACATTCACAAGATGTATTTTCAGAGGTGAAGGAAGGGTTTGGTAATCAGATAAATCTGTGCCGGGACCGAGGATTGAACCCCGGCGGCCTGTACAGAAGTTTGACACCTTACACCTAGACCACCAGCTCACCACTACAAAGAAATAGAATGGAAAATAGTTCTACAAATAAATATAAACCATATTTAACCATTATAGTTTTAAAAAAATATATAAAACTCACCAATATCGATATGTAGGAGCCTGAAATTACGTGTTAGGGGAGTTGGAAATAATTTTTTTTTAGGAGAGAGGGGAATATTCACATTACAACCAACCTATATTCGAATCCTGACCTCTCATTAAACTGTGAAACTAGACCAGATGGAATTGACTTTTTATTCCCCGTTCCCAATGTCCCTGTAAGTCATTTATTCACCTCATGGAATTTCAAATGTTGGTTAATGATACAGGAAATTGGTGTTTATTTTGTGTTGAAAAAATGAACTTTCTGTACCCTTATTATTTTATTGCAATATGTTCTAAATAATTTTCAACTCCCCCCCCAAATGATTTTCCCCTCTCCTGAGCAAAATCAGATACGATTTATCACACCTTTACACCACTCCTCGCTTCCTAATTAGATCGAATCTGCAAGTTGTCCAGACGAGTAGCAATAAAGTGTGTTTAGATATGTAAAGTAGCTTAAAACATCTAACTACACTTGTTTACTGATAGTGACTTACATTATATTGTAGCTTACTATTTATAAAATCGAAATAAAACTAATGATGTTTTTACAATAACATATAAAACAGCCACGAGATCTAGTAATTCAAGAGATCATTTATTTTATTTTATTTTATTTTAATAATATGAATTTCTCTCAAGGTGTATATACAATGCTGAGGGTCCACAAGAAGAAATAACCCACCAAAAAGACTTATTTAGAATAAAGTCCCTATTATAGAAATTTAATAAAAAAAAATCAAAGGCAAACATAATCCTTCTGTTAAATGTTGTTTTCTTATTTACAGAGAAGGTAAACTTAAAAATGTCAAATATGAAAATAGTGTTGTTGTTGATTATTTATTTTCTTCCATTAACAAATGTTAACCAAAGTTTGACGTTAATTTATATTTTTATTATAAGCCAGCATTTAATAAACGACATTCTTGTTTAAACTTTTTTGCTAGCGTATTCCTAAATATTGTTCAAATGGGAAAAATGGTCGTTTGCTCAAACAAAAGCTGCAATCGTCAAAGGATTAATATATAACGAGCTCAAGCCACAAGAGCTGGATTATTTGTTTTTGATAAATAAACAGTTTAAACATTTAAAAAGCTCTATAAAGTACATTGCACAAACTTTATCATATTCTATAGTACTTTATATTACAATAAAGGACTTAGTGCAAAAAATGTAAACATGATTTTAAATATGCTCTTTTTTTATTTTTTTCATTCACGTCTTGGTGCCAGTTTTACTAAGCCTATACTCTAATGGCATATGGTTGAGGAAGGTAAAACTTTATAGGAAATATACTGACATTTTCATTGAGGGATAGGTTTAAGCTATGTTTAAATAGTACACTTAGAAGCCAACATCCAACTGGAATTCAAACCACGATATTAATCCAGTCCAACACGAGCTTGACGTGTTTGACCATTGACTCACTGATGTGGGTAACTTTGTATTTATGTTTGTATTTATTACAAATAAAATGTCTTCATCATGGACGTTTGAGCCTCTTAGATGCCAAACTAATCATCTCCATTTACATAAAAATTCTCGACATTAGTATTTGGATACGTGATTAATGAGGAACCTTTAGGTAACCAAAACTATCAACTTTATAACTTATTATTCTATCAAGAGGTGGTAGCCCTATGTATGGCTTCTATGTGTTAATATGTTCAGATCATGAATACTGACTATTTTCTCCACGTTTTGTTTTGTTGAGTTGATAATTTTGGCTTCTGAGAGACTCATATGTTTAAAATTAAAAATACTTAAGTTTATTTACAGGTTTCATCTGAGTAATATCTTCGTAGTTTAAAACATTTTGCTTCCTTGACTGTTTTCAGGTAGTATTCGTTGACTGCTGACGTCAGTTGCCATCGCCTGTAAATAAGTTATTTCAAAATTGTAATGAATGTAAAAGTTATTTACCACGTCTGATTATAAGGACCAGTTTTATAGTTAAACCTAGCACGCCTCAAGTGCAGTGCTATGTTAAATACATGACAACATCTACCTAGAACAGAATGGAAAGGGCCTGCTTCGTTCAAGTTTTGATAGGTCTCGCCTTGTTTTTAGTATCAAGCCGCACTTGAGGCCTGTTAGGTCTGGTTATGACACTGACCCTAAGTAAAGTTACCTTTTACAAAGGCAATATAAAAACCAACGAACAAACTGTTATATACGTAATGTGTGTCTCAAAAAGTACTAGACTTTATGATATCTGATTTAGTAAATTAAATGTTCATCCAAAATCTGTATATATGAATACAATACAGTCCTAAACGTTAAATATGTCCACTAAAGTCAAATCTTTGATATTTTTTTTCATATATGTTATAGCTTATTCATTTTTTTATACCAGAGAGGTTACATTTTAATAACTAGGATATGATTTTGATGACCTAAAATTTTCTATAAAATTCCTTATTAAAAATGCATTCAAAACCCGAAAAATTTAAAAAAATGCTCTTTAAAACTAAAAAACTACCCAAATATATTTTGTTTCTCCTTACTAAAAAAAACAAGTAAACAAAACCTTAAAATGTAATTTAACGTTCCGTTTCTAAGCCAAACTAAAAGTTTTTATTTTGTCAACAAAAAATATTCCATATAAAATAAAACAAGGAAGGAACATACAAATTCTACTTACATTTTCTGACAGTTTAACTTGACATGGAAAACTTAAAGAGTTTTTATTTCAACAATCCAGAATCGCAATGCACAACAAAAATCATGTGCAGATTTTTGAAAGAGAATGATTTTCTAATATCTGCTAACAATGCTTTAAACATAGAGAAGCTCCTTTACACTTCTACTGACACCAAAGGAGCATACTTGAAATACGCTACGTTGCTTTGTTCAAAACTTCCTGAAATTTCACCAAGTATTTCCTTGATAAAACAACATATCCTTCACTATTTTTTTAAAAACTTGCTCAACTTTATTTTGCACAGCCTTTCCCACTTTTCCAATATCAATATTTAGGTATTCACAACTTTCTTTAACAAATCTATTTGATCCACTAATAGCACTGCTGGCCTCTCCAAGGAAGTAATGGCACTAGGCAGAAATACAAAATTTGACCTAAGGTAGGAAAACTTACCTGCGATTTCAGGATTAGAAAGAAGTTCCTGCGCAACTTTAATTGAGGTCGCTTCATTGCTGTCAAATGAGTCGATGATCTTTTCATAAATTGGAAGTTCTCACAGTAATAGTTGCATGCTTCAATCCAAGTCCCCCACCTGGTTAAAATAGGAGCCGACGGCAAAGGAACGTTCGGGGACTCCGACTTGAATTATGCCACTCGAGATGGTGACCTCAGAAAAACTTTCTTCATGCACCCAATCAGCTGGTCATCTTCGATGAATTGCCCTCCTATCTCTTCAGCAACTCTGTGACAGGTATGTGATAGACATGTTAGGTGCATCGTTTATGAGAATAGCGCTTTCAGATCATTAGAAGCCTTTATCATGTAAGGTGCAACATCAGACACGAAGAGCAGAAAATTGTCTTGTTGGATGCCTTCTGGCCATATTAAGCTCAAGAACCTAACAAAGAGTTTGCTTATTGTAGAAAAAATCACTTTTTCTAAATATTCACAATTGATGAGAATATATTCTCCAGGGCCATCATCTTACATTGTAACTACCACTACGTTAGCTACAGATCATCCTAAAGAATCAGTTGTCTCATCCTTAGACACACATATTTTCTTCGCTGCTACGTTTTCTCTTATCTTCTTCATAGTGTTTTCATATCAACGGCTGACATAATTATTTTTACTTAGTGTGGGGGAGTCCAGAAAAGATTTCCCAGTAAGCTTTTCTAAAAAACCACGCAATCTCGGATTGTTAACTTTGCTCAAGGAACTTACAGCACAAATGAAGGCTTTGTACAATTCTTCCTTAAATGCAGAATGTTTCTAAGACTCACTGATTTGGCCAAGGATCATTTAATGTGGGTTTTTCTCATCCTGGAATCGCTGAAGACCTTGTTTGAGATTTAGCAATATAGTATCTGTCCATCGGGAGAGAATACATTTTCGCCATATCCATCAACGAAAAGTTTTAATTTATTTGAGGCACTTTCTTTCATTTTAGGCATGTTAGATGTTGAAATTCACATAAACAACACGGGCAGCTTCTGAATGATATGGAAAGACAACGAGCCCCCGTTATCTGCACCACTTGCTCAGACTAGATTAGACGAGTTAATCTACAGCCCCACTATGTTTGAGGGGAGGTGGAAGAAGAGCGGTTCAGCTATCACCGGTTGAAGGAAGAGACAGGGGAGGGGTGGAATCAGTGGCAGCTCATGTATAGGCACTGATGAACTGCATAACCCCCTATTTCCACTTGATATTATCAATAACATTTAATAAAATGAGTCCTTTTTTCTTTAATTGTTTCTTTATTTTTGTAGTACAATATATATTCCTTAAGCTTAATGTCAGTACTTCAGTAGCCATCCCCCAGCTTATGAAAAAGATACAAAAATCTTTGTATGGAACTGTGCGCTTCACAGTGTCAGCGACGTGGTGTATGACTGTTGTGCGCATGTGCACATAGGAGTGGGCTGGGGAGGAAGGTGGGACTGTCCTGTAGAGAGAGCACTGTTGCTCTCGCAGTGCCAGCTCTGGCATGATGGTGGAAGGAAGTGTTTTTTTTTTACTCAGCTTCTGTTGTGCTTGAAAACCATGTATCATATTCTTGAATGTGATAAAGTGTAGAATAGTTTAGAATTTAGATTATTATTCTGCTTCCAGCTATTCTATTTGATTCATTTTTTTTCGGTTCTTTTATTTAACAGAAAGACTAAATGCACTTGAAGTACTTTCAATGGAGAAAAATTTCCTCAGTTGTCATCCAGAGATCGAGGTGAAAATTATTGAACTTTTTGCGCAAATTAAAACAAGAAGAATGGATTTAATTTTTAAATGAATAGATCAAGCTTTAACTCTAACAATTTAAGATAAAGTAAGTAAAAGGACTTTTTTTTGTTAAGATTTTATCAATTACCGGAATAAATCTTCATTTTACATTTTTTTTTTCCTTCTACACAATTTTAAAACAAAGGCTAAGATTTTTCTGGAGCAACACCCCTACTAATTTTAGCTACGAGCCGCCACTGGATGTAAGTAGTCCAACCACCGTCTTGGCACCACCGTTTGCTGTGATGTATGCAGAGATGTTCTCTAATCATGGGTAAATGAATCAAAAGTAACAACATGACCTTAAATTACCGAAAAACCTTTAATAGTGCCATAATCGCGTAAAAACACGGGGAAATGCAAAAAAAAAACTTAACAAAGCTACTTAAATCGGCGACCTTTCTTATGAAACACATTTGTATATATTTGAACAACGTTCCAGGTTTGCCAAAAAAAAATGCAAAATCATCAAAATTCTAGCCCTAGTAATAAGTCCTATGACTTGATTTCTTAAAAGTATTACTATATATCCATACATAAAAAGTGCACCTAAAATTCCCATTTGGAAACAAGTACAGAATATTAATACAGAATCATTGAGTTGCCCTCCAAAAGTAATATAGGGGTTTGACTTGGTTACCTGTTTTGAGTTGGGAAAACCCTTCTGGGCAAATATTTCACCTTGGAATAAAAATTTCAATATTAGAAGATATTTTTATTGGCACTTAAGTGTTTGGATATGAATTAAATCTGGCCTCAACTATCTTGGCAATAGGGGATTGCATGAGTCAAATAAATTAAATAGTCTTGGAGACGATGAGTAAATTTGTTTGATAAGAAGTATTATTTTGGAGGCAGAAAGAAAAACTGTCAACTTTATTTTTAGCTTTTAATCTTTATTATCACTTGTACACCGCTTCCCATGACTAAATTATTATCTGAACGATCAACATTTTAGTTACGCTAATAGTAAAGGATGAGTATGATAGAATGTTGAGTATATATACCCGCATTTGCGTTAAGAAAGAGTGAAAGTACAACGACCTATGTACAGTACACCCATCCGGTATTCAAACTTTGACCTCCCCGTCACCGGCTTACCAGAGAATATGATTAAAACTACGTGTACATCGATGCTAGTTCGAGAAATAGCTTTAGTAAAGTAAAATTTATTAACTATTATAGTTCAAACATTTTCGATGGACTTTCCAATAAAAATTGGTGGTGGCTTAAGGGATGATATCAGGGAAGACATGGCTTGGCAAGCCTGTGCTTTTAAATTGCTTCCTTTCATTTTGTGGCCATAATTGGCAGAGGAGAGTTATTAGATAACCATTATATAGCTATTTTGTAATTTGAGTAATGTGCATGATTGGTCAAAGGGTTTTGTAGAAGGTATGGGGGATAATCTACTACAGTAAACTTGGAAGGCCATGCCTCACATAGCACAATTGGATTGAACGTCAAGCTAGCTTTTTACTAGCTTTATAAAACACGCCAATAGGGAATTATAATTTGTCTGATATTCATTGACAATCTATTTTATAGGCTTAAGAGTTAATTTACCCACCCTAATATAATAAATACTCTGATACACGGTCTCTGCAGCTGTCAGTTTTGATAGTAGGTGTAAATTTTCACATCTGTGTGTATATCATCATCAACTTCCTTTTCTTATTCTTCATGAACACCTTCTTGATACTGTCCAGGTCTGTTTGGAACATATTTATCTCCAACCTCTCCTTCCTCTCCAGCCCCTCTATTCCTCCACCATGATGCAGTCCTCTCCTTCACACTACTCTGTACTTCCTTCAGCCCCCTGTTATTTTCGTTTCCTCTTGGTTTCCGGTAACCCATTTCAATATTGAACATACTCTTTGGTACCCTCTCCATCTATATTCTCCTAACATGGCAGTAACATCTTGGTCGTGACTTCTCTTTCCCGTCCTGTACAGGTTTCTCCTTAACCATCCCTCTTAGCCTCTCATTTCTCATTTTATCCTGTGTATGTGTGTGTATTTGCTAAACAAACCATGTCGAAAGAATAAAGCACATGGAATAATGTTGACCACTTCAGCCAATCAGATGAAGGAACAAAGCATCTGTAGCGTGTCCCTTTTCGCTTCAGATACCTTATAATCGATAGCATAAAACGCGTGGAAATGGTAACGTCACCAGTAGTGTTGTAATGATTTAGCTAAAAATAAAAATGTATCTTTTTTTTTTATAAAATAAAGAATTTAAGGAGTAGAGTTAACTAATGCGAGTTCTTAGAAAATTTGAAATTTTTCTTAAATTGTCTTTAGTATTTGGTTCAAATTGAATATTTGAGTGTTGTTTTATATAATAAATAATAATATATGTTTATTTTTACGCTATACATTTTTTAAGGGTGGCTTATCAATTAATTTGTTTTCAAATTTAAATATATTTGAAGATAGTTTAAACCTTTATGTTTAAAATGTATTTGTGAACAGTGTATATATTATGTTTATAAAGAAAACTTACTTATCGGTAGATTACTAAAACTTTAATATTATTGAAACTTTTGTTCCAAGCTATAATGGACTATATTTGAAAGTTTGTAGAGTTTTGTCGTACCACTTATATTATTCAGGGTTATAACCCCTAATCATATCGGGCAAAGAAAAATTATGCATAACTTATTAGACATTTTAAAAACGCAACCCTTTAAAAATGGTAATACATTATTTTATTGTTTATAATTTAAATATTATGTTTATGGATTGAACTTTACTTTAATTAGATTAATATAATTTTTAAAATAGTTAAAAAGGGGCTACAATATTATTTTATTTAATGAAATAATTTAGTCTTATATCCCTAAAGTTTTTTTATTTTTTATTATTTAGCACCGCATCTTACTATCCGTTCGTGTTGTACGCTTTAAGTACTAATTACGCTAATGGATTAGGAATTGGAAAGGTTGAATTAGAGGAAGTGAACCCGCATTTGCGTGGAGGGAGAGTGGAAAACCATTTAGGGAAAAACCACCCCCAGTTCACCCGACCGAAATTAGAACCGTGATCTCCCCGTCCTCAGCAGTCGAGCAGCTCAACACGACTAGCGCGTTCGCCACCGAGGTGGGTCTAAAGTTATTATTTGCTGCTGATGAAGTAATGAATAACAACCAAGCTAATTAAATATATTCTTTAGTTTTGATGAACAGATAGAATATTTAAGCCTACTTTATTTTTATTAATACACATTGATATTTGAAAAAGTAATCCACCGATTAATTATTTAATTGTATTTCTAAATTTACTAATACTTTTTTTCTTAATGTTAATAGGGCTAAGTTAAATTTAATTAAAAATGTAATTCGTCTTTATAACGAGTCAAAAATATGTATACATCTGTATTTTATAGCTTTCAATAAATTTTTTGGACAGCTGGGGGCCGACTAACAATCGGAGAAGTTGAAAGAAAAAAGTGATGTGATAGACTAATAAAATCTTTTAAAACCGTCAAATAAAAAAGTATAGGTAATTTTTCAAAAGGAAGCCATATAAAGAGTTATTGCCATTTTCAGATGTTACATCAGTGGACTTAACGACCCCCATAGCTGGTAGGCACTTACCTTTTATGACACTCATATTTTCTTTGTTATTTAGTCGAGAGTTCCATCTTCAATGGCATTCCATTCTTCTTTATGCAGAAATAGAATTCCATGAGTTTAGGAGTAAGAACTTTACCCCTTTGATGAAAAACACCTTTTCTGTATAGCTCAAGTTATTGTTTGCATTTACAAATATTATGACGTCTAATATATTTGAGTTGGGCATTGATTCCAAATAAAGTCACTTGGAGTGTTGGTTGAAGACACATTTTCCTGTGTTATCTATAATATTAATAATAATAAGTGGTGTCTGAAAATGATATTTACAACTTTGATAATAACAAATTAAGTAATTATATATTAAGTAGCTAAAACACACATAACTACCATACAATGATATGTGGTTATGGAAAACACAAAGCTCGCTTTTATTTATTAAAGTTACACGGCTACATTAATTAAATATGAGCATGATAAGTTTATTAAAGCGTCAAGGCAATGCGATTCGATAAAAAATGAAAAGATAATTTCAAACATACTGTGATTATAAGAATGAAAATTTTGTTATTAATTTGAATATATCATAAAATTAGAGCCTACACACTTTTAGCACCTTGTCCTAATATCCGTTCGGGTTGTATACTTATGTATTTATGTATTAACTACACTTATGTGTTGATGATTAGGAAGGTTGAATTTAGAGTAAGTGTATCCATATTTTCGTGGAGGGACAGTGGGAAAAGAATTTAGGAAAAACCACTCAATACACTTGACTGGTATCGAACTCTGATCTCCCTGTCTTCAGCAGTCCAGTCTGTTGCTAGAGTAGCGCCCTAAACCATGCAACCACTGAAGTGGGTACACACATTTACTAGAATTAAAACATATATTATTTCCATAATATTTATCGGGTAGGCATTAGTAAATATTTATATCTGGGCTACAAGTAATTAATAACGCTAATAGAAAAAATATAAGAAGGCAAAATTGAGGAAATGTACTTTAATTTATTGGGGGGAGGGGAGATATCTGAAAAGCATTATAATATCGCAGTTCGCTTGGTTGGGACTTACACTCTGACCCCCCTGTCAGAAATAATTGTATTAGTCGAACCTAACACTTGGTTGGTGGACCCACTGGTGAGCTAATAAATTAATTAGTATATTGTATCACTTAGACGAGTACCTACACAAAACTTTACACATAACAAACAATTTGTGTTGATTTCATAATTTTTTTTCAAAATTATGCTTTAATAATTTTGAGCAATGTGATGGTATTTAATTATTAACAAAGAAAGATATAGCTTAACGATTAAATTTGAGCAATAAGATTCAAATATAGTGTAATTCATAATTTAATTGACTGTGTACTTCGTTTGCCTTGAAATACAGAAAGTTCACATAGAATAGTTCCACTTTGGAAGAGCTTAAAAGACAAGGTCATAGCATAATAAGTTGCGGTAAAACTGCTACCTTCAATGATAAATTAATTATAGGACCTTTGAACCAAATTTATGTCGCTAAAAGTTTTTTTAACGACGATTCTCAATGTTAAAATCACTTGCTAACCATTTCGCTTGAAACCCATTTTAATTCATTTCTTTCTTTACCTTTGTATATTTTGAGATTTTCAAAATATTTAGTAACTATCTTAAATCCAGATTATCCTTGCATTAGAACTATCGTAAATAAGCAGCAATATTAACAAGGGGAGCTTGATACATCGTTTTATGAGACAACCTATTTTCAAATATAACAGGAATAGCTGTAACTTGTAATTATTCGACTCTGGAACCCTTTTCCGCCAAAACGAAAATATATAAAACATATTCAGAAAGTTTTCCATTTAAACTAAAATGGCAATCATTTCCTGATCAGTCCTTATCAAAAACTATCACCTTAGTTTTGGAAACACTTAATGAATATTCGTATAAATATTTCTAAAATTAAGTTGATAGTTTTGATAAAGATGGATCAGGATATGACTGTCAGCTTAGTATAAATGGAAAATTGCTAGAACAAGTGAGTGATATTGTGTATCGGGGCAGAAAGATTAGTCAAAATGGAAAGGTATATGGTGAAATAGACAAACGGATTGATGAATCTCGGAGAGTAGTTGGGTGTTTGTGGACTATTACAAAGAATAAAGTACTGTCGAAAGAGGCAAATATGTTAATATATTAAAGTTTGTTGGTTTCAACATTGTTTTATGGATGTGAATCGTGGGTTTGTCAGGAGAATCACAAGAGCAAGGTTAATATTGTAGAAATGAGAATTCTAAGAAATGTATGTAGAAGAAATTGTCTGAACTGAGTCAGTAATGTGTGGGTGCTAAAGGAGTGTGGTTTGAAAGGGAATCCAATATTTTAATATAAAAGAAGCGTCTTAACGTTGGTTTTGGCATGTTTAGAGTGTGAATGTGGATTGAATGACGAAGCAAATATATGAAGGTAGAGTGTATGGATCCAAAGGAAGTGGCAGTCCATGTAAGACATGGTTTCATGTTATAGACGAATGTGTGAAAAAGATAACCATTAAGAGTTTTAAGAATAAAATATCATGTATGACTCGATGTATGGATGTTCCTGAAGTGAAGTGAGTATGCAAGGTAAGGAAGTGTGGTGAAAACGTGAGTATGGATCAAGTATGAAGTGGTTTTGGAGCTATCTGAATAGTTTTTTGCCTACCCCGTTTGTGAATGGCATGATTAGGTATGTATGTATGTATATATGTATATATATATATATGTATATATATGTATATATATACATATATATGTATAT
>CABFOW010000356.1:74211-88706 GCA_902141385.1 Timema californicum | reverse complement strand
TATATATATGTATATATATGTATATATATATATGTATATATATATATGTATATATATGTATATATGTATATATATACATATATATGTATATATATGTATATATGTATGTATATATATATGTATATATGTATATATATATGTATATATGTATATATATGTATATATATGTATGTATATATATGTATATATGTTTGTATGTATATGTTTGTATGTATATGTTTGTATATATATATGTTTGTATGTATATGTTTGTATATATATATGTTTGTATGTATATGTTTGTATATATATATATATGTATATATATGTATGTATAAATGTACGCATTTCAAGTTTTTTTTCTGCAGTGATTGAAAAATATTAGTTATTTTAGCCATTTATTAATATTATGATTTAAAGTTATTTATAAGGTGCAGCCGAAGGGAGCGAAAGTATTTTTACAGTTTTTATACAATTTAAATTTTTTGGCCAAAATAAATCACAAATTAATCCAGTAGCAAAATAGATTTTAGCATTATGTACATGCTAATATCAACAGATCTTGAATATCTGTCAAGGGTGTCCTGGAATTTTGTCAAAACTTTTGAAACAGAGTGAAAAAGATTTGATCAAATTCCAGGATTCCCTTGAACTATATTCAGTATATGTTGATATTAGCATGTACAGAAAACTAAAATCTATGTTGCTACTTGAGAAATATTTGATTTATTTTGACCAACAAAATGTAATACTATAAAAACTCTAAAATTACTCGCACTCCCTTTTGTCTCACCTTAAAGTAGCAGGTGACCTGGCGGTCTAGGGGTAAGGTGTCAGACTTCTATGCTGGCGGCCGGGGTTCAATCCCAGGTCCCGGCAAAGATTTATCTGATTACCAAACCCTTCCTTCACCTCTGACAAGACATCTTGTGAATGTGAGGAATGCCAGGCCTCCACCGTGGTTCGGATTCCACGTTAAACTGTAGGTCCTTCATTTCATCTCACAATCACCCTACCATTTCACATTAGCGTAAGTGCGTATAACCCGAACGGGTAGTAAGACGTGGTGCTAATAATAATAATAATTAAAGTAGCATACATTTGAGCTACCGTCTTAGTTATTATTCGACAAAAGGAACTCGAAAATGTATTACCATGCTTACAAAAGTACACCACCCATTCATATATTGAGCTAAATCTACCCAGTTCACCTCATTCCACCATATTTATACCATGGACCAATTATATCCAATCCACCTCTTTACACCTCTTGAACACCAATTTAGTTAATGTTTGGAATTCAAACTCCCTAAAATTACATTTAAGTTATTTATGTTTCAATTTTTGACTAACACTGGAAAAAGACTCATCTGTGGGCACGTTATAAGAAATGCTGGCTCACCTAATTTGGTTTGCCGGTATGGTGTGTCCTGTGCTCAATTTCCGGATGTATGTTTTGAGAGCAGTCTTATCCTAAATGTTTTCCCGTTCTTTTTCCACGTAAATTAAAGTAAACTCCCTCTAAATTCTGCCTTTATGATCCTTACTTTATTAATCTAAATAAATGTGGATAGCAGGATGGGTAGTAAGAAACATAGTCTAGCTTTATTGAAAGGGTTTTTCTTAAAGTTTGTGTTCTTCAAAGTTTATAAGGGTATCTACATGTTTATTATTAGTATTAAGGTATACTTGTAAATAATTGGAATTTTTGTTCATTTTTATTACCTGTGTTGTCAATTGATCACAAAATAATAATACTACTATACACGGTGGAAGGAATGTGTGCAAACTGATATTTGTGGAGTTTGATTAAAATGTATGTATGTTTATAATGTTTATAAACATCAGACCCTTTAATTGCATAATTGTAAAATATATAGCTACATTTCAAATACCAAATGGGACCCTTTCCATCTTTTAAGCCATTTTTGTTCCAATATGCCTATAATTTTTAGGAGTATATTTATAATTGGGCTTCCTAACAATATTTAAATCCATTATATAGAAATGCGTATCTGCACTTACTTGTAACTCCCGACATTAGTTGACGTATATTTCGTTGCTCATACGGATGAAAAAAAAAGGACTACCAAGAGGAAATACAACCCACATAAACATGGACATAGAATAAGTAAACCACCTCCAGTGCAACTGATTGGCCATCCTAATCTTACCATTCACTGTCAACTAAGTTTAATGCCAGCATCACCTTAGATCACTTTTCCACTATTATGTTTATGAGACCCAAGTATTGAGCCATGAAAGTTTTACATTCCACCATTATTCTGCAAGAAGTGTGTTCTCTCTGATTGTTAACTCCGTGATGGCTTCTTTGAACTTAATCTATCTTTATTCTAGAACTAACGAAACATTCCGGCTCTGAACATTTAATCTATCAGTACTGATAGAATGAAAATAAAACTTTATTGATATTAGATAAATATTCGATTCTTGCTGGGATTCGAAGCCATATCAGTATCCTGACGCTTTACCAATTTATTCAAGGTGTATGAAGAAAGTTCTTCAACTTTCACATTCGAAGACTGTTATTTATAATTTTTGAAATATACTGTACTAGAATATTTTTTTTGTGGAGAGTAATAATTTGAAGAAATTATAAACAATGTTTGTATTGAATTTAAAAGATTGCTGAATTTCAAATTTAATTTTATCCATATCATGAAATAAAAAAAAAATAGTAAAATAACCACACAAACAAACAAAAATAAATTAATCAAATATAACTTAAAGAAAGAACAATACGGACTCTAAACAGATGAGACGAAGTTTAATATGTGAATGAAATTTTTAAATACACATTTTTATCAAAGCCATAAATAAATATCTTTTAGAGTTGTCTATCAGTCAAAGTTGTGAGGCTATACATCTTACCTTAGAAGATGTAGGTTGGAATTATTATTAATAAATTAATAATTAAATTCTTTAGAAATTATGTTCATTTATTATTTATCACTTGAGTCTTACAGGTTTAAAAAACATTTAAAACATTATAGTAATGTTATTAAAGACCCAGTAAAATTTATTTTAATATAATAATAAACTATAAATGCTCAGATAATATAAATTTAATTAAAGAGGTAGGCTATGATTTTGTATTTATTTCTATCTTTCTACGCAAAGACGAAAGTGATAGACTTGATTGGTTGACATAGATCCGAGCAGACAACCTATAATGGGAGTGTAGGGGATGCGAGAAAAGGTAAGCTATTTTGCAAGTTTTATAGCAAAACATGTTTTGCTCAGAACAAATAAACTGTTACTCTAGTAGAAATATAGAGCTTAATTTTTCTTCTCAATGTGATATCAACAGTTGTTGACTATCTGTCATTAGCATGACGGTATTAGATGAGAACTTTTTTAAATTACGAGAAAAATTTGTCATTAAATCCCAGGACATCCTTGAAAGATTTTCAGGAACGGTTGATATCACTATTGTGAAGAAATTAAACTCTATGTTTCTACTAGAGCAATATTTAACTTATCTGTTAAGAAAGATATTTCTATATAAAACTAGAAAACAGTTCCCTTTCTTCACTTCCCATTCACTCCCACCTCAATAGAGCATACTGGGTACAGTTTGAGCCTCGCCTGGTACAGAGATCATAAGCGTGATTACTTTTAAAAAAAGAAGTGTATTTGCATTTTAATGTAATCGCATGAAATGCTCTTTGAGTTTTAAAATACAGATTATAATGTAGCTTTTATTAAGAGCTAAATTAAGGAATATAAATTAATCTGTTTTGGACCCTTTGGGTTAGCCCATTTTGCATCTTAAATTTGTATTGTTTTAAGTAAAGTTTAGTTGTTGAGGAAAATAAGCTTAAAGGATTCATTTAGCTATATATCCTTTTGTTTGATGACTACAAATAATGTCCGTTATAGTTGAAATGTTTACTTCTTAGCCTTCCATATCTTCTCCATCGTTCCATTAATCATAGCTATGGACTTACAGGTAGTAAATGATTAAAATCACAAATGAGGTGGTTGAAAGAACCGAACAAAATATGTTTCCTTAAATGAATAAGATGTATTAATAATTTTCTTTTCTTTTTCTTTTTTCCACCAATAATCCTACAAATAATAATGAACGTAGCTAAATTCTCATGAGTCTCGTAAAACG
This sequence comes from Timema californicum, assembly GCA_902141385.1. Taxonomy (NCBI): domain Eukaryota; kingdom Metazoa; phylum Arthropoda; class Insecta; order Phasmatodea; family Timematidae; genus Timema; species Timema californicum. The sequence continues at coordinate 84,586 of CABFOW010000356.1, read as the reverse complement.
CCGGTTATTTCGTTAAATGGGTATATCAATTAGTGCCAGCTCATTCAAGTCCACAAGTAATTCGATTTGAAACCCTTCGACCGGTGTGATTTGACTAGACTGAACTAGACTAGATTGGAATGGGTTGGTGTGAAATTAGCCCTAGGGCGGGTCCCAATCAGTATTATACATGCCCTAAGGAATTGTGCTGCGCACGGCTATGTCCCACTTCGATGTTGGCTTGTCACAGATCGTGCCCGGGTCAGTAAGTGTTAATTCGGCGACACTTGGGGAACCATGTACACCCAGTTTCAATTTCTAATGAGATATTGTTCCAGTTAAGGAGATATCATAGGTATTAATCCATAAAATTTTCGAACTATTAAGCCTTTAGGTTGTGGAATTGTTTTTATATTTGTTAATTTAATAGATAATACAATATAATTATTCATTGATATATACGAAATTTCTTTATTTTTGTGTTTGGCCTTATATTCCGACCCAATAATCCGTTAAAGTAATTAAATATGGTAATGAGTTTACGAGAAGTGTGTCTCATTTGAGAGATGTGTGCTTTTTCTTACTTGCTTTGGTGGCCGCATGGTCTAAGGCATCACTCTTGAAATAGACTAGACTATTGATGACAAGAATATCGGGGTTCGAATCCCCTTTTGGGAGTACTGATGGCAATTTTCCAAAATATTTTAATTCATAAGCGTAATTAGTACACATGTGTATAACCTTAATAGAAAGTAGTACGTGGTGCCAATAAAAAGTTTTTTCTCCATTGAAATGGCGATTAATTGAAATTACATTTGACTCAAATCCAACTAGTTTTGGTACATTACATCATAATCAGGCAATTATAATTGCTGAAGGGAGTTGTTGAACTTCACGTAACATTAATTATTATCTATGCATGAGACCTAGATTCTCGCTGAATCTATGACAGTGCACTTAAATCAAACCCTAAGCAACTGACCTTACCAAATAAGAGATATTTCAATGTGGGTATTTTTTTTATTTTTTTTAAATGACTAACCTCTTTGAAGAACACCAGGAGATTGAATAAAAATCCTTCCATACTACAATATACATCCAAATCTTCTCTCTATGAAATAGCATTATTTTACCGAATACATATTTTTTACCCATATAGATGGGGTTTTTTCTTGCACCTACTTTACTTTTACGTTACACCACCAAACGAGAGGGCGAAATATATATATTTTTTATTTCTTCCTTGTAACGGTGGTTTGAACCAAGGGTACAAAGACGCGCTAAGAAAGTTGAGCTATTCAAAGGTTTTGCCCCTCCCCACTCCCTACTACCCCTTCCAGAATCAAGTGTTGAATGTGGAGTAAATTGGTCTCTGAATAGCCTCGTCTGTCGCAAGACCTCAAAGAAATAGTCTTTTATCATCATGTTGAAGAAGAGGAGTTGGGCGAAGTTTTTGGAGGCAGCGGTTGACAATGCTTTCAATGGCTTATTGTTAGAACCAGCTTCATGACTTCAACAGAGGAATTTTTCCAAATTGACTTTCTTCAGCCCCTTTTAAAGGTCACGTAATTATTGTCGTAGTGCGCGGAAAACTTGGCATTTATTTAAATTGAGATTTTAAGCACTTTCTTATATTTAAAATAGGATCTTCCATGTTTAACTAGGCATAAAGAAAATTCTAATTTTTTGTAAAACATTTCTATAGTTTGCCAGTAACAACAACAACATGTTACCAATTTCAAACAAAACTGTGAAATATAAATGCCCTGTCTTGGACATCTTAGTTAAATAACTTTAATTTCATTTTTAACGTTTTTTTAATAAACGGTACCAGTTCATGATTTTTTAAAAATTTTATCTCTAATGCAGCTCGAATATAAATCAATATTGGCTTAGACTTAACTACACTGTGTGCTCTAGGCTACATTTACAAAGGGGAGTGGTCAACTAAGTAAATGTTTATTTCAAAATATTAAAACTATGTCTCAGTTTGAGTAAAATTATAGAAGGATTTAAATCAATATGGATCCCTATGTTTTCTTGTCCTCATCAGCTTTACCATTACGTTATTTGTTTGTAAGATTAATATTTTTGATGTCAGTGCTACTCAAAATATAAAGCTAAATTAATTGCTTTTATATTTAGAAAAAAAAAAGTACTCATCTATCTGGAATTTCAGCTGTCACATGGAGTATTCATGTAAAACTGCAATTTGATAAAACAAAATTAGGTACGTCTTAAAAGTTCAGTCTAAAAAACTACCACATTATCTTTTTTTAACGATATTGTGCTATCACATACATTTTCAATTTATAATTAATAGAAAATGTGAATATCTTCAATTAACTAATTTGAATTGTTAGGTAAACAAAAATAGTTATCTACAGGCCGACCAATTTGTAACTCATGAAATATATGTTTATACATTAATGTCCTGGTGTATCGGTGTAGTGACACAGACAACGGTATACTGACTGGCAAGGTAGTCTCTCTAGTAGGAATACTGGTTTGTAGGAACAGTGCAAGTGCGCACAGGGTGAGACTGAGCAACAGATGTAACTGTGGTATGATGACTAAAATGCGCCAAAACCGATAGGTACAGCATTCTCACTGTAAGAAGCGAATACTCTAATGGGTGTGGGCACGATCAAGGCTACTCTAAACTAATTACTAAAATAACCTGTACAATACTAGCCTCAATGACCAAAGCTATGATTGGAAGCTGAGGTTAAAACTTAAGGGCCCATCTTTTGACAAGCAAACAAGGACTTTTGGAAAGTGAAATGTGAGAGTAGTGTGTGGTAAAGAAAACGAACTGTTGGAGGAAATGATTGGACCAAAAATTGATATTTGGTGTGTATGGGAAACCAAGTGAAAGGGAAATATGTGTTGATAACGAGTGATGGTAGCCTGGCACTGTGGTTAGGTGGGTATGAATGGGTAAAGGGAAGCCATAGATTAGGTTAAATCGTAATCCCGGCATCTAATATGTTTGTGAAAGGGTATCATTTGGTAGCACCTAGACTTATCTGGGTACGTATGCAAATAGGCATTTGAAGAAATATGTTGTTTGCTGGCTATGCTCTGGTGGAGGGCATATACGAGAAGGTAAGGGGAAATTCAAGAACAACGATTGAATTTGTGGTGTATGATAAGAAACTTAGAAGTTTAGTAATGCATACTAGGGTTGTGTGTGGAACTTAATGTGGAACGGATCATTTCCTAGTGATATCGGTAGTTGAATAAGATATATATTTTGTGAGGAGGCAGCGCAAGAGTATTAGGCAGTTAAGAGTGAAAGTAGAAATATTTCATGATAGAAGTGTGAGAGATTGCTAGGTGAAAAATTAACTTTACAAGAATATGAATGGATTAACAAAAAAATGATAATGATATATAAAGTGCTTGGAACAGAATAAAAGATAATATAGTTAGATGCGCGAAAGATATTTGTGGATCTGATATGGTAGTATTCTTATAAATAGATACATGGTGGAACGAACAGGTGAAACAAGCTGTCAGAGAAATTAAAGAAGCATACACACAAATGATTACTGTTAAGAGTTAATAAGAACGTAAGCGGTTGTGGGACATATACATTGAGAAAAGAAGGAATGAAAATAATGTAGTAAGCGAGAGTTAAGAGTAAATGAGAATAAAATAAGGTGAAAGAACGAAGAATGATTTTTAAGGAAATAAGAAGCTTTTCTGGGGAAAAAAGTGCTAAGAAAGACCTATGGCATTCATAATGATCATAGTGAGATGATCTAGGATTAAAACAAGATAAGAGAGTAATGGAGGACATATTTTGAGCAATTTTATGTCAAAAGGGTCTCTACATCTCAGTATTAGAAAATAGTGAAACTTTTTTGGTAAGTAAATAATTAATCAGGCTTTGGGGTTAAAAGCTATGAAAGTTTAAAAGAGTGGCAAAGCTGCTTGCGTAGATAGGATCACAAGTGAAGTGCTTGAGTGTGAGGGCATAGTACTACTTATAAGATTTTGTGAGTGGTTCAATTTATGTTCTTGGATTTCAAATGTTCCTAATGACTGGAAGAATGCTTATATTGTTACTTTGTACAAAAGCAAAGGAAATAATAGTGAATGTAATAATTAAAGGGCAGTTTGTTTTTTATTATTCCAGGCAACGTTTCTAGTTTTAACTAAAAAGGTTAGTAAAAACACTGTTTACAGTATTTTGGGTGTGCTATTTAGTTTTATGCCAGTTATAAGTTTCATGGACCAGATGTTTGCATTGCAACAAGTTAATGATAAATGAATGGCAGTAAGGAAGAAAATGTATTGTGCATTCGTTAATTTAGAGAAAACGTTCGATTTGGGGAATAGTAGTATTTTACGGAATACTCTGAGAGAGTCTGGTGTGAATGCATAGCTAGTAGAGGAGTTGATGGCTGTGTTTGATGGAAGTAAAGCGTGCGTTAGGGTGGATGGAGCTTTGGGTGAATGTTTTGACATTGAATAGGGTGTTAGCCAAGTTTGTGTTATGTTTCCATGGTTGTTTAATGTATTCACGAATTGTTATATGAAGGATGATTGTTAGGACGCGGTTGGTGTAGAAATGTTATATATGAATGTGGGAGTACTGATATATGAAGCTGATGCCATATTAACGGCTAAAAATGAAAGTGAAATGCATAATGCGTTAATAGTTTGAATATGGGGACAGGCAGAATGGAACTTCATATAGGTGTATCCAAAACATAGGTGATAGTTTTTGATAAATATGGATCAGGAATTGATTGTCAGCTTAGTATAAATGAAAAACTATTACACCAGGTGAATGATTTTGTGTATCTGGGTAGAATGTTTTGTAAAAATGGAAGGATGTTTAATAAACTCTACAGACAGGTGAATGCATCTCCGAGAGTAGTTGGATGTATGTGGACTATTGAAAAATGTGAATTTGTATCAAAGGAGGCAATGATGACAGTCTATAAAACTGTGTTAATACCAACATTGTTTTATACATCTGAATTTAGGGTTTTTCAGAGAGGCACAAGAGCAAGCTGAAAGCGTTTGGAATGAAATATCTAAGAAATGTGTGTATAAAAACTTGTATGAACTGAGTCAATAATGATTGGGTTCTGGGGTAGTGCTGTTTAAAAGGGAATATAATATGTCAATATGAACGAAGCGCCTTATATTGGGTTGGGCATATTGAAAGGATTAGTGTTGATCTAGTGCCGAAGTAATTATATGAAGGTAGAGCGTGTGGACCAAATACAAGAGGTAAGTAATGTAAGACGTGGCTAAATATTGTAGATGGATGTGTGAAAAAAAGGAACACTAAGAGTTTTAAAATAAAAGAGCATGTATGACTCGGTGTTTGGATGTCGTTGAATAGAAGAGAGTATTCAAGAATAGGGAAGTGTTGAGAAAGTTAGTGAGAATAGATTAAGTAGGAATAGGGCATTGTTGTTATTTTGGCTCTATGCACATTTTATTTTCTACCTACAAGGGAATGGCGTAACTAGGTATGTATGTAAATATATTAATTATAATATTCATCCCTCTCTTGGATACACTAGCAAAAATTCATTTCATATCCCATCACTTCATTGTGTAATGTCACCAAACATAAAATAATTTTTCTTTTTATATGAATGCTGCTTAATATATTGTCTAGTAGAAACTTTTTAATTCGAAGTCCAGGGGATATCTAAAAAATTTGAAATATCTAAAAAATTTGAAATATCCAAAATTTGAATTAACGATTTTTATATTCACGCAGCTGGTACACAATAAATCAATAACCTCAAATATGCAACATATAAACGCACGCATTTTATATACACTTATATATTACACACATACACATTATATAGTCTACATACAGGTAAAAACAAAACAGATTTAACAAAAAATGTAAAAACTTGTAAGAATCATTGAGGACGTGCAACATGAAAGTTACATGAGAGGCCACACGTGATTACATTGTTACACAGAAGAGATGAGAGTTGATACAACACATACCTTATTCTAGGAAACCCGCTCGACACCGATTCGGATTTCACAGCTTTCTCTTTTATTCTGCGTCACTAACTCTTAACTTTAATTGACAATCTTGGCGTAGAGGGTGATTTAATAAAGATTGATAAGTTAAGTTTAAGATAAGAACAAATTTGAACACATTAACAATGTCGTGGCTTCGAACTATCCAAATATTTCATCTAAAATTTAATTAAAATGTTATTGTTTTAACATTGAATCGAATAAGAATTGGATCGGAAATCATGGTGGGTTCGAATAATCAAATTTTTCGAATAAATTAATATCAAATTAACCAGATATCACTGTATTAGGCTGCAAGCAGTTGCTTGTGATGGTATTTGCTGCTCAGCACCTAGTGCGATAAAGGAAAACTTTCCAGGAAGCTCCAGGTAAAAATAAATGGCACGACATACTCGCACAAACTTTCTCAATTCTCATATTGTGTATTATAGTTTCAAAGAAAGTTTTCAAAATTAGGTTTTCAGTAAACTACTCTTAAGTAAGTTTTCCTTATAAAGACAAACACATCAGCTTGATGATCACAATTAATTTTTATATATTAATTTTAAATCAAATTGTTCAAATAGTAATGAATAAAATACAAATAAAAATACACATTTCTAGAAAATAGAATTCCTTATTTATTTATTTTTATCATCACGTCTTACTACTTGTTCAGGCTCTACGCGTAATTCCTTTTGGATCTCTTTATTTATTTTATGTGTACACTAAAACAATGGAGAAATAATGTATTAGATCATTACAACAAATATTTGAAGATGGAAATTTTTAAGAGAATATGCAAGTTTTATTAAATGGTCATATAGCCAGGAAGTGAACCTGGAACTCCCAAAAGATGGTGAACTACACTTATTAATATACAACTATGAATTGTGATACTTTGGATCTCATATTTAGATATATTTTCTCGCTTATAAAAGATCAATATTTCGTTGGGACTTAAAAACTGATTAGTTTTACTATTGGAGCGTAAGGTTTTCTTAATTAAAATAGCTCTACCAAGCAATTATTGATGTTTGTCTCAAGACAGAATTTTTAAGCGAGATGGCTTTTTGATTCCAGAAACCACTAAGCCGTGGAGGGCAAAAATTAAAAAGAAAAGGAGTAAGTAGTTGAAACACAAATTAATTTTATATTTTCATTAATAATAAAAACATCTTAATTTTGAAGAAAAAATAAGAAATAGAAAATGGCTTGAAAAAATATCCCCTTTATTAAAACGAGAGTAATCCTTTATGCTTGCTGACCAGATTGAGAACAAACTAGGATACACAATTGGAAACCCTTAAACTAACAATTATCTCTTTATCCTGGAGACTTGTTACAAAAAAATTGTTTCTTTATCTGTTTGTTTTTAAATATACACAAATTAAATGAAAGTATACTAAAATTGTTCTTAATGACGCTAAATTGGCGCAAATATTTATTATTAGAATAATAATGGATTATTTATACATTTAATGATGAATTTAAGTTTTAGATTATTTACTCTATATCGACTCCTAATACAGAGGGAGTAATGTGATCGTGAAAAAAATTATATTTGGATAGATGTTGAAGTTTCATTAACACCTGAACTATTAAAAGTTGTTTTCATATTGCTGTATGCCTATATCTTCTATTTGTTACATGGGCTATGGCTGAAACCATTTACCGAATGGACTAAACCTGGAATATAGGGTTTTCATAGGGTTTCCCATAGAGGCTTATATAATTATTTATGTAACCCTTACAATAAGAGTAGCTTACTTAAGGGAAAAAATAAAAAAAATAATTGATCTTATCAAAGTCAAATTTTATGATTTAGAATTAAATTCACAATTTTTTGGCACTGTTTTAAAATTACAAACAAAATGGTGTTTCTTGATTTTAATTGGAAATTGATTTAAAGGGTACTTTACATAAACGGATAACTTCAATTTTGATATCTCTGCAACTTTTTGAGATACAAAATAAATATTCGAAATGAGGTTGTAGGTTTGTTCAAGATAAAACATTTGTTATATAATTCTTTGTAAAAACAATATTTTCTGAGTTATGAGAAAATAAATATTTTCTAATAGAGCTTTAGGAAATTGGGAGTTAAAAATTAACAATACAAATCATGTTTTGGTAACAGTTTCTATTATTTAATGAATGTACTTTGTTAATGTTTTGTTTTACTTTCTCATATAAAGAGAGAGTATTGTGATCGTTAAAAAAATGGCTCTAGAGATTATGACAAATTTATACGTTTATGGGAACACGAACCCCAAAAAAGTGGATTCTACAATTCTACCCGAACCCTTGCCTGTCTCTCACTCTGTCAGTCTGTCTCTGGTCATGGATCCAAAACAATTTGATGGATTTTATTCAAACTTAATATTTAGATTTTACAGGGCTATACCACATTTTTTTTAAATCTTATTCTTTACCCTATCCCTTCAACGGATAGTTTACTGATGAGTATTTTTTTTGAATTAAAAATTTCCGAAAATAGCTAATAAAATTTTGTTTCAAATGCATATCTATGATTTATTTGACAGGAAAATGTTTAAAACTGTGCATTTGTGTTTGGGGTAAAAACTCATTATGGGTAGTTGATGACTGATTTTTCAAAAATTTGAAATATTTTACAAATGGCTCTAACAATATGGTTCCAAATTGGCAACTTGAGAGTGTTATACATGACATATAACCCTGCATACTTGATTTTGAATAAAAATAGATAAATGGTCGTTTATTAATGAGTAATTTTTAAAATTTCCAATCTTTTTAAAAATGGCTAAAACGATTTTGCTTAAAATATATATAAGGATAGTGTTTGACATAAATATGACAAATAAAGCTATATACTTAGTTTGGGAGAAAAAATTTGTTAATAGGTAGTTTACTGATGATGGTTTTTTTAGTTTGAATATTTTAAATCATGGTTTTAACGATTTGGTTCAAAATTAGTATCAGGATACTGTTTTACATATCATTAGTAATATATCTTTATTCATACAAGATACATTAACCAAAGAGTGGTTTAGTTACAACTAATTTAAAAAAATTCAAATATTGTAGAAACTGACATTGAAGATTGAATTCAAAATGGAAATATGTGAATTGTTTCTCATGATAAATAAGATTAAATTTATATTTTTACAAATAACAAATAATCTTAGGATAAATCATAAATATTTTTTTTGGGGAAATTTGCATTTTGTTAAATCTATTTGAATAATTTGGTTTAAATTAATTTATGTATAAATTATGTTGATTGGAATTAACAATAGGATGTGTTTGTTTTTATGAAACATTTATTTAGGCTAAGGGTAATTTACTAAAGGCCTATTTTTGAAAATTTTATTCGAAGCGTAAATACACAATATGAGAAAGTTTGAGTGATTGTGTTGTAAGATTTATTTTATTATTTAGTTTCTACAAAAATGCCCAATATTTAGTTTTCTTATCTTATGAGCTATATTAGGAAGAAAATTTATTTGTAAATGAAGTCCGTTAATTTGTGGAGTAATTTATTTCCTATTTACATGGGCTAGCTACTGTTTTTGTTTCAATTTTTTTTTAATTGATTGATTATTAATATTTTTTTTTATTTTTACTTTTCTCATTTCATATTTTGTAACTAGTCTTTCTCTACACGGAGAAATGAATGGTACCTCCCAGTGTTCAAGTTACAAGTAAATGGCTCCACTTTAAGGTTATGGAGCGAGAAAGTCTGCGTGGTCCACCGTAAAATTTTCTTTTGTAGTGAGCCAGTCAGTCATTCAATCCAGACATTTTTCCTGCTCTTTCCTTGGTAGTTTGGTATGTTTCTTTTCTCGCTCTCATTTTTAATAAAATGTGTTTTTTAAATGCATCTTTCTTCCTGTCAGAGCTATCATTAGTTAATAATTTTATGTCAAGCACACTGCTGAGTTCATACTTCTAGCCATGAGTTTATATTTAATTATCATTGAAGAGTTTATAAGTGAACTGGAAAGTTGTTCTTTCATTTGGGATGCCTCAGATCGTCATATAATGTGTATATCAAGTCTTTCTCCAGCCTGTGACGGGGAGGTCCAAGGTTTAAGTCTCAGCAGGATGTACAGATATTGGTATCCTAAATGAATTCTTACTTTACTTACACGCAAATGCGGACGGATTTTCTTAAATTGCCACCTTTTTCATCACTACTCCACAAAATTTGTTGAAAAGGTGGATAGCCTAGTATCGTTGTAGGATGAGGTGCAACAAAAGTACAGTAGTAAAATTAACGTTGATTGGATTATACTTGAAATACTAATTTTTTTAGCTCAATCAATTAATTATACCGAATTCAAAAGAGTTTTTAAGATGGTTTATATATATATATATATATATATATATATATATATAT
>CABFOW010000356.1:0-74147 GCA_902141385.1 Timema californicum | reverse complement strand
TATATATATATATATATATATTAATGATATATACCATTTAGTATATATTTTATATATTATATATACCATTTAGTATATATTATATACATAATATCATATATATATATATCATTATTATGAAACATTTTACTTAAAATTTAGTTATGCCCTCTGAAACAAAGAAGAAACATTCGTCCCAGCGCTTAAAATTTTCAAAAACCAAACCTATGTGATTCTTACCCTTCTCTGTGTTGGTTTATAAAAACAATTTCTTTTGGTGACCACATGGTCTAAGGCGCTATTCTTGAAATAGACTAGACTGCCGATGACGCGGTATCATGGTTTGATCCCGCTCCCGTATACTGAGGGTGGTTTTTCCTAAATGGTTTTCCTCTTTCTCTCCACATCAATACGGGTGGAATCCTCTAAATTCACTCTTACTGATCCCTATCTCGTTGGCATAGTTAGTACATAGGCGTATAGAGCACTAGTTTCGTGTTGAGGTAGACAGCTGAGTACGGAGAGATTGAGGTTTGAATCTCAGTCAAGTAAACTGGGGTGGTTTTTCCTCAATTGTTTCCCCCTCTACCTCCACGCAAATACGGATTCACTTCCTATAGATGCAACCCTCTCCATTCCTAACCATTAGCGTAATTATTATTAGGTCTATAGCTTGAACGGGTAGGAAGACACGGTGCTAAATAAATTTTTAAAAAATCTGTTCTCTAGATATCTACGTCATTTGTTTGAATAACATTAATCCTTACACACGTGCTGGATTTTAAATATTCCACCTGAAGAAGGTACCACAAATACATACAAGTAGTAAGGCCTACCCACATTGGTGATCACGTGGATTAAACGTCAAGATCCCCTAATTTTATTCTCAGTGTAAGGGGAGTTTGGGGTTCAAATACTGGTATGGCATTCCTAGCATGATTTTTCTTAAATAGTTACCCTTCTCTTTTCACTTAGATGGGAGGCATCTTTCTAGCCAATATTCTACCTACCTAATCTTTATCAGATTGGTGCCAATTTGCGAATATCCTTTAGGGATGGCGAGGCACGGCTGAAAAAAAATCGTGCTGGAACTTTCATTATTAGTTGAGTTGTCATTGAGTCCAGGACTGAATCTAAAGGACATAGTTTCATTCCAGCCGCTTGAATTTAAGTCTCACAAAAAATTAAAAAAACTTGTGAAAGTCTTTTTTCTTTGACATTAAATGTTAGCAATTCTAATTAATTTTGTTTTATTCACTCTTTTTCCTGGCACTTTGGCTGAGTTAAATCTGGTCGCTTATAGCCCTTATTGGAAATAAGGTTTAAAGTTCTTATGTGAAGGACAAGTGTTTACCACAACTTCCACTCTCTTGACTCTTTACACTTATTCTGAAAGAGGTTTTGAAATGCAATGAATTATTCATAAGATATTTAGACAGTGTTTAATGAAGGACGTCAAGTTTAGAAGCAAAGTTTACAAACACTGATCAAGTTGGGGATAAAATACTAATAAACTTCTATCAAAATGTCGCATCCACCAAGTTGATGACTGTAAATAGACTATATGAAGGACTGTTGATAAAAGAAATAAAACTTTTTATATTATACATTCACTGTAGTAAGCGTTCGATAACTTTAGGTTGATAATATGTTAACGACACTAATGAATTAACAATATTGTCGTAACAAATATTTTACGATAATTTATTAAATTTGTTTCTGTTAAAATTAAGTTTGTCTAACTCAGAAATATTTCTTTTAAATAAGTAATATCTAACTCTTTATAGGCATTAACGCTCTCCGTGATCAGTGCGTATCCCAATTTTTTGTTTGTTTATGTAAATTGACATATTTGACAACTAGAAAGTGTTACTTGATTTATTTTCGCATATTGATACGTCAATTCTTGTGATCAGCAAATGTATTTTTATATCTACTCTCAATACCTATAAAATGATTGTAACTATATAGTAAAATATTATCAATATTGGCACCAAAACTTTTTAATTTTTTAATGGTTCTCCAAATAATCTTTTGGGCTTGTAATAGTGTTTTTTTCACCACGTATTATTATATGTCCAGACTATTTACTTTTTATATTCTCATGGACTAGGGATGAGGAAGATTGAATTTAGGTAATATTATCAGGCATTTACATGCATGGATGGTGGAAAACCATTAAGAAAAAATATCTTAATTTACTTGGCTAAGATTAGAACCGCACCTTTCCCTCACCAATAAACAAGAATTGATGAGCCTGACATTGGGCAATATGGGCAGACCAACTTTTTATAAATGGAAAAATTGCAGGATAAAAGAGTGAGAGTGCAATATGAAAGATTGCTGGGCGAAAAATTATTTTTTCAAGAGCATTAACTGAATGTCGAAATAAATGCCAATGATAGAGAAAGTGCTTGGAACACAATAATAGAAGTTGTATTTGAGTGAAGTGAGTGTGCTGAAGATGTGTATGAGTCTGTGGTGTTGGGAAACTTAAAAATACATGCCTGGTGGAGTGAATAGATGAAAGAGCTTTCTTTGAGAGAACCAAAAGAAGCCTACAAACGAATGATTGCCGTGAGGAGTGTAACATAACTTAAAGAGGTTTGTGAGATATATCCAAAGTGAAAAATATGAATGCATAGAAAGTAGTAAAGGAGAGTGAAGAGCAAATTAGATTAAAGAAGGAGAGAGAAAGAATGCCGTAAGATTTTGAAGTAAATAAGTTGCTCTGGAAGTGGGAGGGAAAATGTTATGATCTGTGAAATAATTAACGAGGCTGAGGTGTTTAAAGCTATGAAAGTGTTAGGGGATGTTAAAGCTGCGGGAGTTGATGGGATCACAAGTGAAATTCTTAAGTGTGGGGGCATGGTATTACTTGCCAGAATGGGTGAGTTGTTCAATGTGTGTGCTGGAATTTCGAATGTTTCTAATGACTGGAAGACTGCTGTCATTGTTCCTTTGTACATATGCCAAAAGCAGTAAGAGTGAATGTAAGAATTATAGGACAATTAGTTTGTTGAGTATTCTAGACAATTCTTTTGGAAAGTTTTGCTTGAGGGGGTGCGCTAGAAAACTGTGGACACAATTTTGGGTGTGCAATAAGGTTTCTTGCCAAGAATATATTACCTGGATCATATATTTGATTGAAACAAGATATTGAGAACAGTAAGGCCGAAAGGAAGTCTACTATGCATTCGTTGATACAGAGAAATCGTACGATCGGTTGAATAGTATTATGTTTGACGTTGAACAGGGTGTTATACAATTTTTTTTTATGTCTCCATGGTTGTTTAATATATTCATGGATAATTATATGAGGGATGCTTGGGGGGAGGCGGTTGGTGTACAAATGGATCATGTTGTCTGAGAGTGCTGCTATATTCAAATTATACCGTAATTATGACTGAGAATGAAATTATTACATTGTTGTGGCGACAGGCAGAATGTATCTTCGTACAAATGTATCCAAAACTAAGGTAATATTTTTTGATAAGAACACATGAGGAAATTAATGCCAGCTTAGTATAAGTGTAAAACTGTTAGATCAAGTGAATGATTTTGTAAATTTGTGTAAAAATGGAAAGATGTATAATACAATCTACAGACAGGTGAATGCATCTTCGTGAGTAGTTGGATGTATGTGGACTATTTCAAAGAATGAAGTGATATAGAAAGAGGCGAAGTTGGCTGAATACCAAAGTGTGTTGACGCGAACATCATTTTATGGATATGAAGCTAGGGTTTGTCAGTAGAAACACAAGAGACACATGAATGTGATTGGACTGAAATATTTATGAAATGTATGTGGAAAAGCTAGTATGGACAGAGTCAGTAATGAATAGTTACTCAAGTAGTGCTGTTTTAAAGTAAATTCACCAAGCTAATGGGAAAGAAGCGTCTTATATTATTTTGGGCATAAGCTTATTGAGAGAATGTGTGTGGATCGAGTGATGAAGCAAATATATAAAGGTAAGGTGTGGATCAAAACAAGAGGCAGGCTATATAAGGCGTGGGTAAATATTGTAGATGAATGTGTTAAAATAGAAGCATTAAGAATTTCAAGATTAAAATAGCATGTTTTGACTCAGTATATGGATGTTTTTGAAGCGAAGAGAGTATCCAAGGGTAGATATTTTGAAGGATGTAAGTGAGGATAGATTAAGTACGGAGTTGTTGTTGTTTTAGGAGTGAAATTCACACAGCTTCTTGCCTAGGCCTACCCTATTAGGGAATGGCGTGATTATGTATGATATGTATGTATGTATGTATGTATGTATGTATGTATGTATGTATGTATGTATGTATGTATGTATGTATGTATGTATCTATGTATCTATGTATGCATGTATGCATGAATGCATGTACGCATGAATGCATGTATGCATGTACGCATGTACGCATGTACGCATGTATGCATGTACGCATGTACGCATGTACGCATGTATGCATGTACGCATGTATGCATGTATGTATGTATTTAATTATGTAATTATGTATGTATGCATGTCTGCATGTTGGCATGTAGGCATATATGAGGTTATATGTTTATGTACTATTTACACTAATGGTTTTAGAGAGAAATAAGTTTATATGAAAGGAAGTATATCCATATTTGAGTTGAGGGAGTAAGAAAAGCATTTCGGAAAAACCTATACTTGTTCACCCAAGCGAGATTAGAACGTTGATCTCCTTGTCATTGGCAATCTAGTTTACTGAGAAACTAGCATGTTAGACCACTACAGTTATAAAAACATTTAAAATTGCTTTTATTGCGTTATTGTTACTAGGATGATATTTTACATTTCTTATTTTATTAATGATTCAGTTTATTCTTTGTTGCAATGTTTTAATAGTTGGGGAATGACACCATTTATTACACGAAAAATTTATTTATATTTTCATCTCCATCCACTATTGTTTGCTCAATAATTGACCCTGTACCTGAAACAAAGCTCTCTGCATTAAAAAACAAACAATTAACATTTTGCGTTGATTTTATTTTTCAGGAAATAATGTTTAAACATTCTATCAATGTGGCTATAACCGTTTATGTAAGCTAAGGGTCTTGGGGATGGGGAGAGAAATTATTTAAAAATGCACCCAAATTTCTTTGGAAAGCATTTTGGAAAACCACTGTGATACATCACATTTGACAAATATTTTAACCCTCGTCTCCCTTTCGACGTCAATTCTGTTTGCTACGAGACGCTATAAGTGACGTGCCCACAATTTCTGGTATTTATTATATATATTTATAAAACTTGTACAATTATGGTTGAGTTCCGTTATCTCTTCAACTACTAAAAGAAGTAGAGTAGGAACAGCCAAATGCAAAAATTGGACCTCTAACCATAATCACATTGTTATATTTTGATATATAAACACAGTAGCTCTCATGAAATTTCTAGTCTCACTTTGAACTTTCACCATATCAACGATCAAACATAATTAATCACCAGGCTTTTGTGACTTATATTAAAACGAAGAGTTTAAGTTTTAGTTATTCCGGCTGCAATGAGGAGAACTACTCTGTAAGTCAGCTATTCACCTTTCTAAAAAGTAGATCATGTTCGAAAACAAGGTGCTTATGAAGATATACGTTCCAAAAAAGGATGAGTCTACTGGAGAGTGAAGTAGTTAGCATAATGATGAGTGGCATACCTTGTACTCATCACGAGACATTGTTAAAAAAATCAAGTGTTATAGACTACGGTGGGCAGGACATACATCACGAATAGGAGACTCTAGAAACATGTTCATGGTTTTGACTGGTAAGCCCGTTGGGAAGAGACCATTGGGAAGACCTAGACGCAGATGGGAGGGTAACATTAGAATGACTCTGAAAGAGATTGGGCGTAATGAGGTGGACTGAATAGACTAGCTCTAGATAGAGATAGGGGGTGGGCGTAATTTGGTAAGCGCGGCAATAAACTATCGAGTTTCTGGCACCATGGAGTAAGTAATTAAGCCCAAGTCAATAATGTATTATTTTTCTTTTTAAATCCAAGCTTACGATCAACTAACTCTAACCCCACTTGTATATAAGATTACAAAAAATATATATATATTCTGGGTTCAACTTAAAAAAAAATCTCAATAAACGTAATGTTATGTCCAAATGACATAATGTAAAGGTTATAGCATTTAATTATACTCGCTTACATTGCACTTTAAGTTTTGTGGTCATGACGTCAACTTAACGTAAGATTGGTCCTAGGAAAAACTATGGCGCTGAATATCATGAAATGTTCCACGTGTTCTTATCAGACAATCAAGTTGCGAAAAAATTCAATGCGATTATTTAGTGCTTCAATTTATATTATACAGACTCCTACGTTTATATAGTTAGTCAACACAAAATCGTCGTGGCCAAGTCTTACACTTTCATATATAATTCCAGTTGTTGTAAACTGCAAGATTTTTTTAAGATGGTCACTAAGAGACTGCAATAAAAGATCAGTGTTTTAGCGGTTTTCATATAAACACATTTTTTTATTTAATAAATAAAATATTGCTTCTGAACAAAGTCTAATTTTCTTCACATGGTGATATCAATGGTTGTTGAATATCTGTCAATAGTATAGTGGCAGTAGATGAAAAACTTTTTCAAATGAAAACCATTATCATCATTAAATTCCAGGACACACTCAACAGATATTAAAAAACTGTTGAGATCAACATTTGAAGAAAATTAAACTATATGTTTGTACATAAGCCACATTTTATTTATTTTTACCAACAAAATGTTTTTCTATAAAAATCACACCAATAATGACTTTTTATGTTTGGTTTTTCCTAAATGGTTTTACACTCTCCCTCCACGCAAATGCGGGTTCACTTCCTATAATTTAACCTTCCCAATTCCTAATCAATTAGAGTAATTAGTACTTATAGCGTCTAACCCGAACGGGTAGTAAGACGCGGTGCTAAATATTTTTTTCTAGCTTTTATTAAAATATTTATTTCACGATTATCCATGCCTACAGGTGATCCGGATTCTCTAAACGTAAGGTTAACGTACTGTTAACACGCAAAAAAACTTATTGTTAATGAATTTTAGCTGTTTGGAAACAAATTGTTCAGATAAATTGAACTTGAGCAGTTAAGGCTAATTAAGCATTCGAAACTTTCAATTGAAGCTGAGGGGCATTACAAAGATCAACTTAAAATAAAAAAAGAACATGTTGATTTTTTTACTATTGAGCTATATCAAAGAGCCATATGAATACTACTAACAAATAATTGTACTAAATAACCATGTTGATTTTTTTTTGCATCACGACTCACTACGTGTTCGGGTTGTACGCATATATACTAATTACATGTTGATGTTGCCTGCAACTTTATTTGTTGGCAGGATTACGGATTACACTTCATTTAATGTAATGTGATTGTTCTATCCTAATCAACTCTTACGCCAAGTTAACTTCATGGGAACTTAAATTTATGAGATTCATGATGGCCTACCTTTAAGACACAAGGAGGAAATTTATGCCGTGATCACTATCAACTTAACGTTCAAGTAAATTTCACTTAATGTTTTCGTAATGAAACGTAACATTAAGGTTGTTCTCATATTTTTAAATATAATATTTCAACATGCAGTTAACTAAATGTACACTTAACCTTAACTTTATTAAGACTTTTCCTGGGGTGGATGTGAACGTTAAGTGAAGGTTACTGCATAATTTAATTAGTAAGTCATGCTCCAAGTAACGTCAACAAGGCTAATTTGTACTTCATTTGTTTGTTAATGGTATACAGAAGACTTAATAAATATAGTTCGTCCACGTTTCTAAAATGTCGTAGCCTCTTATCACACTTTATCTTGCATACCCGGTAAATATTATATTGCAAGAACGTGCAGCCAAATTAACCCTAAATACTTGGGTTTCACTTTATTGACTTTTATTTTTCTTCAAAAAGTACAAAACTATTGTTTGTGTTTTGTTCAAGCTGTTGCGCTACGTTGCAACTTGATCACACACTAATTTACTTACATTATGTGAACGTTAAGTTACGTGAACCTTAAATTGTTAATAATTCCTGCATTAAATAACGAAGTTCTTACGTTAAGTTTATTGTGGTTAAATAATAAGTTAAATTGTGTTGAGTAATGTGCCCTTGCTCTCATTTAGGTTAGTATAAACTCACCTAACCACACACCACATATTGTTAATTTATCATTTGGTGAAAACGTTTTGACTAGATTACAAAACGTTATTAATTAAGCTATTTTAGGCATAAAGATTATGAATACACAGATTATATCAGCATTCAACCTATATACTAAAATAACATAATATCATAGTCTAAGACTTCATGCTCAACCCTAAATTCTATATTACTACCAATTTGATCGAAAAACCGCGTATACAGATATAAAATTTATTCAGTGACAGATAGAATCGAATCAGGGTCTGTCAGATATGATTTCAACCACTGTCGAGCTTTTGATTATGTGCCTTATTAGGCTTACATACTCTATAGTATTAGGAACTTGAAAGTCCATTGTCGCACTCACAAAAGTACGCAATCTATTCCTAGATTGAGCTAGTTCTATCCAGCAAACCTCACTATACTCTCTTTCAAGTCCATTCTAATGCTATCCTCCCACTTGCGTCTAAGTATTCCGAATTTCCTCTTCCCATTAGGTTTGCCAGTCAGTACCTCGAACAAAGTTCTAAATTCTCCCATTCGCGCTGCATGTCTTACTCACCATAATCTACGAGACTTGATTATACTTATAATATCTTGTGGTGTGTACAGGGTATCTGACTCATTATTATGTAACCTCATCTTATCTTCAGTAGCCTCATCCCCCCCCTTTTTTTTTACCAAATATCTTCCTTAACAACTTGTTTTTGCACACCCTAAATTTGTTTTCGTCATGTATGGTAAGATACCAGGTTTAACACCCAGAGAGAACAACCGGTAAAATTATTGTTTTGTTTATTCTGAGTTATATATTCCTTGAAAGCAGGCGAGATGTCGTTAACTTAATAACCTTTAAAACTCAATAATTATAGTAACAATGGATCACCCAGATATCACGCGACCTATGTATCTACGACTATGGGAACGAATTCTAAAGTGGTCCACGATAAGCTTGCGGGAATCACGAAAATTTAGCTTGGTATTCTTAAGTAACCAAGTAAACGCACTACTGGGAATTCAATCGATTCTTAATTTCCCTTTGCACAACAATTTACTTCACTGGTGGGGTAGTCAGAACTTAGAGTAAAAATATTGGAATTAATATGGAAGAGAACGAAAAAATGAGTTAGGACAAAGAGCCCTCAGGCATAAATATATAATTCCAGCCCCAACTTTCCACCATCAATAAACAATACTATATGAGCCTGAAATAAAATCTGTATTCACCCGCTTCAGTGGCCGCATGGTCTAAGGTTCCACCATAGAAATGCGGATACACTTCTTATGAAATGAAACCTTCCTCATAAATATAAACTATTAACTTAATTAGTACATAAGCGTATAACCTGAATGGATAGTAAGACATATTGATAAAAAAGAAGTTCAGCGTGCCCACAAATTCAAGTAAGTCGCAATCGTTAATTGAAATAAATATTTGCGTGGCTAGCCTTTATTAAGTCCCATTACCTTGAGCATTAAGAGAAATGGGAATTGGATAGGTTTGAGCGTTAGAGGGGGTTGGAAGGTTCGAACTCACTTGTCTGGCTCACGGTTTAATTGTTTTCCAATATCGGTGGTGTTTCCGTTCCTCCTAGAACTCTGCTAACAAAGCTTGTGCAGGTTCCACAGATCCTCGCAAGTGTTGGAGGTGGGGTGTGGGGTGAAATTATAATGCGTAACGCGGAAGTGCCGACAAATTATGTGTTGACCTACCGGTTAAACGTTGTATGTCTAACGTGTCTTCTATTTTGCGCATTCTCGAAAATTGTGGTCTCAATTGTTCAATTTGGAATACACTATGTACTAATCTAAGTTATATTTTGTTGGTCACCATTATTCATTTTCTTAAATGAAGTAGTGGTAACCTTTTGAAAGAAATAGCAATTTTATAAGAAATAGATATTATTTAATATATTTAATATTTTTCATTTTATAAGATTATTTTTTCTGCCTCTAACTGTTCATTCACGTTCTGTTATATACTTATGTACTAATTATGCTAATGTGTTAGGGAGGAATAAGGTTAAATTCATAGGAAATCACCGTATTTGGCTTAAGGAATGGGTTGAAAACCATTTTAGAAACTCCACCCTTAGTACACCCCACAATGATTTGAACCCTGATATTTTCGTACTCAAAAATCCAGTCTATTGTGAGAGTGACGCCTTTGAGTGGGTGAGAAACCCCGTCACCAATTTATTCAAGCGGGGAATTGGTTATGGTGTTGTGGGAAATTTGAGTTTACCAGCTCTCACAGTAAAACAAACTTGTTTTCTGATAGTGTATGCTGGTTGTAACTTGATCTTTCTTGTATATCATTGGAAAAGAATGAGTGTGGTCTAATCGTTGTGAAGCAAAAACGCCACGTATGGAGGGAAAAAAACCTTCTCCATAAATTTTAATCGTGATATTAAGATGTCACTGATTTTAAATTGGCATTTAAATTCTTAGGTGTTGAACTCAACTTTGAAATTATATTTAATGCAAAGAAATGTCTACCTTTCTGTCTTTGACAAGCGTCGACCTAAATATGATTTAATTTATCTTCATAGTCGAACACCAATTTACCATGATTCTTCAGTAACAGATATGTGTAAATATGGTCTGACTGAAACTGACATCTTATCTTTGAAATCAGTCTTCTATAATTTATTGTCCATGTTTGTTTTAACATGGGCGTGTGAATAGACGTTTTCAATATTGGAATTCATCAAGTCATAATAAAGATCTCAACTTATTTATGTCAATTTGGAGGGGGAGCTAAGATGGGCATTGAATTCAGATATGCATCCAATGTTTCTGC
Source organism: Timema californicum (assembly GCA_902141385.1). Lineage (NCBI taxonomy): Eukaryota > Metazoa > Arthropoda > Insecta > Phasmatodea > Timematidae > Timema > Timema californicum. The sequence continues at coordinate 63,205 of CABFOW010000356.1, read as the reverse complement.
AACTTTACAGACAAAAGTATTGTCAATTTTCTGATTAAATTGTCTTACATTTTCAAACTGAACAGTTTTCATAACTTCCTTCTAATAAATTTGTAACTGAATGGTCAAAGTGTACATGTTTTGAATAAACTTGTTCATACATTGAGTTATTTTAATTTTCAATTGGGCAACAACATTTATCAATGTATACATGGTGTGGCTAATATCACTTCTCATTCGCCTCGCCCAAGGCTAAAATTGAAAAATATGCTGCCTTTCCTTGCCCTAGATTATGCGGTTAGCTTAGCGCATTTTTTTTAAATAAATTTTTGAGCCAAAGATGATAAAGGTATAATTTATAGGAAGCATGTCCATGTTTGCATGAAGGAAGAGTAGGAAATCATTCAGGAAAAACTTACCAAAGTAGACCTGGTTGAGATTTTAACCTTGACCTTCCCGTTACCTACAAACAAGAGCAAGGCATTTAATCTGCTTGGATCTTAATGGTGTTATTAGAGATTATTATTTAAGGTCACGATTTTACTAATTATCTAAAATAAACAATAATATTGTAAATATTAAAAATGCTGCTCGATACGTATGATTATTTTTAACAGTGAAAAAAAACAGTATTTTGATCACCTGCAAACGGTTTCTCTAGTTTTTTAATTATTAATTTATTTTAATTGTATTTGATGAGCTTCTTTTAAACCTGATATGAGTTCCATGTATTGCATAAAATATTTATTAATATTTTGAGCCATATCAAATGGGGAAATGGAATTGGATTTCTTATTAATATCATTACGTGTTCTGTCCTAAGACAGATTCATTCCTTTTCTCAGTGAACTTAGACCATTAATAATTCTGCTTTCTTCTTAAGTTTCCAGAATTTTATTATTTTCTTCAAGTCATCATTCCTCTTCCTAAGTTCTTCTTTCCCTCAACCTTTCCTTCTATGACGTCGTGCAGAAGACATTTCCTCCTAAGGATGTGTCCGATCCAGCTTACTTTGCACCAAAGAATCACATCCAAAAGGGTTCTCTTCTCACCCACACTTCTTAGGACTTCTTCATTTTTACCTAGTTGGTCCAGCTAATTTTCTCAAGTCTTCTCCATCTACACATTTTAAACCTCTTTAAGTACTTCTTTTCCATCTTACTCAGAGTCCAAGTTTCTGCTCTATAAAGCGCGATGATCTGAATGCTTATCAAAAGACTTTAAATATTTTAGTGTTTTAATATTATATTTCTTTATATTGTATTTTTATAAAAGTTTAAAAAACTTATATATCTGAGCTCCAACTCTTCAAAACTACGTTTAAATTTTGTATTGAAGCAATTACCAGCTCTCCGATATTTTTGATTTTCATTTGACAGTTTGTTTTTTAAGCACTGCGTCTTACCATCCATTCGGATTAAATGGCTATACATTAATTATACTAGAGATTTTAGTGATTAGGAAGGCTATATTTAGGTGAATTGTACTCGCATTTGCGTGAGAGTAGAGTGTAAACCTATTTCGAAAAAAACACAAAAAACACTCTCAATACACCCGATTGAGACTCGAACCTCATTTTCCCCGTCATCAGTAGACCATTCTACTGAAAGATTAGTTTGTTAGACCACGCGGCCACTAAAGCAGGTCGCAATTATTAAAGGAAATGTTAACCTAATATTTAGGTGCAATTGATGCATTTTCTTCTTGTGCTAACCTCAAGCTAGCAATCGTGATAATTTATATTTTCATTCATCGTGCATTTGATACAAGGTTGTCAGAAAGCACTTTGACGTTTGCATTTTTCTGACTTTTTCTTTAAGGGAGTAAGTAGTAGATAAAAAGAATATCAATTCCTAGTTCGCCCGTTTAGGTTTGGACGGTAATTTGATGGGTTCTCGTTCGTTTGCATTGGTACCGTGAGTTCTAATCTTTTTAAGAATTGTTTCATAGACTATTATTTAATTTGTTAACTATTTGGTAAGAGTGTTTCCCTATTTGTGAGAAGGTGTAATAACGCGTCTTAAAATTAGAATTTAAAGCTAATTGATACCTTTAGTATTATGTGTTTGTTTTGTGTGGGGGAAAAAGGGTTGAAGAAGTTTGGGACAATTTTTTCTAAGTTTATATATATATATATAAGTATGAGAGAGAGAATTATAGATATTATTAGACTATTTATTACAAACAAACATTTTTTAGAAGACGGAGGAAACTAAATTAGTTTTCCGCGTCGTTGCAAGTGGAGTGTCAAAATGTAGTTTTGAAATAATTCAGGCCTGTGGCAAAAGGTCACCAATACTCTAAAAGGATTTTAAAGGCTACAGACAAGTATACACTAACATGAGTTTTTCATCGTTAAGTTTTCTAATAAGATATTTCCAATTTACTTTATTTATTCTTAAACATAATCATCATACCATGATAGATAGCATTGTTAATCTTACTGTTTTTTCTGTTTAAAGAGCTTGTGAAAATATTTGGGTTAGGCACTAGTAAACGAAAATCTCATCACCTAAATTCGCCAACTAGTTTCTGTGAAAATGCGCATTCCCCATAGTAGTCAACGTTAATAAACGTGAACAAATAATGTAGGTTTGGACACGGTCTATCATACATCAGAAAACTCTAGTTAGTATGAGTATGTCCCGAGAAAATGCAAAAGAGCTTACTCACTCCACTCACGTTTCAAGCAGAGGCAATTAATTATGCCACAGCATTTTGGTCTTTACTCGCTGACGTTTAAGTCAGATGCAATTATGCCACTGCATTTTGATCTTTGTTCAACTTGAAGCTTTTCTCACTCATAGATAACCCAGTAGCCTAAATAGGTAATGCGGCTCAAATCAAGCATCTCATCGTAGTGCAGTGACCTTGAATATTCGTCAAGGAACAGGAAAATTGAAACTTAAAACATACTGTATGGCATTAAGAACTCGAAGTTCATTGCCTCTCTACAAATGTATTCCACCTATAAGCTAGGTTTATCCATTCCAACATATTAGACCTTACCTCATTGAGTTAGGTATATTCAGTCAACCTCATTACACCCTATTGCTATTTTGAGCTAGCTTTATCCAGTCTACCTTATTACAACCTACCCCTATCTTGAGCTAGTTTTAACCAGTCTACCACACTACACCCTGCCCCTATCTTGAGTTAGTTATACCCAGTCTACCTTATCACACCCTACCCCTATCTTGAGCTAATTTTATCCAGTCTAGCACATTACACCATACCCCTATCTTGAGCTAGTTCTATCCAGTCAATCTCATTTCACCCTATCCCTATCTTGAGCGAGTACTATTCAGTCTACTTTATTACAACCTACTCCTATATTGAGCTAGTTCTATCCAGTCTACAACATTAAACCCTACCCCTATCTTGAGCTGGTTCTATCCCGTCCACCTCATTACACCCTACTCCTATCATGAGTTAGTTCTATCCAGTCGACCATATTGCACTCTATCTCTTTCTGGTTCATTCTAATTTTACCCTTCCATCTGCGTTTAGGTCTTCCCACTGGTTTCTTCCACATGGGTTTGCCAGTCAATAATCTGCATACGGTTCTATAGAATCTTCCATTCGTGCTGCATATCCACCCACCAAAATCTGCGAGATTTGATTATTCTTACAATGTCTCTTGATGATTGCAGGGTATATACCACATAATCATTTATCATCCTCCCTTCTACGTTATCTCTATCCCTTAATGGACCAAACATTTTCCTAATTACTTTGTCTTTGAACAAACTAAATTTATTATCTTAATTCAAGATTATTTTTTCAAAACCATAAAGATCCACCTTTATATTTGATGTTTTATCTATTCAGAGTTTTATTTTTCTGGAGACTATGAAACCCATTTATTTTTGTACTAATACCCTATGTATTTGATTCTAAGACAAACTTTTTTCCCATTTAAACGTCTCTAAAAACGGGCTGCGTCTAGGAATTAAAATTATTTCTCGACCACACCTTAGATGGCTCAGAATATTATATATTATGGGGTAACGAAGATGAGTTCTCAGAAGAATCAGACTCTGAATGTAAAGTAGACTCTGATATTGATTCAAATGAAGATATCGACGGCTCAGGAGAATCATACTGAAATGTATTTAGAAGGAAGTTATAATAACATACCTACTTATAAATAGGTAGAGACTTCGAAATTTCACGAGACATGTTTTTACGAACTTTTACTCAGAACGTTAAAATTACTATCAAAACATATTTAAATAGAGTTGTAGCATTTTTGTAATAATAATACTTTACTTGCGAAATAAAATGAAATCATTTTTTTTTCGTAAAATTGTCCCTTTTGCCTTTTAAATAGAGAATAGGTTCGATTCTGTTGATTTAAGTGTGAATTAGCACTAACATACGTCGTCGTTGTTTATATTTATCCTGAAATTGCCTGAAAAATATAGAGCACCAACTGTGCTTATACAAAATAATTTAAAAAAATCATAAACCAAAGATTATTAGTGTTTGAACTTACTACTTTTTTTGTCTCCAAAAACTAATTTTTAAAGTTGAAGAAGTCGGTGACCTGGCGGTCTAGGGGTAAGGTGTCAGACTTCTATGCTGGCGGCTGGGGTTCAATCCTCAGTCCCGGCATAGATTTATCTGATTACCAAACCCTTCCCTCACCTCTGACAATACATCTTGTGAATGTGGGGAATGTCAGGCCTCCACCGTGGTTCGGGTTCAACGTTAAACTGTAGGTCCTCCATTTCATCTCACAATCACCCTACCATTACACATTAGCGTAAGTGCGTATAACCCGAACGGGTGGTAAGACGTGGTGCTAATAATAATAATAATAATAATAATAATGTTGAATAAGACACCAAAGTTAAGCAAAATGATCATTTTATCTTCATGTCATCACTATAAAGTAACGCTATTTTTGAGTGTGATGATTAAGTGTTGCTATATGGAAAATTATTTAATAGATTAAAAGGTGAATGAAAATCAAAAATGCCTAAATCTTACGTATTTTTGAAATAAAACTCGAATATTCAAAAGATGATATATATAATTTTTTTTAAATTGGTATTATTTAAATACTTGTGTTTATTACAGGTCAGCAATAGTCAAAGATATAACATCTTTTAGCTGTATTTTTTCTCTTCATAATCCTATATTTTAGAGCTGTTTTGTTATAATTTTCAGCCCCCACCCTCCACTTGGCCACAATTTCCTTTTTTTTTACTTTTTATATAAAAATTCAAGTTTATTCAATTAAATACAATAACTTTATTTAACATAAATCAGGACATAGCCTTTTTCCAGAGATTTTTCTGTTTTACCAAAATACAACATTTTATTTAACTTTTTATTTAATTTTATTTACCACAAATTAGGAATCTATCCCTTTATTTAACGACTTTTTATACAGAAATACAACTTTTTATTCGACGAGATCCAATTGTTTTATTTACCACAAATTATGGCCTCTATAAAAAAGGTATTTTTGTTGTTAATAGATTTAATTCTGTAATAAAATATTTGTTATATAAAGGGTATTTTTGAGGTTTTACTTTTATATATTTTCTTAGAAGCAAAATCTTTTTTTTTTTTTGTGGTACTGAAAAATGAAGTGGCGTCTTAGAATTGAAGAGTTATGGTGTATAACAAAATTGAAAAATAATTAGTTTAAATGAAAAATATAATTCACTGCTCCCAATTTCGATGTTGTCAAGTAAAGAATGGCGAAAACTGCACGTCGATTAGATTTCTGGTTCTAGCGTAATCTAATACCCTGGTTAATCTGCCGTGAGATGGGCTTTTAATCATAGAGATGAGTTTTGGACCATTTAAAAAAATAACTTCGCCATCTGAATGGGTGGTGAACTAATCCTTTCCTTTAATGAGAAAGAAGATATGCCACAAAAACATTTTGATAAGGTAGTATTTTATTACCTATCATGATAAATAAATTCTCTTGTTTTACTGGAAACATATTTATAAATTAAATGGCTGTTTTAAGTATATTTTTGCGGCTTGGCAGTAAATAATTAAATCAAGAGCATTAACTTTTCTCTTGTTATCATTTACTTTTTGAAGTCGATTATAATGTTTAATGCTATCAGACCACTGAGACGAGTTGCGGACGTCTGCAAGTCCCGCGTTATTTAGAAAGTGATTTTTTATTTCAAAATCTGGTTAACACAAAAATTAAGGAGTGCGGTATAAAAATATTTATATAATATTAAAGTTCTTAAATTTTAAGTCTTGCAAAAAAATCAAGAAAAGTTGAAATTATCTCATTCTTTACGTTTCATGCCAAAATGTCGCATTTCTATGATCAAATTAAATGGTTAGACGCATATATCGACCCTTCATCAATTAAATTACGTAATTTTTTAATAGAGTTAAAACCTGAAGTTTTATATCAAACATGTGACCTGTGTGAGGGGCCAGACTTCTGTTCTGGGGGTCTGGGGTTCAATCCTTGATCCCGGCACTGATTTATCTGATTGCCATACCCTTCCTTCACCTCTGACAAGTCGTGTATTATTCACAACTTGTGAATGTGGGGAATGCCAGGCCTCCATCGTGGTTCAGATCCCACGTTAAACTGTAGGTCCTCCATTTCATCTCACAATAACCCTACCATTACACATTGGCGTAAATTCATATAACCCAAATGGGCAGTAGGACGCGGTGCTAATAATAGTAATAATAATAATAATAATAATTTAAGTCGAGTATTTTATAAGTGGTTCTAAAACTTCATAGCTATAGCTTTTTTTTATAAGGAATACCATGAAAATAATATTTCCTTTCAATTAGGTGGTTTCATAAAATACTTTTACTTTGAGTTTAGATTTAGCAGGCTGGCGTTTGATGATCAGGCTGATGAATTAGGGATGTTGGTTTTTAATACAAGTTTTTTTATTCCTTAAGCGAAATGTTTATACGTTTTGACCCCGTTTTGACGTATATCCTATTTATAAATTGCATATAGGCATTGAGCCACTCTGTGGGAGCATAAAGTTGCCCAGGGTTTACCTTGCAGGTTTGTCTACACGTCAAACCCGCAAATTTATGACGGTTTGTGATTATGAAAGTATTGAGCCAGTTGAAATCTTAAGCCTTACCTAAACCTTACTAACCAGACCGTGGTGAACATGATCAGTTACATTTTCGGGAAAAAATACCTACGTTACCACTAGGAATCGATCCCGGGACCTTTAGATCTGACCATTACCATATACCAAGAGGTCGGTCAATTTTAACAATAACTCATTGTCTCATAGCTCAAGTGGGTGGCCCCCTTAAATTTATTTGTTAAATTATTTAAATATAAAGCAATCAAGATTGTACGAAAACAAATTTACTAGAGATTTTTTAAGTACTGGTATGTAATTTTAAACCCACGATATAAAAATGACTAACCTATATCCCATAAGGCAAATAAATTGAGGAAAACTGGTAGCATTGTCGGTGAGCTTAAGGAAAACACGAACAAAAGAAAAAGTACATATTAAAATCATACTATTCTTTTAGGTAAAGAGACTAATAAAACAGATAATGTACTTATAATTATATACATGGTATGAGTTTAGTTAAATCTATCAAACAAGTCTCATAAAAAATAATTTTTTCTTTTGAAACTTTGAGTAGCATTAGGTTGAATATTTATGTGCTGATAATTCATTTATTTGATGATAGAACAGTTATACAGGTCTGTGGAGTTGGAATCGGTAAAAATTGTATTGATTCCATCTCTGGCTTAAAAAACTTATAGTTGTGTAGCAATTTACGGTTATTTTATAATTTTAATTTTAATTTTTTTTTTTTGCTCTCTTGTACCAATATCTATTTTATTTGACAAAGTTATTTAAATATAAATTCATAATGTAAAAGACGCTTCCCAAGAAGAAAACTCCTTGGGAATCTTAATGCAGTAAATTTATTATTACTAATTATTATATTTTAGCCATGTATTAAGGAATCTGAGTCAGAATCACACATTAGAAAAATAGAGGAGTCAAAGTCGAAGGTTTGGCGTACTGACTCCACAGTCCTGTTTATAGCTATAGAAATCTTTAAAAGATCCTACAAACAGGTTTATGAGCTGAAGAAATGCGCTTAAAAATATTATTTTTGTTACATATGACATGTTAATATTAGTTTTTAAGCATTACCTTTACCTTCAATAAATACATTAAATGTAATCTAAGACTTTTGATCTATTTTTTTAAATAAAACTAATTATGTATATTCTGTTTATAAATCCCACACTCTTATTTTGTTCATAGTCTTTAAATCATTGCTATTTTTTTTACTATCAAATAATTAAATAATTAAAAATATGATAAATTTATCCCAATATTTTATGTGCTAAGAAGGTTCCGGTGTAGATATACATACTGATAAGCTTCATTTACAAATTTGTATAGCGATATAAAGTGTGATGATAGGTAAAATAAGGTTATTATGAAAAAAATAATGAGGCAAGTAAAATCATTTGTATTCAATGCAGTTAGAATTAAAAGAAAAGAAAAATTAGTTTTTAAATTACAAAGCTTATTTTATAATAGTAATTCTTATGAAACTCTACACGTTTATATTATAAATCTAGCAGTCCCGTACGGCATTGCCCGGTATAAGAATTATATACCCGCCACCCCACGCTGCCCATTACCTATTGTGGTATAATAATTATATAAATCCTCTGTATTCTTTATCCCGTGAGAATTTTTTTAAAAAAGGGAACCTCTGTGCAAAATGTCATCTTTCTAGGTCCAAGGGTTTGGGTTGGGCGTTGATCTAATAAGAAATAAGACAAATTTAAGGCAAAAATATAAACACTCTTTATTCCCTATCCCGTGGGAATTTCGGAAAATCCTAAAAATGATATATTAGTGATTACAATTACCTACTTTCATGCCAAATTTGAAGTCTCTAATAATTATAGTTACGGAAATAAGGCAACTTTAATGTGAAAATATAAATCATCTTTATTCCCTATCCCGGGTGAATTTAAAAAAAATCCGGTCTTATATCTTGTATACATCATAAAGGGAACCTCTGTGCAAAATTTCAGCTTTCTAGGTCCAAGGGTTTGGGCTGGGCGTTGATGAGTCAGTTAGTGAGTCAGGACATTTCTTTNTATATATATATATATATATATATATAAATTACTTATTTAACTATGTAAAGCTTGCGTTAGGTTGGATGGAACTTTGAGCGAATGGTTTGACATTAAACCGAGTGAGAGACAAGATTGTGCCATATCTCCATGGTTGTTTAATGTATTCATGGATAAGTGTGTGAAGGATGCCTGTAAAGACGCGGTTGGTGAACAAATGGACAATGTGAATGTGAGAGTGCTGTTATATGCAGATGATACAATGTTAATGGCTGAGAATGAAAGTGATTTGCAGGATGCATTAAATCTTCTGAATGTAACGTCAGGCAGTATGGATCTTTATAAAAATGTCTCCAATACTAAGGTGATATGGATCATTAAATGATTATCAGATTAGTATAAATGTAAAATTGTTAGAACAAGTGAATCATTTTTTGTATCTGGGTGGAATGTTCTGTAAAAATGGAACGATAGATGGAGAAATCGACAGATGGGTGAGTGAATCTCGGAGAGTAGTTGAAAGTACGATAAACTTTGTTAACGCCAACATTGTTTTATGGATGTGAATTGTGGTTTCGGGAGGAGATACACAAGAGCAAGGTTAATGTTGTTAGAATGAGATATCTAAGAAATGTGTGTGTGGAAGAACTCGTATGGACAGTCAGTAATGAATGGGTGTTGAAGGAGTATGGTTTGAAAGGGAATCCAATAGATCAATGGGAAAGAAGCGTGTTACGTTGGTTTGGGCATGTTGATAGGATGAATGTGGATTGAGTAACGAAGAAAATATATGAAGGTATAGTGTGTGAGGATCAAAAGGAAGGGTTAGGCTATGTTAGGCGTTGCTAAAGGTTGTAGACAAATGTGTGAAAAATATAAACATGAAGAGTTTTAAAAATAAAAGAGCTTGTATGACTCGGTGTCTGGATGTTGTTGAAGCGAAGGGTGTATGCAGGGATAGGGAGGTGTGGAGAGAGTTTGTGAGTATGAATTAAGAACGGAATTGTTTTTGAGCTATTTGCACAGTTTCTTGCCTATCCTGTAAGGGAATGGCGTGATTAGATATGTGTAAGTGTGTGTGTGTGTGTATGTATGGATTATGTATGTATGTATGTATGTATGTATGTATGTATGTATGTATGTATGTGTGTGTGTATGAATGGATTATGTCTGTATGTATGTATGTATGTATGTATGTCTGTATGTATGTATGTATGTATGTGTATGTATGGATTATGTATGTATGTACGTACTTATGTATTTACGTATATATGAATGTGTGTATGTCTGACATATTTTAAACAAATTTACAGACGGATGTTGTACTATAATTTATATTTTATCGGCTGTTTATTTGTTCACTCTTACCAATTTATAATTCTTCCTATTGATTTTTTTCTCTTACTCTCTCGAGCTGTCCGATTATGTACTAATTACGCTAATGATTTTAGGGATTAAAAGTCTATAGTTCATAAAAGTGTACCCGCATTTGCGTGGAGGGAGAGTAGAAAACAATTTTGGAACAATAACCCTCAGTACACCCAGCCGAGATTTGAACCATAATTTCCCCGTCATCGACAGTCTAGTATACTGCGAGAGTAGAGCATTAGACTATGCACATGACCACCAAAGTGGTTGATTTTTAATTCACTTAAAGTAACGCCACATGACATTATTGAAGGACCCTACCCTCTTGTTATATTTCTTGGAATCAGCTATACTAAATTTACAAAAATTGTAAAGTTTCTTATTTAATGTTTGCAAAGGAAGAATATGTGAGATGAAAGTCTGATTTATTAGAGTAAATATATTTTAAACAAATAAGAAACACGCACATATTGGTTTAGCTCTTAGTAGCGCTGTTCCTATTTGCCCGTATAAGTTAGTATGTTACTTAACCCGTATGTTTAAACCCCCAAATACACCCCTTACTCAATGCCCCACCAACGCAAAACCCCACCAATTCATGAACTCTTCTTTTATCAGTATTACATAATTAATTAAATCTTACAAATGGGAAGTTTATATATCAGATAAATCATACTTTACTATGTAATGATAATTATTTTGCTTAGAGAAAGTTACGTAGTATTGCAAATATATCCATTTTGTGAATTTGGCAAGGATATAAACCAACGTTTCTTGTCTCTGGCTCAGTTAATTGTTTTGAGCATGTCATCTTTATATTCGGTTAATCTCTCTTTTATTTTCACATGTGTGCTGTTTACAGTACATTTTTCTAGCACATAGAGGAAAGCCCGTTTTACCATTTGGTCTATTTATTTGATAATGAGATAAGTTACGAATATTAATTTTCAAGCATAAAATTTATTGCTAGTTTGTCTAAGAGTTTCAACAGAAAAGGCATCGGCCAAACATATTTCTAGCTAAGTTAACTCTTTTTAATAGGAACTGGTATTTTCCCCCAATTGATATTTCTTTATTCATTTATCTAGGGAAATAGTTATATATTTAACAGCAGTTAGCAGTTAAAAGCCAAGGTGTTGATTGTATTAGTTATAATTAAAAAAATTTCAGGGATGTTACACAGCTGCCAAAATTCTATTTTTCTTACAAAAAAATGAGTCTTGGCTATACATGATGTTTTTAATAGAACAAACAGTATTGTATACACAAACAATATTCAGCAATACAATATGCAACACCTTATTTTATCTAAAAAAAATGCATTAAAATAGGTTGGGTCTTTTGATTATTTATCATAGGTCAGAAATAGTTTTATACAAAGTGATGGATACCAACTCGCTAATATTATTGTGGAAAAATACAATCAAAACTCTACTGAAAATTTGTTGAATCTAATCGAAGTTTTAAATTCATTATAGATATCTAAATATAATTACAAAGATTACAAAAAATTCATAATAAAAAATGACACCTGGATACGGGAATTTAAACCGGGATCTTTGGCTTGGTACGACAATGCTCTGAGCACGGAGCTATCCAGGACTTATCCTGTGCTCAAGGGCTGGGTTATTTGATAGCTCGTGATATTATTAGAAATCACACGTTTGTAGCGGACGATTTATTGCCTTAAAATATGAGTGAAGAATGACGTTAGGCACGGGGCGAGTCCTGGGTAGCTCTGTGGTTAGAGCTTTGGCGTACTAAACCAAAGGTCCTAGGATCGATTCCCGTGTCCAGGTGTCATTTATCAAATTTCAGTTGATTGATTATGTTATTTAACATAGTTGATTCCAAATCCTTTTTAAGTAAACATTGATGCAAATATTCTTGTTCACCCTGATTCTTTCTCACTTAATTAAACAATTACCTCTCTATCAAAACAGATGAAACGTTTCTAATAAACGTTAATTACCCTGAATTCCATTTTAGAGTGGCTGTGTTGCATTAACTTTGTTTGCCGCTTCACGCAACCAAAATATGAATATCTAAAGGGGGTATATGGTGTGAACCCATTCATTTGCTTTGATACTAAAGTCAGTACCACTCCTAAACGATAAACATGATATACTGTTATTTAGACGAGAGTAAAGGTTTTTCTTCTCTGTTGATCTGTGTGCCATTAAGAGTTGACACACTTCATTATTCCTAGTTTGTACGATTTAGTGGCATTACGGGCTATTAACTTATGTAGGACCCAATTGACCTTTACATATCAACGGGATAATATTTCATGTTGATAAGTAGTCTTCTGGTGTAGGCACATTGTGAGTATCCACAGTATTTAGCAGCAAATAATACATAAATTGGCTTTGGACAAGGTCAAAACTGACATTTTACACACGATAGCTCAAATCCCCGTCCAAACATCCTACTTCAGTCGGTAGCGTGTCTTTCTACTGAGCTAGAGGTTCCGTGTTCGATTCTCGGCATGGCCGAAAGTTCATCTTAAATGAAAATATGGGTTTGCCCTTTCACATAGATAAATTTATGGCAGGGGACTGGATGTTGTGCCTGTCCTAGTCTTAAGATAGATTATAAGGCAAATGAAGCTACGACAGGCCTAACAAGCCAGTATTAGAAACATATGGCTTGAATAAAAAAAATATGACCTAGTCTATAAGCTTAAAACAGTAATTGATGTAAATAAAAGCTCGAATCCTGGTAGAATTGGAAATAGTATTAGTAATTCTGTTATTTTATAATTAAGGTCCCACTAATGGCGTAAGAACCAAAGAGGACAAGATTAAAGTGTGTGCCCACACACATATTGATTGCTGGATACATAATGTGATTGATAATAAACCAAATTTAAAATTAAATTGATACATATGATCTAAATACTAATTATTATACAGTCCCTTAACCTTGATAAGTTACATTATGGTCTTATGTTATAAGCTTAGCCATGTTGGATCCTTAAAAGGTTAGCTTGCTATCTTTCAGGCTAAATAAAGGGCAGATCGTTTAAATGTTATAGTTAGTGCTGTGTTACATGTGATACGATCTATGATTATTTATTAAATAATGATTTCTGTTAATCAAGCATCTTGTTTTTAATTTATTTTTAGTTTCAACTTTGGTAGTCATTTATTATTAATTATCAAATTTAATCCTTATAAAATATTTAATTTTAATAACTGTGTAATTACAAATTACTGTTTTAGAACATATCATTGTTTCAACTACAGTATTATAACTTCATGCATAACGTTAGTTTAAGATTTTGTAAACAAAACAATATTGGGTAATAATACATATTTAAACTTGTCTCATAAAATTTCATATTTCATACGCTTTACTAACATATTTTGATTGTAAAACACCTTCATATAGCTATTTAACTATTTGTATACCATTTCTTTGTATTTTTCATCAAATAAAATTTCCACCTACTGTTTGTTCTAGCGCAGTGTTTAAACAAACAAAATAGGTACTTGAAATAATTTACTTCATTATTATTACTATGAATAACAAATATTATTAATACTATTATTATTTTTATTAGCACCACGTCTTGCTACTCGTTTGGTTAATAACCTATTGTTTATGGTTACAAATTAAACTTTTAATTAATATTGTTGATTTCAAGTTTTATTTGTTTAAAATAATCGTAAATTAACCAAACCAACTATAAATTATTCTAAAAAATGTATGGGTTTGTCTAAATATTACGGAAAATACGTGAGAATTAGCAGCTATGCTTACATAACTATGACCGTTCTGCTTATGAAAAATACTATTTAGAGTATTATTATTAGTATTGACCTAGTTATAAAATAATAGCTAACTGTATTTTACATATAAATTTAATTGAAATAAATGTAGATTTGACATTTTCCTTTATATTAAACTAGCATTTAAAATTTGTATCATGCCAGATGGGTTTATCTTTAATCCAATTCTCTGATGTTTCTCTGTAATTATTCTTCTCATTGCTACTGTAATTTATTTTTAAACAATTAGTCAAGTGTCAGAAGAATTGTACGGGGAAGGTGGAGGGGGGAAAGAAATATTTTTATGGAGGTTAGGTGGTAGAAAATAGGTGGGGATGTAGGTGGCGAGGGACTAAAGGGAGCTAGGATTGGTGACGCTACTCTGAAAACTTGAACCGACCAAAAACGTGCCTCATATTTCTCTCTGAGCTGGTAATTGCGATGTGCGGTGTGGCCATCGTCTTTATTGATCGTAGGAAGGGGGAAAAAAGAAACGAAAGAGAAAGTGATAAAGATTGGGACAAAGGGATGGCCCAATAGCAGGCATGATTTGGTGTGCATTTTACTTGATCCTCGCATGTACTTTTTTTTATTAATGGTAAAAAAAATGAAGATAAAAATTTTCAGGTAGATCCCCGGATAACTTGAAGAAAAAAGTTAATTATTTTGCATCAATTAAATCCATTGAAAAAAAAGCGAATTCTATTAATACTGGACAGCCGTAGCTTAACAAACTCAAAAATTTAAAAAAAATTAACTCTAATTTCTGAATAGTATCTAATCTAAAGAGATTCCATTAAGATATTGTAATATGTATTGGCCAAACACATCTTTAGATGTTAAATTTGATTATCAAATGTTTTAGAAACTATCATTTTGTGTCTTATTTTTTAATAAAATAAAATAAACTTATATATTATTATTATTATTATTATTAGCACCGCGTCTTACTACCCGTTCGGATTATACGCATTTATGCTAATGTGTAATGGTAGAGTGATTGTGAGATGAAATGGAGGACCTAGAGTTTAACGTGGAATCCGAACCACGGTGGAGGCCTGGCATTCCCCACATTCACAAGATGTCTTGTCAGAGGTGAAGGAAGGGTTTGGTAATCAGATAAATCTTTGCCGGGACCGAGGATTGAACCCCGGCCGCCAGTATAGAAGTCTGACACCTTACCCCTAGACCGCCAGGTCACCCTAACTTATATTATCAAAATTAGGATATATTAATAAATATATTAAACTGTTAATAATTTTGTTACATCCATTTCTCTTTCCAACCTGTGTCAGTTTTTTTATTCAACCCATATATTTTCCACTAGCGGCTGGCTAGGTCTGTCGTAGATTCGTATGCCATACAATTTAACTTAAGACTAGGACAGGCACAACATCCAGTCCCCGGCCGTCAATTTATCAATGTGAAAGGGTTAACCCACATTTTCATTAATGATAAATTTTCAGTTTTGCCGAGAAACGAACCCGGGACCCCCATATCAGTAGACAGACACATTATCGACTGAACTAAGGTGTCGGACAAGGTTAATAATATATGTTATATTTCTAATTTGACACAGTTTAGTTCAAGTTATAATAAGTTGTTACAAAAATACCTGATGGAAGAAAAGGACTTCGAATTGTTCAAAATTAATCCCCGATTCTTATAGGAAGCCCACGTTCAGCCACCAACATTTATTAAAAGTCACTAAAATTTGGTGTCGTAGAAATATTTTTTATTTCATTTATTAATTAAAATGATCAAAAGTCTCCAATAACACTTTCTTATGGATTATTGTTTAATTTCCCTTTACAGTATTAATTAAATAGACTAATAATATAAATGCAATCGTGCTTTTTTTTTAACTACGCCATTGTTGCAATATGAATTTCCAGTTCAAATAAAGAGCTTTCTATAAAAATAAGACTATAGCTTACAGTTTATGGTTTTGTATGGCTTATTTAAATACTTACGTTTTAGAACATGTGTTATTTAATGATATTTTGTGTCTATACTATGCGGATGAGGATGGTTTAAGAATAGAGTCACTTACGTTAGCGTACACGTAAATCTCAATCGCAAAATAACAACAAACCAACCTATTAAAAATAAAGCCCTAAACCTAACCTACCACTCGAGCTATTCACATTTAATTAAGGTAGTGTGGTCGGGATGAGAAAGGAAGAAATTAAAGAAAATGTTCCTACATTCGCGTGGAGGGAGATTGGGAGGTTATTTAGGGAAAATAATCCTCAGTACGCAAAGCCAGACCTCACAGATTAGACTAGACAAGCTTGCCGGTAAGTCAACAGGCTCACCGATGTGGTTCATAGTCTCTTCAAATGCCTGTAAAACAACTCTAGTTTATTCATTAAAGTAAGCTACAATCCGCTTCAGTGGCAAAATTGTTTCTCTTGTTAGACTGGACTGCTGATGGCAGGGAGCTTGAGGTTCGAATCCCAGTCGGGTCTGATGAGGGTGGTATTTCACTAACGGTTTCCCACTCTCCTTCCACGCAAATTGGGGTAAATTACCTCTAAAACGCTTACATTCTCATCTCTACCCCATTAGAGTAGTAATGTATTTCTCTATCCCTATCTTTAATTATATATTTATTTATAAAACCAATAGTTTCTAAGCTATAAACAAATATATATATTTTTTAATTCAGGTATTTGAAAATTAGTTTAATACTTATACTCTTTGGTGGACAAAGCTGTTTTTCTCTGCTTGATTTTTTTGTAAAAGTGGTCCTAGTTCCTAATGCCATAGGGTAAGTAACAGTATATATTATTTAATTTATAATCCTTGGTGTAGTGTTTCTATAACAATGTATAAATCTATTATCTCGTTTCACAAATCTTACGAGTTTTTAGTAAATGTATATTTTAAGATTAAAGTAGGAGAAAGTATGTGCAGCACGACCTCACATTTATTTATTTTAAATCTATTGTGAGCTTGACGCCTTAGATCTTGGTAAACTCCAAAATAGAGAAAAGTATTAAACTTAAATATTGAATTATCTTCGGGGTGTTCATCTTAGTCATCTTTTAAAAATATATCACACCGATAACCCCATGCATTCGACCGTGTGATCACCAACTAGGGTAACTAGAAACAATTGACAAATAAGTGGAACTTTGCATGAGCCTACGTAATTTGGCTAAGCTTTGTTAGTGTTTATTCACAAATTGCGGGCCTAATATCTTATTTCCCATAATTGTTGGGGAAGTAACACCTAAACCAATGTTCATAAAAATTGAAAACTTTGTCTATTTTCTTAGGTATAGCCTACAAGCATAAGTGCATTCCGGGCGTGTATTTTTGATTTGTAGCTACTGCAAGACTTGCAACTTTAATGGCTTGACAACCTGGGCCCTATTTCATAAAACTACAAGTCTACAATTTACGAGAGAATTCACTTCTAACTTGTAAGAAATTATACAATAATTGTGTTTCTTAAAGCTACTAGTCACCATATGAAATTTTACAATTCACAAGTATTACTTACAAGTAAAGTTTGTGTTTGGTTTAATAAAGGTAGTTTTAGCTTGCATGTACTTCTAATAAAGGAGTATTTTCAAGAAGTATCAACACACACGGAAAAAAAAATTAAGTCACAATTTTTATTGAAAATTTTATAAAAATAGTCAAATAATATTTATTAATCACTTGTGTAAATATTTAAAGGTATCATGAACATTTCCTATATTTACAGTCTCTGATGACGAGTTGGAGGAGGGGATTATTGAGGTTAGGAGACAGCCTCCTAATTTTTAAAATAGAATTAATATGAACTTTGTCAGATTATTTTAATATAATGAACGATTCCGAATGATTTCATTGAAAATAGAGGGACTAACACAAGACTTAAGTTATCTTTTGGAGCATCCGACTCGGATAAAAAAAATCAGTATCTGTAATTTTACTTTATTATCGTTGCTAATTCTACTTGAAAAGTCTCTAAACACAATATCTTTATTTTCATTTTTGTTTTAATAATGGGTGTTTCGTTCTCTAATTGCAACAGGCTAAATCTCTTTTTCAATATTGTATGAATTCTGTTGTTGCCAAATGACTCTGTTTTTATCTTGTAAATAAAACAGCTGACTCGTAGATATTTACTACATGTGCACCAACATGTTTTATTTATTAAACCAGTTATATTTAAAATTGTAAAACATTCACTTGTAAATTGTAGACTTGTAGCTTTATGAAATAAGGCCCAGTGTGGGTAACTAACAAACATACAAATAAGCAGAGAGCTGGAACTTTACATTCGTACTAATAAAAAGTTTTTTTATACATAATATGAGTCTAAAGACTTAAAACGACTGAATACCAGTTTGTCATAATAAACAGTTATCAAATATTTCTCACTATCAGTGCATGATATTAAGTATAGTAATGATTGGTTTACCATCAAAATTTTTCTCTATTTATCTCTATATTTATTAAAAAGTAACTTCATCAGACCACTTATCTTCATGTGGGCAACACCGGACAATACAGCTAAATACCCTGGTTTGGATTGAAAGAACAGTTTAGAAAATTCAAACATTTATTTGCGGCCAACTTTGCTAACATTTATTTATATTATTTTTTCTATTTTATATGTATTGATAACATCTATTGAAAGTGATAAATAAAGAGATAATAGACTAGGACTTGATATATGAACATATTAAAATTGTTTTAATAACTTTAGTAACTATCATAAAGGCTACTGTTCTTCCTACCACAATCAAAATATTGTTATCATAAATGCGTGTAGCCTGAACGGATAATAAAATGCGGTGTGATAAATATTTTTTTTTGCATCATTTACTGTTTTCAGCCTATGGTTTGGGTCAGTTTTTTTTATCCAAATCATATATTTTCCCCTACCGGCTTGCTAGGCTTGTAGTGGCTTCATATACCTTATAAATTACGACTAGGAAAGGTATAACATCCATTCTCTAGCCTTTAATTTATCAATGTGAAAGGCTAAACCCATATTTCACCAATTATAAAATTTTCGGCTATGCCGGAAATTTAACCCGGGACTCTTAGCTCAATAGATAAACATACTACCGACTGAGCTAAGGTGTCAAATTTGATGAATATTAATACATTATTCAAGTATAGCTGTTAATAATTTGTTGGACTTGTACTTTCAATTACGTATTTTTTAATTATTTAAATTATAATGTTTATGCACTGTAATGCAGGCCAATATATAATTGTTTTAGTCACTTTTAATAATCGGTGTAGGTTATGAGTCATTCATTTTTATGTATAAATCTAGGGAGCATTACGCTAATAAACTGGCTGTTTCGGTAGTTAATGACTGTGACGTGACACCAATTTTTAATGCTCTTTTAGAGACCTTGGGGCATGCGTGTGGTACTGAGGTACAGGGGGAACCATTTTTATACGAACTCAGGTCAAGCCTCCTTATCATCAAGTCTAATAGGTGTGTTGGGACGTGGTAGCCTCTCTCAACGAGTTGGCCACGCTAACTTAGGATTAATTGTATGTGGTGGTTTTTCTCAACCTGTGAGCCATGATCACTTAGGAATAATTGTATGTGGTGGTGTTTCTCAACCTGTGAGCCATGATCACTTAGGAATAATTTTATGTGGTGGTGTTTCTCAACCTGTAAGCCATGATCACTTAGGATTAATAGTATGGGGTGGTGTTTCTCAACGAGTTAGCCACGGTCACATAGGATTAATAGTATGGGGTGGTGTTTCTCAACCAGTGAGCATGATCACTTAGGATTAATAGTGTTTGGTGGTGTTTCTCAACCAGTGAGCCACGAAAATTTAAGATTAATAGTATTGTGTGGTGTTTCTCAACAATTGAACCACGACCCATTAGGATTAATTGTATGGGGTGGAGTTTCTCAACCTGTGAGCCATGATCGTTTAGGATTAATTGTATGGGGTGGTGTTTCTCAACCAATGAGGCACGACCACTAAGGATTAATTGTATGTGGTGGTGTTTCTCACCATGTGAGCCATGATCACTTAGGATTGATTGTATGTGGTGGTGTGAGCCATGATCACTTAGAACTAATAGTATGGGGTGGTGTTTCTCAACCTGTGAGCCATGATTGCTTAGGATTAATTGTATGGGGTGGTGTTTCTCAACCAATGAGGCACGACCACTTAGGATTAATTGTATATGGTGGTTTTTATCACCCTGTGAGCCATAATCACTTAGAATTAATACTATGGAGTGGTGTTTCTCAACGAGTGAGCCACGATCACTTAGGATTAATTGTATGCGGTGGTTATTATTATTATTATTATTATTAGCACTGCGTCCTACTACCCGTTCGGGTTATACGCACTTACGCTAATGTGTAATGGTAGGGTGATTGTGAGATGAAATGGAGGAGCTACAGTTTAACGTGGAATCCGAACCACGGTGGAGGCCTGGCATTCCCCACATTCACAAGATGTCTTATCAGAGGTGAAGGAAGGTTTTGGTAATCAGATAAATCTATGCCAGGACCGAGGATTAAACCCCGGCCGCCAGCGTAGAAGTCTGACACCTTACCCCTAGACCGCCAGGTCACCCTGTATGCGGTGGTGTTTCTCAACCTGTGAGCATGATCACTTAGGAATAATAGTATGTAGTGGTGTTTCTCAACCAGTGAGCCACGATAATTGAGGATTAATAGTATTTTGTGGTGTTTCTCAACAAGTGAGCCACGCGACCACTTAGGATTAATTGTATGGGGTGGTGTTTCTCAACAATTAAACCACGACTACTAAGGATTAGTTTTGTGGGGTGGTGTTTATCAACCAGTGAGCTACGATCGCTTAGGATTAATTTAATGGGGTGTTAGTTCTCAACCAGTGATTAAGACCACTTAGGATTAATTTTATAGGATTGTGGAGGCTAACCAGTGTGCCGTGATCACTTAATATTAATTTTATGGGGCTATGGTTCTAAACTAAAAATACAGTAATCTTTTTTTATTTATTTTTTATCACCAATTCTTACTATCCATTCGGGCTATACGCTGATACATGATTCCTTGTGCTGAGTTTTAAAAGTAGTGAAGGGGTATGCGGCTTTTATTGTATACTATATTCCTATAAACATGTTAAGATATATTTTTATTAATTCATTTGAGTTACTATTTTCATTCGCACTGTAAGCTTATATAATAATGCTGAAAAATACCATGTTTAGAATGAGATCGCGTTATCCAATACCAAAAGAATTGTCTCTAAAATTTGGAAAAATGAGCAATTATAAACAAAATAGATTTTTTTTTCTTCTCTGTAAAAAAGAATGTTTTAAGTATAAACTTAGTGGAGGAATAAGAAACTAGATCCATAACTTTTCTGACTATACTTTTCCTTTGTGATAAATTGAATGGGCCATATCAAATGAAATTTCGAGTAATGAGTTGTTAATGCTATATTCTCTAATGGGGTGGGGTTTAAACTCCGCTCTAACAAAACCCCTATTGGTTGGTAAATTGACTAAACTTTGAGTTCATCAAATTTAGTTGTCTGGGAACGAGGAAGCTTGTGTTCAAATCAAGGCTGGTTGTAGGGTTGATTTTATTCTTAACGGTTTTACATTCTATCTCCAAGCTATTGTATACTTTTTCTCATTTTTTCCTTAATCTTCCCTACTCGATTATAATAGTTATATACGAATAACCTGAAGGAGTGGTAGGATGTGATGCAAATGTAAATATCAGGCCAAGAAGATACGAACATAAATTCCCAGGGGCCACAAGAGTCCGGACCCACCAAACACTTCTTGAACATAAAACATATATTTTCTCTTTTTATTATATAAAATATTTTGTAAAAAAATAATATGATGTGGAGCACTACTCTCTACACAGAGTGAATTATTCGATTCGTTAAACACTATTCCAATCCCAAGAGGATTCATTACTCACAGCAATCTTCACATGTCTGTACCAGCGCTTGAGACTCTAATGTGTGAGAGCCCTCACGCAGTAGCGGCCATGCCTTGCGGCCAACGAGTTGTATGGAGTTGTTTGTATGGCACGACGCGCATTATGTCGCATGGCAAGCGTGTCGCCGCGGCGAATGAGAATACGAGCGGTACACATGCGACGTGGAAGCCGCGTGGCCAGTATTTTGTACAGAATGTAATGGGTAGGCGAGCACTACAGGCGATTACACAGCGGCAAGTACAATCCGTGACGATACCAATCAATCTCTCTTTGGAAGTCGCTTGTTCCAGTCAAGCGTGCGTTTGCTCTGTGTATTATAGCTTTTGTTTATCCAGTGTGTTTATTCCTCTTTTTTTAAAAACAAAATCACTTTAATTCTGTTTGAATTTGATCCAAATAAAAAAATATGGTACATTTTCTTGAGGAACTATTTGAATTATTCTTACTTCAATGGCATCATACATTTTTCGTTTGGATGAAAGCTCTTTCTTATGGGTTTATCCTGTCTTTTGATTTAATCATTTAGTATATCTAAGAGTTCAGAAAATTATTTGGCAGACATTCTAATATAAATAAAAATCTTTTTGACATGCCACCTCAGTTCTTGATAAAAATTGTTAATCATCCCCTTTTCTTGGCAATACTTCACCATAGGAAACACCCAAAATCTGTTATTTTTCTTTTCTTTACGCTTCTTTAGGAGGTACCATATAGCATGTGCTCGCTCCACATTAATTGCGAGCTTGACTGTACACATTCAATAGCCAGCAACTGCGACATTGGGAGATATTGCTCTAGGTAATTCCACTGCCAGCTAGCTACACAGTAGTTCATCGGGCTAGTCTAGGTGAGCCCGCTATTCGATAAAGATGTCGTATATGTTATTTTAGCGTGTATTTAATTTGTGTTAAAGACCCAATACGTAAGCTGACGAGTGAGTGTAACTAAAATAAATAAAGTATATTATTTATTAAAAACTCCTTTCTTTTTACTAAAACTGCAAGTAAAACTCGAAATTAAATGGTTCGGAGCATATCAGCCTAGTGACATTACATTTATGCAGGGGAATGGAAAGAAAAAAACTTTTTCTAATGCGTGGTTTGTTAAACAATTATGTTGGTTAGCTATGAGTGAAGGAAAACGGCACTTATTTTCATTTTATTGTATATTATTTGGTTTGTACAAGTAATATCATCACTTGGTAAGTTTAATTCAAAACCCTTATTATTTTATTATTTATGTTTGTAGATTTGTTAAGTGACTTTAAAAAATAATAAAACTTAAACGAATTTAATTTAATATGTTAACACGTGATGAGAAAATATCACTACCCAAAAGCTTTGACCTGGCCCCAATAAAAATAAATATCGTGTGCTGCCACTGACGAATAAATTTCAAACTCTTTAATCAAGCACCCTTGTGATCTGTCCAGTACAATTCCTCAGAATTCGACTCCTATGAACCATTTATATAACCCTTATGATTAGGCCCTAAAATTTCCATATAACTTTACATACTCATTGTAATATAATACAGGGTAGAATAAATATTAAAACTGAAAATAATACTCACCTGTTTCTTTCTCTTGTGGTTTCTAGAAAGACATAGTAAAGGGCTAAAATACAGCCAGAATACAAGCCAAACCAAGAATGTATAACCTAAACAATCGGCAGCAGATGTAAGAAATTTGGAACCTTTGTACTGCTAATAGAGCCATCCTGGTGGCAGCCCCTCAAACTAATGGCAGCAGATTAAAAATGTGCTGGGCTACAAAATGCTTGACTAAAAAGATTTAACTGTATTAGTAAGGTAAATATATTTTTTACAAAAAAGAATCCAACCGAATTTTAAAAACCGCGCTAAAAAGTAAAAAATAATACTTTTTATAATCTTCTTTAAATTTTTGCTATTTGAAGTCTGTGCCAAATTAATAACTAAAGAAAATTCACTACCTAAAATTTACAAACCCTATACAAACTTTAGTACAAAATCTTGAGAATAATTGCCTTATTTTTTCCCCATCACAAGTCATGGAATGCCAAATTAAACTAACAACAATGAGTTTTCTCTCATGAAGAAGCTTTTCTATAAGATAAATCCTTGTGAACCATTTCTTCATTGTTATGTTTCTGTTTGAGTCTTATATTAATTCTAAAAGTTGTTCAAGTTAGTAAGTTGGTTGCTGGTTGTTTTAGTTTTTTTTTTGTGCACTGTCTTCAAAAAGTGATAATTTAAATAAGATTATGAAAAGTATTTTTATTTTACATTTTTAGCGTGTTTTTTAAGTTTGTTAAAGTTTTTCGTAAAAATATATTTTAATTTTTTTAGTTTTATTTAGAAAATATGGGTAGGCCTACAAAAAAAATCTGCCCTTTTTATTGATAAAAAGCCCTCTCTAAAAACAGAATACGCAATCAATCAGCTTATTTATAAAAATAATAAAATTAATTCCGAGAAACCACGTAAAGAGACTCATAACAAGAGTGAGCTAAGGCTTGCTGGAAGGCGGGAATATGTTGATTCATGAGCGGCTATCAATTGAGACTTACGATCAACATTCTCATAGCCTCGGTTTAGTAAATGAGAGATTATCATGCTAATTTGTAGAACAGCATTCACGTCAATTAACCGCTACACGGAACAGTAACTGACAGAGATTACAAAACAAAACAGCGGACGAAAGAAATACTCGCCTACAAACTATACGTCAAGTGGCTCGTACCCAAAGGCATTGTTTTCGATGAAGACGCTTTTAAATTAGCAATTATTAAGTTTGCTGATGTACTTTGTACAATATGTAGGTAACAATGTTTTATGCCCACAGTAGCGGTGCACTTTACGAACACACAATTTGACTTTGATCATATTTACAACCAATTTTTTTTATTAAATTTTGCATTTTGAAAATATTTTGAAAATCGTAATAACATTAAGCTTTGGACTGACTTAAGGCATTATTTAAATCATCAAGCTAGAGCAATCCAATGTTAAGCAACGAGGACAATAATATCTCAATGTCTTTTATGTAGACGATATATTTGATTAATTTCTAGTTTTTTTTAACTTCCAACTATGCTATCTAAAATAAACTTATATGGGTCCACCAAATGAACCTGCACTACAAAATAAGACATAATTATTAAAATAGCTATATCTGATAAAAAAGTTATACTTGAACAAACGTAAAAAAATCAAACAAAAGTGTTGAATTGATAACTTCCTTTTTTTCAAATTCAGTTAATAATAATAATATTATTATTATTATAATCACCGCGTCTTACTATCCGTTCGTGTTATACGCACTTAAGATAATGTGTAATGAATGGTAGGGTGATTGTGAGATGAAATGGAGGAACTATAGTTTAACGTGGAATCCGAACCACGGTGGAGGCCTGGCATTCCCCACATTCACAAGTTGAGATTAATACACCTCTTGTCAGAGGTTAAGTAGTGGCTTGGTAATCATATAAATCTGTGCCGGTGACCTGGTGGTCTAGGGGTAAGGTGTCAGACTTCTGTGCTAGGGGCCCGGGGTATAATCTTCAGTCCCGGCACAGATTTATCTGATAGCCAAACCCTTCCTTCACCTCTGACAAGACGTGTATTAATCACAATGTGTGAATGTGTGGAATGCCAGGCCTCCACCGTGGTTCTGATTCCACGTTAAACTGTAGGTCCTCCATTTCATCTCACAAGCACACTACCATTATACATTAGCGTAAGTGCGTATAACGCAAACGGCTAGTAAGACGCGGTACTACTACTACTACTACTACTACTACTAATAATAATAATAATAAATCTGTGCCGGGACCGAGAATTGAACCCCGGACCCCAGCACAGAAGTCCGACACCTTACCCCTAGACTCAAAGTCAGTTAACAACATGTATTTTAAATTTAAATATATATTTTTAAAACACCAGAAAAAATATTGAATATGGCTTGATATGTATAGTTGGTAGCACAATTATAATAACTATTTTTTTTGTACGACACACTAGCTGAGTTGGTGTTTGCCTACCAAGCTAAGGGTCCTGAATTCGTTTCTGGGCAGGGCCAAAAAATTAATGATTGGTGAAATTTGAGTTTTTCCTTTAACATTGCTTAATTAACAGCCTGGGGCTGGGTGTTTTTCTAAATTTAAATTAGTTTATAGCTCATGCCCTGATTTAATCAGTTCGTTCAGAAATTGCACTCTAAATACCTTAACAAAACACTTGGTTTAACATAATTATCAAGAATTTGATGGAAGCTGGTGATATAATTTAAATCAATAATTACTTTTACTGTTATTATGAAAGAAAATGTATTTTATGATATGATTTAAAATTATAATCTTAATATATTTATTAAGTTAATATTTCTCCTCAGAATGAATACAGCCATAGACATTTGTCAGAAATGCTTATTGAAACTATCGATTCTATGTGCTCTCTTGTCAGCTGATTCATATTTAATTTCAAACTTTTGCTAAAGTGCAGTGTCAGTGTCAGTTTTTCAGTGTCCCTGTAATAATGTGACACTGAGTACTACGATTATAAATTAATTGAGGCTATTTTAGTCCAGCTATTCAGTAAAATATTATCCCTTAACTTATCAGAGATTAAAGTTCAACAATTTGTAATATTGTATTACCTTACTTATATTAATTTTCTCTGATTCTAGTTTCACCTAGCTTCGTTGTAGGCCTTAGATATAAGATAGGGGAGAAGGGGTAGCTATTTATTAAAAATAATTTGAATAAGTGGGGGTAATATTATGTTGAAAGAATTGTTATGAATTTTAGTGTTTGTTAGCTTAATATTAAACTTTTCAGTGTCCCTGTAGTAATGTGACACTGAGTACTACGATTATAACCCAACTCCATTCTTGGTGAATGTCAAGTAATGGCGCAGTTTGCGGAGCAATCCCTTGCGCTTGTAGGTGGACAGATCTCCTTGCATTAAGAAAAATACAATATATAAAATACTTTATTGAAAATGGGATAGTGTTAAAATTTTTTTTAATAGATGGATAATTGTATGTAAATGTTAGTGTATATATACATCGTGACTACGAAAAATTAAAGTTTTTCACAAACTGTATCAACATTTGGCTAAATTTAATTTCAATCAATTCGCAGACATTATTTAGTGATGCTCCAAACTTATATTTAGAGTCAAACAAAAAATCTCTCCTCAGTGTTTTAAGGTTACTACCCACATTTATGGTCGCAGGTCTTATTGGATTAATGGTGATGGGGATTGGGGGTAGGGGTGTGTTCAAATTCTGGCCGGTTGTACTAAGGGTGGTTTTTCCTAAATGGTTTTCCACCATCATTCCATGCAAATGTTATTATATTTCACCTGAATTCTAACTTCCTACTTCCTACGGATACCTTGAAAGGGCAGTAAAATGCGGCACACACAAACAACCAACAAAAGCGATTAATGTACATATAGGTTAATTACTGCTCCTGTTTTGACTGGCATTGCCATGGCATTGGCAGAATAGTTGATGATAAATTATATTGATTGTATTTTAAATACTCTAAGGTAGAGAAAATGAACTAGAACCAATTTCAAGAAACATTCCCAAATTTATGAAACAGAGAATGGAAAACGATTTAGGAGAAAACAACCACACCTCACCCGACCGGGATTCCAACTACAACCTCCTCATTACCGGCAAACCAGACGATAATTTGCATCTAACATTTAGTTCTTGTTTCTTAGCACCAATTTGGGCTATACGGATACGTACAAATTAGGCTAATGTGTTAGGGATGAAGAATGTTGAATTTAGAGGAAATGTAACCACATCTACTTGGAAGTAAAGTGCAAAACCGTTTCAGAAAAACCATCCTTAGTACACCCAACCGGTCTATTTTGAGATTGACGCCTTATATTATGTGGCCACCAAAGTGGGTAACATTTAGTTCACGAGCCCACCATTTCGGGCATGTTGATTGTTAAATGAAAACGGTTAAAACATTATAGAATGTAGTACCTTTGACCACGCGGGTATAATTTGGTGAGCCTAAGGGGAGCAAGGAGGCTTAACAGCAATCAAATTAATTATTTATTTGTTTGTTTGTGGTCGTCACAGTGAGCTGGCCGATTATTATCCGGATTAATTAAAACATGGTTCCCAGTCGTTCAATATAAATGAGAAGGGACAAATAATGTGATCATAGGAAAGGGGTAGTTTGACTTCTCGTTCACAGGAAAGCTAATTTTTTTTAAAACATCAGGTCTTAATACCCGTTTGATTTATACGCTTAAGTACTAAGTACGCTAATGGATTATAAATGGTAAAGGTAGAATTTAGAAGAAGTGAACCCGAATTTGCGTGGAGGGAGAGTGTATAACCATTTAAGTAAAACACCTCCCAGTTCACCCAACCTATGTTGATTTTTATTTATTTATTTTAATAGTTATAATCACTATTCAAGTTCGTTCTCCGTTTCACCTTATATTCCATGGAATATCCGAACCAACAATATACATACAAAATAGAATCGGAATGCTTCTAGGTAAAACTTGCAAATAATCTGCTTGTGGGAGCTCAGTCACACGATTAGGTATATTAGACGTGTATTATACTTTCTTTTGTGTGTGTGTGTGTCTCTTTGATAGCATTATCAATAGTTTTACTTTATATGCATGTTACTTAATGTATTTATATTTACCATTTTTTTTCTTTGTAATCAAATGCGTTCTCTTAGTGTGTATCATTTAATCAGTTTCTGATTTAACTGTACTTTTTTGTTGAATGAAAGAGAAGGTGATAGCCTTAACTTTGTCATTAAAGTCAATTAATCTTATTATTCTTAATATTATGATTATTTATTTATACATGCAATTATCTGAGCTAATATGAGTGACAACCTATGTGAAATATTATGTTTATC
This sequence comes from Timema californicum, assembly GCA_902141385.1. NCBI lineage: Eukaryota > Metazoa > Arthropoda > Insecta > Phasmatodea > Timematidae > Timema > Timema californicum. Next base: position 34,153 of record CABFOW010000356.1, on the reverse strand, counting down.
TTATAAAATTACTAAATTAAAAGCGTTTAAGACATCAATGTCTTAAATTAAATTCTTTGATATTTTCTTTCTATACTGAATAAATTATTAATAAAGCATATAGTCAATTTTATTGGAAAATAAAACTGGGAAGGGAGCTAAGGTCACATTAATATTACTATAGGAGTAGGCTTTAGTTAATATATTATATAAATGAATTAATATTAGACCACAATAATAGAAGATGTTCTTTTGAAATAAATTAATGTAATTTATTTCTTTAGAAGGTTTCCTTCCCTTTTGCATTAAAGGTCTTGATAAACTCTATATCTGGAACAAAATAACGTTTGTATGGCTCACCTTAAATTAAATTAGAATAATTAGTAATTGTTGGGTTTCTAACCTAATTTAAGAGAAAGCTTACAAAGCATGTGATTGATTAGCGAAGGGAATTGAGTGCTGACATCATATTACATGTGAACACAATCGTTGATTTTTGTTTGGTCTTTTATTAATGGCATCCAATAAATGAATATTAAGTTAAAACTCTATGTTTATTTTAAATATAATTTCACTATACATCAGAATAGATTAAAAAATATATTCTTTTTACTTATATTAAATACTAAGCCATTGTAAGTAAGTTTAAAATGAAATAGATGTTAAATTCTTTTGAAAATATATACCATGTTTTATAATAACTCATACAAATAATTATAATTTCTTTTAATTATCATTTTTAAATGTATTTAAAATAAAATTTGTATATGGTTTGGAGAGTATTTTTAAAAGTTCCTTTCAGCCTCAGAAAATATTAATTTATATCATAATTGGTTACGTTGGTAACATAAAAACTAAAATATTGATTAGTAAAAATTTATGTGCTTGCAAATTTAATATCTTGAAAGTTTATTTATTGGTTTATATAGTATTTACCCATTTATTTAATATGTTTTTAACACTACGCAGGTTATGATAAACTATATGGTGTCAGCCTGCAATATCTACCGCCAGACAAATAAACAGACACATTCGTAAAACCTACTTTTTCATTCCTTAATATATTTTAATTATTTAAGCCCTCCAAAAAATATGGTTTTAAAGATTTACCTTCTCATTTAGAGAAGAGATTACAATCGCCAAGATTTTCTTCTCTAATGCATGAAGGATCTTGACGTTTACGTGCACACACACACACACACACACACACACACACACATATATATATATATATTACAATTCTGTTTATATTTGTGGGCACTCGAGCCTAAACTTGTATATTAAATTTAATTGGTTTTTCCTTCAAACTTGTAATCAAAATGTCATATTATCTCAATATAAGTTCGAATTTTAAATTATAATTGAAAATAAAATTTTTCAATAATGAACAAATTTAAAAAAATTTAAAAGTTGAATTAGTTATTGGTTCTAATGAACACATGGAGAGAGATCCTATTGAATTTTAAAATTGGAAATCAGTTGGAAAGGGCTTTAACTATTTTGTTACAAATGGAGGGTGTTTTATTTGCTTAGCTTGTCATACAAATTTTTTTCCGCTTAAATATTTTAATAAGTAAAGTTTTTTTATTTCGTTTAAGACTTGAGTTTTTTTTTTCATAAACGATCTATGAAAGTGTGTAGGAATATGTCATAGCACTTATTTTTTATTAATCCCTAATTTATTCACCACGTTTTTCTCTGTGTGTTATCTAACCACTTTTAATTATATTGTAGGGTAGGAGTGATTAGGCAGGGTTAAAAATAAAATGCACACACGCTTCCGTAAAGGTAGAATGTGAAATCATTTAGAAAAAAAAATCCTTCGATATACTCAGCTTGGATTTGAACGAGAATAAAATTAACGTTTTTTAGTTTTATCTAAACTAGTAAAGTCTAGTTATTCAAAAATAAACTTCACTTGTAAATATAAAATTCCACAAATTACCAATACATAAAATAAAGTTTTATGACATAATTTACAGTAATAACCTTGCAATTTTTATTGTTTATTTAATTACTTTATTATACAACAGGCCTAGCCAGCCGGTAGTGGAAAATATATTACTTTGATATAAAACTGACCCAGGCCACAGGCTGGAAACAGTAATGGATGTAAAGTAAAGTAAAATGTACCGTATACCACTGATTGTCTACTTAATTAATTACGTACTCTGTGGCAATATAAATTATACAGTTCATTGCCGCACTTAATAAAGTACGCCACCTATCCCTATCTTGAGATAGTTATATCCAGCCCCACTCATTACAACCTATTCCTTCCTTGAACTAGTTATATCCAGTCAACCTTATTACACCCTATCCCTATCTTAAGCTAGTTCTTCCCAGTTCACCTCATTACACCCTATCTCTTCCAGGTCTATTCTGATACTACCCTCCCATCTGCGTCTAGGTCTTCCCAATTGTATCTTCCCATTGGCTTTGCCAGTTAATACCCTGAACACAGTTCTATAATCTCCCATTCGCGCTGCATGTCCTCTCACCGTAATCTACGAGATTTGATTATCCTAACAATGTCTTATGATGAGTACAGGATATTTAACTCATAATCATGTAACCTCCTCCCCTCTCCAGTATCCTCACCTTGTCTACATTCTTACTAAGACTGATAGAATTAAGATAATACAAAACTGTATCCTGATCAGCACAAGCTACTCACTTGCTGTCATTATATGTTTATTATTTCTACCCCGTACGTATCCAGGCTATAGGTTTTTTTATTCACCCTCATGGACTAGTAATAAGGAAGGTAGAATATTTTATTAAATGTACCACGTTTTCTTGGATCGAGATTATGGAAATATTTATTGAAAACTATCCTCAATAAATCCAAGTTGGGTTGGAACCGTGACTTCCCTGTCACTGGCGAGCCAGATTAAATGAGAGTGATATTGGTTCCCCATTCATAAAGGTAGTGGTGTAACCATTACTGTAATAACTATATTTATTACTCGATTAGTTATTGTTTTTGTTGCAAGTGGTGGTAGTCTTTTTTGTTATTATAAGTGCAGATATAAAACATGCAATATGTCACTTTGAAATTTTACCCACGTTTGAAAATTGAACGAGTTAATTAACAAGTCAATTTGTCACTATAGCCAAACTATTTATTTTAACATACAAGAGTAAATAACACAACTATATTTCATGGTGATATAAGAGTTGATTTTTATAAATAATTTTGAAATAATTCATATTTTCAGGGAGGCATGGGACCCGTTCTGTTGTAAACCTATTGGCATAATACACCAGCGGCTTTTTAGCATAGAGATCTGGGTTGGATCATTAATCTGTAAGCATTTATTTATAATACACCATCACCACTCTCAATGGACTACCATCATAGTTGGAAAGCCAAACTTTGATCAATATTAATTGTTTCTCAATTATCTATCTATTTAGAGAATACAAATATTAAGTGTATTTATATGCACTTGAGACAAGCAAACCTCACAATATTTGTGTTCCATAAGTGTAAGTATACCTTAGACCAACTTAGAATTGCAAGCTGAATATTAATAAGATGTATTTAAAATTAGATCTATACTGATTATAAAACTCTAACTTTAGAAATCCATCATTATTCGTCATTTATTAAAAACATATAATAATAATGTACGTACGCTTTGTTTACCATAGATTTTTACATTAATTTTCTTTTTTTTTTTGAGGTGTTTAACATTCACTTTATGAACTGACTGCTTATATAAGTACACGAGTTATTGATTGATTTAAATCCAGAACAGAAACAACATCTAGCTCCCAGCCGTTAATTTATCACTGTGAAAGGGGAAACACACATTTCACCAATGATAAATTTTTCGACAATGCCATGAATCGAACCTGGAACTTATATCTCAGTCCACAGAGACGCTGCCGACTAAGCTATGGTATGACCGTGGGGGACGGAATTCTACTTGGGCGATCAAAATCCGTTGCACAACCTCCTTCGGAGGGGAAGTATAGCCGTCAGTATCATGTCTATTGTGGCATGTAAAAAAATCCTGGAAAGTAGCCTTGTGTGAAAATACCTTCTACGGCAAATTACTTATGCCTTTTCGTTCACGGTCATAGATAATCCTATATTTGTGATATAATAGGTCATTTCAGAAAGTGCACGTTAAATACCTCAGATAAATAAAATAAATATAAAGTGCGCTGTAGTGGAACAAATGCAAGGTGAGCTGGCTGCCTAACCGGGTAAATTAAGCTTATTTTTTTTAGTTCAAACTATTTATAGAAATATTTTGGATAACACATTCGCTTACTAAGATGAATTGGAATTTTTTTGATATCGACCTATTTTCTTTAATATCGATTGTTTAAAGATAAAAATATAATAATGTGTAATTTTAACATGTGGTTTGCAAACAAACACGTTAAGGTTATCGAATCGCAAATAGCATTATACGCTGTAGCATTCTGGCAGTGAGTATAACACAGTATGGATAGGGAAGAAAGGGGAAATAAATTAATATTCCTCCATTGTAAACACAGTTTTTAAGTAAGTGAAAATGATTGTCTCTACTGAAAACCTATCCTTGTTTATTTGAATGAGACTTGCAGGCAAACCACCCTCTTCTTACTTAGTAAAAGATAAAAGTAATAAGAAATCTCATTATATGGACAATTTAATTCAATATTTTCTATGATAGCTATCAGTGACTAACTAAAGTTTAATTTAAAAACTAGATTAATTCATAATAATGACTTTATGTACTAAAAAATGAGGTAAAACAAAACTACGTAGCTCTAATAACAACAGTACTATAGTATATTGAAAATGATGTAAATGTTATACTATTAAACTGCCTATTTATTAAAAACACATTTCACTTTTAAAGGTTATAACTATTTAATTTCGTACATCTAATATGCAAATGTTGATGAATTAAGTTAAAGAAACCCGCTTCTGTGACCGCATGGTCTGAGGTGTTACTCTCGCAGTATACTGAACTGTCACTGATGGTGAGATAGAAGTTCGAATCTCGGTCGGGTGTACTGAGGATGATTTTTACCAAAATTGTTTTCAACTCTCCCAACACGCAAATATGGGTACACTTCCTCTATATACAACCTTTATAATCCTTCAACCCATTAGCGTAACTAATAAATAAACGTATAACCCGAACGGGTAGTAAGAAGTGGTGCTAAAAATGAAGTTTTAGAACCATACTTTCATTACTTTTCCTAAACAATTTTCTATTAAAAGCAAAAGAAGAAAAATCATTTTGGGCCTTAATAAATCCTGAAATGTTTGGATTTAAAATTATTCACAAATAATATTTTATATTTAAATAACACTTGTTTAAATAAGTAAAAACATTTGTAAGAAGTTATTTCCAGTCTAATTCTCAAAGGAAGGGTATCTTATTAAATTTAAACTAGTATTTTGCACTCAAAATAGACACCATATTTATATATTATTAATGTTATTGTTTATGTGCCTAGAGATAATATATATATCAAATGTGCCAACTGCTTAACACATGACTTTACTATGAATAACTCACATAGAGGTAGATCTAGTAGCTTTGCTAGCTGAAAATTGGACTATAAGAGTACCTTCTAGCTGCCTCAGAATTTGATTGAACTATTGTTTCGGAAAAGGGGTCGTGGGTGGGAGCGGGGGAAGAGTTTTCCCCTCCCCTCATCCAATAAAGTTCATCCTTTCACTGTATACTTGAAGTAAGTAAAGCTTATTGAAATGCTCAGCATTGCTCTATTTAAACAGCCAACTGTTGTTTTCCTGTGCCAATAAACCTTGTGAAGGTAAACCAAGCACCAAGTGTGTTTAATACAATATTCCAATTGCTTTAAATTTACAAACTAATTAATATCTTTATAATGATTGTGAAACTTCATGTGGGAATACTACAGTTTATAAAATAATTAATATCAAGAGTAGTACTGACATCTTAGTTAAAAATTGAATGCTAATACACACACAAATATATATGAATCCTAACACACGCACACACACAAAAAACATATATAGATATATTTCTTGTATGTTCGGCACCTTAGCCCAGTCGCTATCTTGTTTGTCTACTGAATTAAGAGTAAAGGGTACAATTTCTGGTATGGCTAAAAAATGTATCATCGGTGAAATGTGAGATTATCCTTTCATAGTGATAAATTAGCGGCTGGTAACTAGATGTTGTGTCTGTTCTGTTAGAATCAGTCGGTTCAGGAAGTGCACGTTTAATAACTCTAATAAATGAAATTTGGTGTTAGTGTGTTAGTATTCATATTATATATTTATATATGCTATAATATATATGTATATACTATATAATTATCAGGGTGGGGCAGTGGGAAACAATTTAGGATAAAACACCCTCGGTACACCCAGCCAGGTTTGAGCCATGATATTCCCGTCATCTGTTGTCTAGCCAATTGCGAGATTAGTATCATAGATCATGCAGCCCCCGAAGCGGGATGTATTAATATATATATATATGTATATATATGTGTGTATATATATATATGTATTTATATATGTATTTATATATATTTATATATACATATATATATAAATATATATTTACATATATACATATATTTATATATATATATATATAAATATTTATATATATATATTCGGAAAAATTCAGATTATTAAACATTTACAAGCCGATTAAGAGTAAAGTACGTTAACATACAAAGATCACTTAAGGTTTTTCTTTTCCATTACGATTTACTATCGGTTTTCTGAAGAAATTAGGAATAAGCTAAAGGAAATTAGTAAATGCTTTTTCCCTCTAATTGTTATCGAATAAGTTATCTTTAATAGCAACTAATTTATCACAAATTACAGTAAAGGTCCTGAAACAAGAAAACATATTTCCTTCTGTGGAGATAGAATTTTGGCTCCTTAAATATAGGACAGAGAAAAAGAGAGGATTGGCTAACTTACTTTTTGGCAGACTTTGGACGCCTTCTTCCGTTGCAAGTGTATTTCTGAATTATGATGGTCGTATCCAGCGCCGCCTGGTTATCTAGACCCATTACAAACTTTTTTTTTCCATTACACTTTCATTCATACCTAGCACCGAATTAGAGCAAGGCACTCTCTTTTTTTTCTAAAAAAAAATCTTCATAAAACTTTGGCGGTTTCTGGTAGTCGCCATGAAACTAGCTTTTAATTTTTCGTCTAGCTTATATTATTTGTCTAAAGATTTAAGTTTTGAAAAGTACAAACAGTAAAGGCCACTTTTTCATTTGCTTTATCTTCTTGATTGTCTTTGTTATTTACTAGCATGATAGTTGTTTCAACAAGAAATTTTCACCTTTGTTAACTGTAGTTTTCCATTTAATCGCCCTAATCTATTCAGGTGCATATCTCTTAATCCACTGGCATTCAAACATTTTTTTAAGCGCTTACCCCCAAATATATATCTATTCTATAATCTACATTTAAAAATAAATAAAATAAACTACATCCATATTAAATGTAGTAAATAACTTTTAAATAATATATATATAGTGTATATTTTAAATTGTACGAACAACTTAAGATATCTTCACATATCCAAGGTATAATACCATTTCTCTAGTCTCCAGCACAATTTTTAATGGAAAAAACCTTATTTGGCATCTATAAATATTTTTTTAGCTTCGCTTATTATTTCCCGTTCGTGTTATACGCTTATGTAATAATTACACTAATGTGTTCATGTGAGTTGAATTTAGAGGAAGTGTACCCTCATTTGCGTTGAAGGAGAGTGCAAAACCATTTATAAAACACACACTCAGTACACCCGACTTAGATTCTAACCTCAATCTCCTCGTAATCAGTTGGCCAGTTTATTGGCAGAGGAACGCCTTAGACCATTCGGCCATCAAAGCGGGTTTTAGCTTATTTTTAAAATGACTACCTTGGAGGGGTTTTATCTTAAATCTTGGTTGTTGTTCTTTTCATAAACATCGTTATCTAGTAGAAAACACAAATTAGTACCGTAGATTGACGGTCTATATAAATGAAAGTATTTTAGTAATTTAATATAACATATCTATGTTCCACTTTATTCTAAATAACACCAAAAACCAGGGTTAAGCTGTATTGTTTAGTAATTACTATTTTCTGAGAGAAGTATGGAAATATAAATTAAACCTGAGTTTGACCAAAGCACTTGCATTTCTACATTCCAATTTTAGTAAGAAGATTCTTTAAGGAGATAAGAGTATAACCCGAACGGGTAGTAAGACGCGGTGCTAAATATTATTATTATTTAAGGAGATATAAACATATTTGTTTGTATAATTATTTATAGGGCCTGTGTTTAATACATTATATATATATATATATATACGTTAAGAGTGTATATCTTGTTAATATCGATAAATTAGGCCTAGTTCCTAATAGAGTGAGGGCTTTAGTATGACAAAAAAAACTGACATCGACTATTATTCAATCATTTAATTCCTTAGATTGGGTGGAACACCGCATTGCTTAGGCAAACCGCATTAGATTACTATGTGGCGTGTTGTATAGTGAACCGGGGATAGCTGAATACCTGTTATAGCTAGCTACCTATAATATACGACATTGTTGGACTCTGTAGAATGGGTCAGGGGTCATCCAAAAACCACGTAACGTTGTTGAGAGGGAAAGAGGGGGGGGGACTCTAATGTATACATGGTGTTACATAGGGTGAGGAGGAGTACACCACAGTGTTACGTAGCACAACTCTAATACTTAGACACACTTTCTGTTGTCTGCTCCTCCCATCTCTTTCTTGGCGTCCTTTGCAGTCCTTTTCCTACATACTTCATTTCCATCTTTTTTTTCCCTCCTCTCTGTCTCTATCCTCACTACATGCCCATACCATCTCAGTTGCTTCTCATACTGTCTCATGTAATCCCCACTCTTTCCCAGATAACTTCATTCCTAAACTTGTTTCTCCTCGTGACAGTCAACATGGTTCTCACAAACTTAATTCCCATTGCCCCCAATTTCTTAGTCTCTCTTACATTCAATGTTATTGTTTGTGCTTCATGTGTGACAATAGTTACAAAGTACGCCATATACAAAAATTACTTAAATTTCTAGAGCACTTCTCTTCTCCATAGCAGGTCTCTTATACACCCATCGAACAACTCTCCCTGTTGTCCTCTCCTAATTAAATCCTCTTTACTTCCACCTCTATCCTCAATCACGCTTCCAAGGTATTTTACATTCTATACTTTTCTCAACTATATCTAACTTTATAGCTTTACTAAGACTTATCCTCTTCCGTGTCACAACCATCACTTCACACTTCGCTATGCTAAATGCCTGATCAATAATAATCTATTTTTATTTTCCCGAAATAAATGATTACCCTATGGTTTGTTTACTTACGACAAATTAGAGAACATTTGGAGTTGTTTGAAATTTTCCTTGAAGACTTCGTTCAAAATGCTAATAAATGAATATTTTTTAATAATAACTAAGAAAAGATTTTTACTTTTGTAAATTACAAATAATTTTAGGTTAGTTTACAAATAACTTTTCGCCATCTATAATTTTTTGGGGAATTCTGAGAATTAAACCTGGGTTCTTTAGCTAGTACAGAATATACAGAACAATAATTTTACCCGTTGTTCTCTATGGGTGTGAAATGTGATCTCTTACCTTGTATGACTAAAAAAAGATAGTGTGCTCAAAAAAGGATAAGGCAACTGGGGAGTGAAGAAGGTTACACAATGATGAGATACATAAACTATAATCCTCACAAGGCATTGTTAGGATGATCAGGTATCGCAGATTATGGTGGGCAGGACATGCAGCACCCCTGGGAGATTATAGAACCATGTTCGGGGAATTGACTGGCAAACCCAAGGGGACGAGACCATTGGTGAGACCTAGACGTGGTTGGGGGGATAACATTAAAATTGATCTGAAAAAGATAGCTCTTAATTAGGTACCAAATATAACTAGCTCAAGATAGGGATGGGTGGCGTACAGTTGTAAGTGCAAGTTCAGCACCAAACTTTTGAGTTCCTAGTATATACCTTAAGGTTTCCATAAGTAAGTATGTAGGTATATACCAAGTTTGAGCAACCTATTTTTTGTTTGTTTGTGAGTTCCCTGAACTGATAGCCAAGAGCTCTGAGGAATCAGATTTTATATATATATATATATAGGGATAGATTACATATATAGATATAATCTGATATATATATATATATGAATTTATTTATATGAGTAAAACATGCTACTCTTCAAGAACAGAATCTCAGGTTTCATTCAATAGTTATTTTAAATTTCATCTTCCTAGACATTTGGATTTTTATTCTACCTACACTAGCTGTCAAAACGTTCTAAAAAATAAAGCTAAATATTGGGTAAAAGTTAAATAAAATACCCCTAAGGTTCACACCATGTGGTTACCCTAAGTACTGTACGCAGGCTCAACCCTGGTTTCAGTCCTCTTATATTTCTCAGTTGATTAGTTTAACGGGGTTTAAAGCTTCACACGCACATTGGATGTAAAAGTAAAGTAGAAATACGCTTGAGCTGTGGATTTTTTTTAAAAATAGCACTAATTGAATGAACGAGGTTTCCCTTAGTACATATAAAATATTAAATATTTATAAGTCTCTCTTTTTCCGAGTCAGTTCACGTGAGTTAAGATGTCCAACTTGCTACATTTAGAAGTTAAAAAACCGCCTAAACGATACACACTCTGGTTTCCATAAGTAGGTAAGGATATGTAAATCTATACTTTATATGTTGCTTCTTTTATGAACTACGCGAATCAGTGACAACTTGGTATAAAACATTAAGCACTTAAAAGTAAAAACAAAATGTTCAAAATCCATACCCTCAGTTTAAAAAAAAATATTTTTATACATTTATTTGCATTTAAGATTCAAGTATCTCCTAGAATTAATCTTTTGGCTTTGAAGTAGATATTTTCTCTTAGTAATAAATTTTTTGAATAACCACCAATTATATTGGTTCTAATCTCACTGATCAGCTTTATAAGGACTTAGATCATTGAACAATATATTAAAACTTTTACAAAAAGAATGTACATATTGAAAAATTATTTTCATCTAAATTTATGGTTAAGTTTTACAGTTATAAGCGAGCATACTTAGGTGCAGAAACTATTATTTAGTTGTGAAATCTTGTTTCAAAGTGGTTGGGGGACAGATGTTATGTCTGTTGAAGATTTAAGTTAGTTTATAAGTCGTGTGTTGATATAATCAGCCGGTTCGTAAAGTACACGTTAAATATCTCAAATAAATGAATTGAAAAATACGTGAAAATCCATCACTTCTATTGCCTTTAACGTCACTGATCATCTATCTGAGGACATACATAATTTTTTAATAGTGTATACCCTTTATATAGAAATGTAACATTATATAAAAAATATCACATTAAAATTTATTCAATAGTTTTCTGGTTATAAGCGAACGTATGGATACAAGAACTATCCTTTAAAAGTATCTGATCCACTTCAATGGTAAAACGCGCTACTCTTGCAGTAGACCAGACTGCCGATAATAGGGAGATAGAGGTTAAAATCTTGGTCAGGTGTACTCCCTCAATGTAAATGCAGGTACACTTAACCTGATAATAACCTTCCTAAACCATTAAAATAAGTAGTACATAAGCTTATAACCCGAACGGGTAGTAAGACGCGGTGCTAATATATATATATATATATATGTGTGTGTGTGTGTGTGTGTGTGTGTGTGTGTGAATTCAAAACCACAAACTAAACTAAAATATAACTTTTCTTTAGATTTGCTCTTAAAAAGTATTCTGTATTATTAATCTATGGGTTTGGCGATCGAGTTATACAGAAAAATAATGAATTCTAGATTCAATAGGAGAGTACACCATTTATCGTCCGTTTTCAGACAAAATCTTTGAAAAACGACATTTTTATTTTATTTTACTCGTTGATCAATAGTCTAAAACCCTCCAATAAATATCTTCATAATATAACAAACATCACATCCCGATCTATTCAGTGGTTCTCTAGTTATAAGCGAATATACGAACGTACAGAAACTCTCCTTTATATAGAAAGATTAAATTTGAATTTACTATTTATTTTATTTTTATTTACTTGGGGTATTAAACGAGCACTTTATGAACTGACTGATTATATCAGCGAACGAGAAATACTATGAGCGAGATCGAAAGGGACCACCAATCTTGCCGGGAAATGTATTTTCATATATCTTTCAAGGTTCATCTCCATGCTACAATCGACTTTACTTTCCCTCCAAAGAAAGCTATAGTACGGATTCTTACCACCCAAGAAAAAAACCATTGACCATAGCTGGGTTTTGAACCCGCGAACATCGGATCCTCATGTGAGCATTTTACCCCCCAAGACCAAAAATGATCGACTTGGATGTAATAAATATAAATATAAATAAAGATAAAAACTTCAACGCATTTATTATAACCTACATATTTTTTCTAATTTGAATTAAAATAAATTAAAAATACCTTTCATTCATATAAATAGGTTGAAGGTTTTTACTAACTTTTAATTCAAATTTAATAATTATGTTTGTATTTAAAAATGTAAATATTTAGCAACTGGTTTCTTATAATATAAATGCAAATATCATTAGGTTAAAAGTATTGAAAAGCTCCACGTTCATAATATTGACTAATATTCCACTTTTAAGATTTGCTTAATCGTTGAGCGTAAAGCACTGACTGACCTCTAAGATAAACTTGTTGAAATTTATTTTGGAAAACCTTGCTTTGTCACGTGTTGCGGAAGCAGGCGAATTACAAGTTATTAGAAATTTACTTCAAAATAGCTTTCAGTCACTTAAAACTCCATTTAGTTAGACATACTTTTGGGCGATATCTTATATTTTGATAAGTTATTCTATAATTACTGTGAAAGATAATTGTTTTTCAAGTTATAAACAAATAGTTTAAAAATTGAATTTAATAGATTGAGTTTAGAGTAAACAAAATTCACATGTGTAGCCAATTCGAGGGTATTAAAAAACCTATATCAAAGCAATTTTTTTTAATATGACAAAAAATAGTAGAATATAATTAATAAATAACAACACTTAATCGCTCTTCCATTAATCCCTCTATCACCCCCCCAATTTAATTTCGCTGTCAATTCCCATCCATGTAAGCAACCCACTCCCCTTCCCCCCATTTTCAGGGTTTGTGGTCTTGTTTCGTCGCATACAGTGTTGCTAGTAGTCCCCCCCCTCCCCTTTAACCCATTCTACCTCTCCAACAAGGGGAGCAGTAGGAAGGGTGCTGGGCTCTGATCAAGGGATTGCAATCAATGCTTGATGGCTATGGTGTTACTCATTGGCCGTTCGTATCGATTACATTGCCAATTAGTTTCGCCCATTGCCTCTCCATTGATTTCCTCCTTTGGCTGCAAGCATAGAGGCGGGAAGTACTCGCTCCCTACCTCCGGGAGCGGTTGGTTGCAACTATTGTTCATTTATTATTACCACTATCTTTAGTATTGTGCTTTAGTATATTATCTAGAGATTCGCATCGGTGAGAATGCTGACTTAGTGTCAGGCACGTTTGGACTGGATTTCCAGAGATCATGAGGCCATGATGATGGTTTTCTAAATTGTCTACTTATCTCCTGCAACCCAAATGTGGATACCTTTCCTCTAAACTTTAACTCTATCATCCACACTCAAATATCTTATTTAAAATACCTGCATTCCTACATTAATGGGCATGTGGTTAAAATTATGTCTGATTGTGTTTATGATTTTTTCTTTTCGTATGAATTGTTTTTCACTCTCCCTCCAAGTAAATGCAAGGACATATTCTTTGAATCCCACCTTACTTATTTCTAGCCTATTATTGAAGTTAAAATGCATGTATCCCTAATGCGTGTCGGGAAAAAAATCATAAAGTTTAATGTACTTTCTTGATTAATATGTAGAAAGCATAAGGAAAACTCATACCAGCCATGCATTTTGTTTTTGTTAAGTTTCGGGCAAGTATATACAGATATACCCTTGATTTTATTAAACTAACAGAAAGAACAGTAGAAAAATGTACAGTACCTGGAGAGATGGTGACTATTCAAATTTGGTAAAAATAATTTTTATTAAATCAGATAAGAATGAACATTATCCTATTGAATTAAAGTCATGAATTTTGAATACTTACTACTTTACTTTGCATCCGTTACTATTTCCAGTCTGTGGCCTGGGCCAGTGTTTTATTCAAGCCATATAATTTCCGCTACCGGCTTGCTAGGGCTGTCGTAGCGTCATATGTCTTATGATCTAACTTAAGACTAGGACGGGCACAACATCCAGTACCCGGATGTCAATTTACCAATGTTAAAGGGTAAACCCATAATTTCATCAATGATTAATTGTCGGCCACGCTGGGAATCGAACCAGGGACACTTAGCTCATTCTGCAGACACGCTATTGACTAAGCTGAGGTGTCGGTCCAAATATTTCATACTGTGTAGCTTTACTTATATTTTCTTTTACCCACTTCGGTGACGCAAAAGACTGCTGAAGATGGGGATATTGGGTTTCAATCCTGGTCAGATGCATTGGGGTGGATTTTAATTAATGGTTCTCCACTCTCCTTCCACGCAAATTTGGTTTCTACTGGTTTAGGTTATACGCATATATACTAATTACGCCAATGAGTGTGGAAAATCATCTTGGAACACCACCCTACACTAAAATAAAATATAAATTGTACTGTTTTGAGAATATAATTAAATATCATAAATCATACTTTGATATGTGACAGTAAATAGGTAGCTATAATATAGTTTTGATTTATTTTGAGTATTTAGTATAAGAAGAAAATCATAAAATGATATAGTTTGCACTTGTTCCGTTTATTTATAGTTGATTATGATACATCACACTAGTTATATTCTAAAGAAATTTACGTTATTCCAATACAAATATAACATGTTAATAAATTATATGATAATTATATTTTGAATTTAAAATAAGACGACTATTTACGATGTATACACATTCTATTTCTTATTGATATAATTTAGTCCATAACATGAGTAATTGGAGACACTGCGCTTATGTGTGGTGGCATTTAGAATTGGTGTTCTGGGTTTTGGGAAGGAGTGACCCTCCTATAAATTGGCATTAAATTTAACAGAGTATATAAGTAGCTAATGAAGGCAAACTATTGGAATAATCTAAGGATTTAGTAACTTCCCTATCGGAGAACCTAAGTGGTTTGCAGGCATTCATAAATCACACGTTATTTAAGAATTGTTTTGAAATTTATAGATAAAGTTTACGTTGTTTTTAAGGTTAAAAGTATCATTCTGTACCTTTAGTATTCTAAAACATACATTTAATGTTGGTATTTAAAAAATATATATATATATATAAAGAGAGGAACGTAGCTAGTGTTTAGCCCTGTTTCATGCAAAATGTTCCTGTTCTGAAATCAAGGTGATTCGTTGAAAATACTAATTGAACCATACTCAAAATATTACAGTAGATGTATAATTGGATCACTTCAGAAAATAAAAATCAACTTGATTTTTTAAAGTTAAAAACTGACATTCCCTAAAAAAATAATGGGTTGTGAAGATGTTTCCTATCAATTATTTGGCACCCTTAAAGGAAAAGGATGAAGATTTATGAGCTTCCATAAACTGTACTCCCATTTGACTGGAATGAAAATGGAAAAACATTGAGGCTAAATCACCACAATTCAATTGGTCGGTATCAAATTATGTCCCCTATAATCAGTCACGTGCTATCTTTCAATAGTATTTTTAATTTTTAAGCACAGCGTATTTCTATCTGCTCGGGCTATACGCATATGTATTGCGCCAATGTGCTAGGGAAGAGGAAGATTGAATTTAAAAGGAAGTGTACCCACATTTTCGTGGAGGGAGAATTTAAAACTATTTAGGAAAATACACCTTCAATACATCTACGACAGGCCTAGCAAGCCGGTAGTGGAAAGATATTTGACTTGAATAAAAAACTGACCCAGGCCATAGGATGTAAACAGTAATGGGTGTAAAAAAACTTCAATAAATCATACCGGTATTCGAACTCCTACTATCCCATCTTTACATGTCCATTATATTGTGTAAGTGACGTCTTAAACTAGGGGCTAACAACATTTTTGAGGAACCACTTCGGTGGGCGAATGGCCTAAGGTGTAACTCTCGCAATAAACTAGATCACCGAGGACCGCGAGATCGGGGCTCGATCCCAATCGGGTGTACTGAGGGTGGCTTTTACAAATAGGTTTTTCACTTTTACTACACACAAAATGCAGGTGAACATCCTCTAATCACAACCCTTCTCATCCTTAACTCATTAGCGTAACTAGAAGATATGCGTATAACCCGAACAGTTAGTAAGACGCAGTGCTATAAATAATACATATTTTTATTAAGGCCCTAATCGACTTACAAACTTATCAAATGTCAAGCGATCCTCCATTATTTATTTCTCTACTCTACTTTTGCTTCTTTTTTTTGTACATACATCTTTTTTTTTAAACTAAACTTTCCTTCAAATACTTTTCTTTCCAACATTCTATAAAAAAAATAGAAAGTAAAATGTAAATTTTCACCTAAAACTATTTACTTTTTCTTATAACATTACCGCCAATGACCGTTAAAAGCTGTTTTGGTCACACTCGTATAGTACTTGAAAATACTTGATATGAGAGTTTAGAGAGCACATTGATCAACTTAAACATAGGTGTAGTTTTCTTACGTGATCGGCTGAAAATTGCGACAAGATCGACCACTTGACGACTCCTGCATTCGACCATTGGACAACAGAAGTGGGTTTATCATTAGTAATATCACTATGAATCTTGTGTATTTTTACTCACATGGTGTATATTTTCCACGAAGGGCGTTATTTCTCACCCACTAACAATTAAACATTTCTTTGGTATTAATTAGTACAACTAGCACAGATAGGCGCACGGACCTAAGCGTAAGTCTCATCTCATCTCTTTTGTCAATAGCAAAGAGGTTGAAGCTCATATCCAGGTTAGGTGTAATGATATGTCTTTAACATAAATGGTGTCTCCATCTCTCTCTCCATGTGAATACAGGTAACCTACCTTTTTACAAACTATACTCTTTTTTTTATCCCGACGCCATTGTTACAATAGGTGGATAGGCTGGATGGATAGTATGATGGGCACCCACTTCGGTGGCCGCATAGTCATTCACAGAAAACTAGATGACGAGAATGAGGTTCGAATCTCGGTTGGGTGTACTGAGGGTGCTTTTTCCAAAATGGTTTTCCATTATTCCTCTCCACAAATACTGGTACACATCCTATAAATATAACTTTTCACATCCCTAAAACCATTAGCGTGATTAGTAAATAGGCGTATGCCCCGAACATGGTGCTAAAAAAGTATCAAATAATAATAATATGGGGTGCCCCAAAATAACTGGGGTCATAACAATTTTATAGAAAAAGTTCATAGTAGAGCTAATCGTGCTTTCCATGTTCCATCAGGTACCTCTGATATAGTGAGTGTAAAGCGATGCTGCGGAGAAGGGGAGGGGGTGTCCGGGAAGCAGATAACTTTACAGTTCACTGTTCAGGGATTAAAACTCTAAATGGGAAATGATCAACCGTTAACAAACTCGACTAACAATTTCACGCATCGTATCACCATAACTAATTAAGCCTATAGTGTTCTAGTCCAAGTCCTTTATGGAAAATGATAATTTGTTTAATATAATTGACCAAGTTCATTAATCATTCATCACGGATGTGTACTATCGGTGCGGATGTAAAATATCGATTTTCTCCCAAAATGTGTAATACGTTTTTGACATAAGCCTACGCTAAAATAACGGTTTTAAAAGCGTATAGTCTCAATGATGTAATATTATTATTCTCGCAGTTCAAATTGGGAAGTCTAAATATTATGTGGTGTTACGGCTCGCGGTTTATTTCCCATTGAGAGCAACATGACGGTAATATTATTTATCATGCCATGGGTGCCAGCCTATCGTTCTTGTTCACTGCAGACTGGGATGGTTACTTAATTAAAATATGATAGCCGATATGGTATTTCACATCTTAGGAAAGTGAAATTATTAAAATGTGATTTATAAAAAACACATTTTGTCTCGACGAACGCAGGTCCTGACTGCTCGGGGACTATAGTGCGACTGTTGTCCTCTCCGCCTTCCAACAGGGTTGTTGACGAAGACTGTTTCTAGAATGTTCGAATAACGTGATTCAATCATCTCTCGTCTTTATCTTCGTGTCCTTCTTGCTTGGGAAGCCGATAGAGACAGGAGAATGTTGCACCACATAGATATCTACTGAGAGATGATATGCAAATTAAATAAATTTTGAATATTATTTCGTTGGATCGGATCTGAGTATTTCTAGTATTTGTGTAAAATAGAATTGTTACAATGGTAATATAAAGCCTATCATTAAAGCACTAAATCAGTGGAGCCTGAGTGAGGTTACTCATGTTAAATATTGTTTTTAATAAATTGTAAAATTCATATTATTACTCCATGCTACTACTCGGTTAGTAAGTTGTTGATACTAGCTTGCTGTCAATGACTGTAAAACTCAGATTATACAAAATAGTAATGTTGCCAGTTGTTCTCTCTGGGTATGAAATGTGGTCTCTTACCTCACACAATGAAAATGGTGTTCAAACACAAGGTACTTAGAAAATAATTTTGTCCAAAAAATTATGAAAATACATGGGAGTTAAGGAGGTTACATAATGGTGATTTACATACCCTGTACTCATCACAAGCCATTGATAGGATAATCAAGTCTTGTAGATTACGGTGGACAGGACAGGCAGCGCGAATGAGAGATTCTAGAACCACGTACAAGGTACCGACTGGCAAACCCAATGGAAAGAAACCATTGGGAGGACCTAGACGTAGGTGGGAGGATAGCATTAGAATTGACCTGAAAGAGATAGGGTGTAATTAGGCTGGATAGAACTAGCTCAAGATAGGGATAGGGTGAAATGAGGTGGACTGGATAGAACTATCTCAAGATGGGGATAGGGTGTAATGAAGTTGACTGGATATAACTAGCTAAAGATAGGGATAGGGTGTAGTGAGGTTGACTGGATTGAACTATCTTAGAGATAGGTGGCGTACTTTTTTTAAACGCACCAATGAACTTTCCAGTTCATAATGCAATAAAACCAAGTAATAAATTATAAAAATTTTAAGATCGTTTAATCATATATATGCTTAGCATAAGTACTATTATTTCACTTGCGCCACGTCTAAATACCTGTCCAAGCTATTTCCATTTCTACACAAATTCGCGAAGTATGAGGTAGGTGGAATTGAAAGGAAACGAGTCTGAGCCTGTTTCAAGGAAGAGGGGCAAAACGTTTAAGAAAAATTGTCCTCGGCACACATGACCTAGATTGGAACCTTATTTTACAGTCAGTGGAAAACAGATTACAATTGTAAAGTACCCTATAATTAGTCATTTTAACGGTAAAATTAGATGGGCCACCTCGTTTGTAATGTTAAACAGTGCATATATACTAATTCTAATCAAAATCGTTTGAGTGGATTTGAATAAAATACTCTTTTTTCTCTTTTTATTTCCAGTAAACTTCCCTTTATTTAAGGGTTATATTTCTAATTCCAAAAATTACTTTGGGGAACTTTATGAGAACCCTAGATAGCGATTTTAGCTAGCCCGATCGGTAAAATGGTTTACGAAGTGGGGGATGCATAATAAAGGGCCCCTTTTACTAGTGAATGAACTTTAGAGGGGTGATTGGGGGGAGGGGGATACACATTTTAAAGATCCTTTTACCTATGAAGGAACATATTTATTGGGAGACAGATATATAATGAGACCCTCCTATCCATGAATGATAATATTGGCGTGGAGAAGGGGTTGCGGAGGCAATCCTAATAATGGTTTACTTGACCTTTTAACCATGAAGGTACGTATTATNCCAAAAAATAGTGACATGTTTTAAAAACCAACATAATCAAGTCTGATAAAATTATATTTTTAATTGCATATTAAATTAATAAAAGTGTGAGTATTTAGTTTTTCTATATATAAAATTCACAAACATTTCAATTTGAAATTATTTATTGGTTGCTGAAACACGTGGTATTTTATGTTAATACAGACTAAACGTTAAGGGGTCCGTAGGTCCTCTATATAGGTCTAGAGGAACCCTGTACCCACCTGGAAACCTCTTTAGGACCTATATGTGCCTATGCTTAAATTTTATGTAATTGGATTAGTTATGTAAGACTGTATCTGTTTAGAATTTACATATTTGCATTACAAGTGTAGAAGTTCTAATATTATTATTACTTGAGGTATTCAATGAGCTATGTCTGAACCGATGTATCATATCAGCACACGACTTATAAACTAGCTTATATATAGAACAGACACAACATCCAGCCCCATGCCGTTAATTCATCACTGTAAAAGGAGAAACTCACACCCGGAAAATTTAGCTCACTAGGCAGGGACGCTAACGACTGAACTAAGGTGTTGGACTAAGCTCTAATAAATACATACAAATATTGATAAATTAAAATTAAGTATTTCTCGAACTTTTGGAGTAACCGAACAAATACTTTTTTTTTAGCACCGCGTATTACTATACGTTAGTTTATCTCGCATATTACGTACTAGCTACGCTAATGAGAAGAAATTTGGGATTTAAAGCGAATGTACCCGCAATTGAGTGGGGATAAAAGGTTAGGCCATTTAGGAATAAAAGCTCAGTATAACCGACGAGGATTTGAACCCCAATCTCCCCGTCATCGGAACTCCAGTATATAGGGAAAATGATACCTTAGGCCATGTTGCCACAAAAGCAGGTCAAATCACAATTGAATTAATAATTTTTAAAAGATGTGGATAACCATGGTGGTTTGGATCTCCAGATTGATGCACTTAAAAAGATAAATAAGAACTGAAAATTTTACGTGGCGCCTTATTTACTTAGTGAGTTTAGTCAAATTAGAGCTGAATCTGAACACAATAATCGGAGATATCAAAATGTAAAACTACTCGACATTACAAATTCAAACACAAACCGATCAATTTTAGCTCTCATTTTCTTCTTCCTCAAGGCCACACACATAACCCTAGAAACACGCCAAGAACACATTACAACTGTTGTATAGACGCAAAGTTAGATTATTGTGTTTGTGTTTATATAATTAGAACCGCTCTAAGCCACAGCTTCATGGTATGCATAGAATTTAAATTGAAGTTGTCGCTAAGCCAATTTACTCTCTAGTAAAAAGCCTCGGTTTAGTTTGATGAGTTTAAGCAAATTTCAAACTACTGTAAGTTATTACTTATTACCTAGTTGCTTTATAGTGTCCTGTGAACTTTCCTAAAAGTTAAATATATTCTACAATAAAAAATGTTACACTATTTTAACGAGTTTGAATTTTATAAGCTATAAATAGTGGTTAATTTATTTCAAATCATTATATTTTATTTATTTATCTGATGTATTTAATGTGAACTTTTTAAGCCAACTGATTATATCAGCACACTAGACACGCAACTAAGGGAGAAGCTTGGAAAAATTGAGAGGAATGGAAGAGGGTGGGCTGGACGATTCGCAGATGTGGAAACGTTGAATGATGATGATGTGATGAACTTCTATAATAGATAGCAAAATGGTCTACCAATTTTTTCCAGGAAAGGTATTTTCACATACTTTCCAGAGTTCTTTACATGCCACAATCGACATGGGACTAACGGCTTTACTTCCCCTCCGAAGGAAGTTGTGAAACTGATTATTATCACTCAAGAATAATCCATTGACCCCGGCTGGTTTTGAGCCCATGAACATCGGGTCCTGAGGCGTGCACTTTACTATTCAAATCATTACATTTCACGAGTTAGATAAGGGTAAAGCTGATATTTTTTGCTCCTTACTTACATTAAATGTTAGCCCAATACATTAAATACTTTACCTTAACTATTAGTTTGACCACTTACATCTCGTGAACTGTAATTATTTGAAATGATTGAAACCCTATCTACAGCTTATAATTATACACGTGTTAAAATTGTGAAATACATTTTTATTGTCTAATGATCTAAATATACTTTCATAAAATTGGAATTATTTTAGTCTACGTGTTTATCAAGCCCTAAAAGACAGTATTTTTCACTTGACTTTGTATTCATGCACATTCCATTTGTAACGCTACTTTTGTAACAAAGTTTTGTTGATTTAGCACGTCAAACTTAAAATCTTAGTTTTTTCAAATAATAATAATAGTAATAATAATATGTAGCACCGCGTCTTACTACCTGTTCGGGTTATACGTTTTAAGTACTAATCACGCTAATGGATTAGGAATTGGGAAGGTTGAATTAGAGGAAGTGAACCCGCATTTGCGTGGAGGGATATTGGAAAACCACCCCCAGCTAACCCAACCAAGATTCGAACTTCGATCTCCCCGTCCTCAGCAGTCGAGCTCATCACGACTAGGGCGTTAGCCAACTATGCCACCGAGGCGGGTTTTTCAAATACAATTTATTTTATTTCTGTGGGTTCTTCTGTAGACTACTTGGCATACCACCATAAAGTGAAAGAGGTCCACCAAACACCAATTTTATAATCACTGTTGGCCTACTAAATGTTAATTTTAAGCCTGATGGCCCGTTTAGGCAGTGATGGGGAAATTTTTTTTGTCTGTTTTCGAGACACTCAACATATACCATTGAAATGTTCGTTGGGTCTAAAGTAGACTATCATCTCAAGATTAAATTCATAAGGTCAAGTGTTTCCACAAACTAGACTGAATATGTATTTTTCTGATAGCTCTGGAGTGCGCATGCTTGATATCTTCAAATCCAATAAATAAATTGCCGGAAAAAGGAAGTCTTTTCCACTCTGGTGTTTGACTTCAATGTACAGATACAGTTGTGAGACTGAGCCAACGAGCAGAAGTTATTATTATTTTTTGCATCAACGCACATTAATACCCGTACTGTATCGGGTAACGAGGACAATAAAATCTTTACTCCCATTGTTGAGGGCCATTTTGTGCCCAGATTAGGGGGGTAGTTTTATGATGCCAATACCCCACCGATAGCTTATATTTATTGTTTATTTTTATTTTATTGATCCTTTATTAATTATTATTATTTCTTGATTGAAAAAGAATTACTGATTCCTAATTTATATATTTTAAGTGATTCATTGTCCATTTTCGGAAATAGGCTGCTTTTTGAAAATAATAATATTTATGTATAATTTTAAGTACTAATCACGCTAATGGATTAGGAATTGGGAAGGTTGAATTAGAGGAAGTGAACCCGCATTTGCGTGGAGGGATATTGGAAAACCACCCCCAGCTAACCCAACCAAGATTCGAACTTCGATCTCCCCGTCCTCAGCAGTCGAGCTCATCACGACTAGGGCGTTAGCCAACTATGCCACCGAGGCGGGTTTTTCAAATACAATTTATTTTATTTCTGTGGGTTCTTCTGTAGACTACTTGGCATACCACCATAAAGTGAAAGAGGTCCACCAAACACCAATTTTATAATCACTGTTGGCCTACTAAATGTTAATTTTAAGCCTGATGGCCCGTTTAGGCAGTGATGGGGAAATTTTTTTTGTCTGTTTTCGAGACACTCAACATATACCATTGAAATGTTCGTTGGGTCTAAAGTAGACTATCATCTCAAGATTAAATTCATAAGGTCAAGTGTTTCCACAAACTAGACTGAATATGTATTTTTCTGATAGCTCTGGAGTGCGCATGCTTGATATCTTCAAATCCAATAAATAAATTGCCGGAAAAAGGAAGTCTTTTCCACTCTGGTGTTTGACTTCAATGTACAGATACAGTTGTGAGACTGAGCCAACGAGCAGAAGTTATTATTATTTTTTGCATCAACGCACATTAATACCCGTACTGTATCGGGTAACGAGGACAATAAAATCTTTACTCCCATTGTTGAGGGCCATTTTGTGCCCAGATTAGGGGGGTAGTTTTATGATGCCAATACCCCACCGATAGCTTATATTTATTGTTTATTTTTATTTTATTGATCCTTTATTAATTATTATTATTTCTTGATTGAAAAAGAATTACTGATTCCTAATTTATATATTTTAAGTGATTCATTGTCCATTTTCGGAAATAGGCTGCTTTTTGAAAATAATAATATTTATGTATAATAATATTTATGTATAAAAAAATTTAGTTAAGACACGCAGAGTAAATGATATGATCCAGTCTGGTTTGTGGATAGCGAAGATATTGGGGTTTGCATCTCAGCTGGTTGTACCAGAGGTGATTTTTCCAAATGATTTACTTCAACGCAAATTTAAGTAGATTTCATCCAGCCCATTAATTTAATTAAATTAGGATAACCTGGATGATTATGCCTCCTTTTGGAGTAGAAGAGAGAAAATTATGGTAACATAAGCAATAAAGTTGAACATTAAAAGGAAACGTGTTTTTACCAATAAGTTTGTAAACAATAAGAAATCGCTCACAAAATCTATCTATGTCTATAACAGTTTATTTTATTACTATACATTACATTGTTGTTATTTCTTTTCGCAGATACGCCAAAAGGATTTGATGGTGGATTTTCTCAGGTCAGTCAACCAACCTCTAGTAATGGGAGACATTTCTAGTCAACTGTATCGACATTGAGCATTATCGACTGAGGAAAAATCGTCTTCTGTCATGTGCAACCGTTCTCTTCAACTCAGACCTCTTAACATTTTGATTTCCTTTTACCGCCCCTCCCTCCTTCACTACCACATCTCCTTTTTTCAACATAGGCCCATTTTGTCAACAGCTGCCACTGTTGTTCCCTTACTACGGGAAGAAAAATAAAACAGTGAGTTAAGAGTGACAACGAATCCCCCTATAAGAGAAGACAAAGTTGTTGTGTAGAGCTGTTCATAGTGAGACACTAAACAAACGGTTTAACATTGTTTAGTGGAAATCATTAACTTTTGGATAGCGAGTCAGAGATAAGTCTTGCAGAATATAAGGATACGTCACTGTAAATTGAATACGGTACTAATTTTCATTGGCTATTTATTCTTCTTCCAAACAATTTTTTTATTATTATATAGTTATATAAATCAGATAATTGTTTGTATGTACACCTGTACTGAAATGAAAACTATATATAACTATTGTAAACATTGCTTGAATATTAATATTAGACCTAACACATTTCTTATTTCGTTTATAGATTTGAAATATTAGCTTAGTTAGCTGTGCGTCAATCTTCTGAGCTAAGGGTCCTAAGTTCGTTTCCCAACAGAAAACCAAGTCGTTGGCGAATATTTAGCTTCCCAATCCACATTAATAAATAAATGACATGAAACTGAATACTGTGGCCGTTAAAGAGTTAAGATAATTTGTAATTCTAGCACTATCATAATCACTCTGTTTGGGAAGTGCACGTCACATGGCACTGAATAAATATTGCTATACTCATAATATTAATGCGTATGCAACTAATTCCCCAACCCGTTTACCTACTTGTCAAGATAGCTTAGTGGTATGGGTAAGTAGCAGCAAATAATTGTGGGTTTCGTTTTTATATTGTTTATTGATAAAGTTTAATTACCACACGAGTGTATAGATGTAATGTAGGTTGAAAGAGTTTTTAGAAAAAGGTTCTCATTTTATAAATGTCCCTACTAAGCAGTTCCACACCCTGACCTATCTTCACTGTTATAAATCTAACTGGTGTCGAACACATGGCCACCCAACGTTGCGCGGTTTTTATATAACTCAGACTTTCAAGATGGCTTGGGGCGTCCCCCTCCGTAATGAACAGGGACTCAACTGTAAGCTATTCTCCCAACAAATTAGTGTAACTCGGTAGCTTACTATGTAAAGCATTTTGAAGTATACTCTTAGCAACTGGTGGCCTTCCCAGCCCTCCCCGCCTCCCCGTACCCCTCATGAAAAGGTCTAAAAACTTGCTGTTATATACCAATAAAGAAGGGATGTTTCCTCTAAGATACTGGTTTTGCCCATACTCCGTGTTATGCAAATCGGCAAAACAATCTATGTTTCGAAAACCTAACCTCGTACGCTTGCGTAACCACTGATTCAGAACAATTGAAAGTATGGTTTCTCAGAATAACGTCATACTTGCATGCTCTAGAGTCTAGATTACCAAAGGCTATACGCTACAACATAACATTTGGTTTTACAAACGCTAAGCATGATTTGAATAATTCATAGATCATATTGCTTTTTTCAGGGGAATTGGAACGTAAATTTTAAGCACACTCGGAGGACACCTCGAAATAATAAAGTTTTGGTTAAAATATTTTCTTGACCATTAAATACTAAAATTATTTAACATATTTAACACTGAACAAAACAATACAACGTTTAAGATTCGAAACAATTATACATACTACTACATACATATTTTAGTGTGAATAGTTAGTTTGATTATCAAAAACTACATTGGTTGGTGAAATAATTTCCACCTTTATTAATTTAATCCTAATTAATTGAATTGCCATTTAAAAGTCAATTAGATTTAAGTGTGAATTGTGAAACCTGTTTGGAAAGTTTGTACTGCGGCCTACAAGATGGCTCTGCGAAACAAAATAGACTTGGCAAAGTTTGGGCTATTCAGAAAATGCGTGTACAACAGTTTTGTCGTTAGGAAACCCCTTCTCACAGGGATAGTGAATTTGTTAGAGAAACTCCTTTCAGGACCCGCAGAAGCTGAAACCTAATTTACTCGGCCAAACTTTTTTCTCTCTAGCAATTCTCTGTTCTTTTCTTTTAAGGTTGTATAATCAATAGGACTCTGGAAAAACGTTTACTATTTCATGCCATCTACCGAGCTAAGTTAGAAACATATATAATCCTCCTGAGTGTCAATTATTTAATAGGTTACAGATAGACAGCAGCACTAAGAAGATTTCAAATAAAGGTTGTGGAAATGTGGAATACATTCCATTTAACATGTTTGAATCGCACCTCTATATCATTCATAAATTCTTTTTTTTCAAATAACACATTTTACTGAGAGCTTAGCTAGTGACATGTTAACTAATATGTGCGTAAAATGGTAGAAACCTTATCATCATTAATATATCAAACGTGTTTGAAATTAAAAATTAAACGTGAAATAAAATAGTAAGATTTTTGTGGAGATAATGTTATTTAGCGACATTGCCTGATTTATGATATCGAAACATTTTTGAGATGGGTTGCTTCTTAACTTAAAGTACTCAAGCTATCTAAGCACTATCATACATAGACGCTAATATAAGAAATGAAAATAGAGGGAGAAAAATGATCGGTTCCTAGCACGAGGCCTCTTGTTTATCATCTGCTGGCATTACCACTCTCTCACTGAGAAGCATAAGCAATCACTTTAATATTTGCTCCTGAACAACATTTGAAAATTTATTATTCTTAAATTGGACATCACTGCCATAAGGACCAGATGAACTTTTAATTTTGGGGGCAAATTTTAAACAGTAATATTGTTCAAATATTTATAGACCATAATTTTTGTTCTAAATTTTTGCTAAGGAGAAAAGTTAGAATTAAGGTCCACTTCATTCAATCTGAAAGTTAGCATCCTTACCATGATGGATTACACTATGTTCCTATATTTTAAGTAATATAATAGTTGACTAATAAAAGGTAAGCTCACTACCTTACAAGCAAGTTAAAAGGTACATTGGGAAGTTAACGCCATTGGTTCAGGTTACAGCTCAATGTTAGGCAATAACGTTATATGTATATACATAACATTATTATAGTTATATATTACATTGCAAATTAATAGGCAGGTGGATAGACTAAGAACTTAATAATACTAAAATATCTCACTTTGCGCAAGCCACAGAAAAAATTAGGGTATTTAAAAAGATGGTTAAATTTTAGATAATTAATAGTTTATTAAAGAACTGAGACAGTATAAATATATTGAATCTAAACAATGTTATATTAGTAATTTAATTTCTTACAAATTTACCAAATTTAACATGGGCTAAAAACTAGATTAAATTAGCTAATTTATTCATTATTTTTATTATAAAAATCTGGACGTGGGTTAATCTACTATGTTAAATTGGGTAATTTATTAATACTAATGATAATAATAGTCTTGACATTGGGTGGTTAGAAAAAAAATTAATTGGTAAATTTGTTCACTTTATTTTTTGCACCGCGTCTTACTACCGGTTCGGGTTGTATCCCTATATCAGTGGTTCTCAATTATTTATCAGCACGGACCACGTTGTTTTTTTCATGGACTGGGCCAGAGGGTATGAAAACTTAATTTGAAAAATTTACACAATGTTATCAAAATGAAAACTAAGTACCTCATAATATTATGGACACTATTTTTATTTTAGGATTCATAAAATAAAAATTATAAAACAAACTCTACTTTAGTTACCAAAAAACCTACTATAAAAATGAGGGCGATTTCCTTCAACAATTTGTATAAGATTTGGTGTATATAATGTGTGCCAATCTTAGGGCATTTTCAACATGGCTATCTGTTAATTTATTCCTGTAACAATTTTTTATATAGGTCTTTTCAGATAAGTTTGATTCACATTTGTAGGTTAGCCCAAATGTAGTTAAGATTAGAATAGCAAGTTTCTTACAATATGAATAACTAGTCATAAATTTAGCCCAAAAATTACACATTGACTCTCCCGTAAAGTTACTTTTCAGTTCTTCTAAACTTTGAACATTAATTAATTCAAACTGTAAGTCTCTTTGGTCCATATTAGCTAAATGACCTTGGCCCTCCTGTGATAACCTACCCTCTCTTCTCCCATCACGCCTAGGCTTAGGGCTTGGGGCGCTACTATAGCAATTGGCTAAACTGTTGATAAAGGGGAGACCGTGGTTCAATCCCAGCTGGGTATACTAAGGGTGTCTTTTCCTTAATGGTTTCCCAATATCTCTCTACATGCAAATTTGGGTACATAGTCCTCTAAATTCAACCTTCCCAATCCCTTACAAATTATTGTAATTAGTACATAAGTGTATAGCCAGAATGGGTAGTAAAACTTGGTGATAAAATTAAAATAATTAATTACCGTGGGTGGGACTAACATCCTTCGCGGGCCGATGTGACCCGCGTGTCAGCTATTGATAATCACTGCCCTATATACTAATTACACTAATATTTTATAGATTAGGAAGGCTTAATTGAGAGGAAGTACACTCGTATTTGCGTGGAAGGAGAGTGGAAAACCACAGAGGAGAAATCATCCTCAATGCACCCGACCGGGATCAAACCCCGATCTATTCATCTTCGGCAGTCTAGTCTAAAACAAAATTAGCGCGTTAGACCACGTGGCTACTGAAGCAAGTTATTTATTTAATAAAGTAATAATAATTTGGACACTGGATTATTTAGAAATTATTTTTATTTTATCACCAAGTCTTACTACCCATTTGGGCTATACACTTATGTACTAATTACGGTAGTTTGTAAGGGATTGTGAAGGTTAAATTTAGAGGAAATATACCCGAATTTGCGTGGCGAAAGAGAGATATTGGGAAACCATTTAGGAAAAGACACCCTTAGTATACCCAGATGGGATCGAACCACGGTCTCCCCTTTATCGACAGTTTAGTCAATTGCTGTAGTAGAACCCTAAGCCATACAACCACCAAAGTGGGTTAGAAACCAAGTAAAGTTGGGTAGTGTTCATATTAGTGAATAGAATAATCATGACAATATATCTCTAAAATAAAGTTAAATTGAAAATGTATTCACTCTAATATTAATAATCTTGAAACAAAATTAAATATGGTCATTTATTTACTACAGTAATATTTATATTAACTCTGTATAGTTTAGAAACAAAGTTAGATGGGATAATGTACTCACTATAGTAATAAATAGTAATAATCTTGACATTGAGGATACATTCAGAAAAAATATCTATATATAATAGGAGGGGACGTATCATAAAATAGTTTAGGTGTTTCAAAGAGAAAACAGGAGACAACAGAAGGAAGAGTAGACGAACGTCACCAAGGAAGTGTGACAGGAGTCAAAGAGAGATGAAACTAGAGGGCTTACATTAGGGACAGCCGCACTACAGAGGAACTAAGACCGAGATGTTGGAGGAGTTTCTGTTGACTAGTCCGTTGTAATTATTGTGAAATCCTAGCACCCAGCCCCCAAGGACGTTAATTGCATTATGAGAGAAAGCATGCGGCTCTCTGACCGAGCATTTCCCGGACATGGCAGGCAGGCAACCCTTCAGCATCGTGTCGTCATGTTGCTCATCCTGTTCTGCATCTCTACACGCCAACCCCGTCCAGTTTGTGCTTGGTTGAAATCGAGAGGGTGAGTGGGCTAGGTGGGGGTCCTCTGGGTAAGGGTGGTTTGCTGGGTCTTAAGGTTACCCTCCGTGTGAAAGACGTACTGACAGCAAGGAAGAGGCATGGCACCTCATCACTGAGTCAGCTCCACTTGGTGCTTTGTCCCTCCCCCCCTTAACCCCACACCTAGAACACCCATTTAAAACTGGGCTGCAAATGACAAGGGAAGATAAGTTGAATGTGGTTCAGGGTTCGAATCGTGCTATTATTCTTAGTTCTCTTAAACTTACCTTACTTGTTCTTTTCCCCCCATTTGATCTCTTTATTTCATATTGATGAAAATTTTGATATTAAAGCAATCTAAAATTATTCTTTAATTTCAGTATTCAAGCCCGCCTCGGTGGCCGCATGGTCTAAGGCACTATTCTTACAGTAGACTAGACTGAACGATTACGGAGAGATTGAGGTTCGAATCTCGGAGGGGTATAATGAGGGTGGTTTTTTCTAAATTGTTTTCCACTTTCCCTCCACGAAAATTCTGGTAAACTTCCTTTAATCACAACCTTCTTAATCCCTAAGACCATTAGCATAATCATTATATAAATTAAGCGTATAGCCCGAATGGGTAGTCATACGTGGTGCTAAAAAAACATTGTACGGACCTCTGCACGGACTTTCTCACTCCAGTGTTATAAAATGGAGACATTTACTCAAAACTCGTAATTTATGTGAAACTAAATTACATACACTAGCAAACCCTAGCAAAAATTGCCCTGTACATACGTAAAACATTTTTTGACTTCCAGTTTTAAATTTTTATAATTCTAATTTTAAGGAATTAAGTACTCATATATCTGGACCAATAAAACAGATCAATATTGGGTCCATAAGCATCAACACTTCGTATTAAAATATTGACATCCGGTTAAAATTTTCGACATTCTTTAAGGGTCATAAATCTAATGGCTATCGCATTGCTATTAAATTCCTCATTTATAAATTTAAACCAATAAAATAGGTGAATATTGATTAGTGAATCTAAAATAATTTAGATAGATCATTACTGTGAACCATTACCCTAAGAGATAAAGGAAAAAGAACAACTTTTTCAGAGACTTATTTATTTGCTTACTCTATGGCATTATATAATTATTGCGTTAAAACTTAATTGGTATCTCTCTAAAACTAAAGCTCACATAACTGTATTAATATATTTGCCAACATCTCAAACATTAATGTTTTTATAAAGATATATTTCAAATAAAATATTTTTTTTTAACTTTTATTAGTACTACAGTTTTGCAATGATAAGTTATTTATTTAGTATCTCAAATAATCGCGGAAACACGGACATTTCCACTTCTGTAAACTACCCTAAAAGTCATTTTCATAGGAAAATTAAAATGACCATTTTATTTATAATTTTAATCGACACCCAAATACGAATTTTAATCAAAATTGTTAGAGCCGATTTTGATAAAATCATTTTTTTTTTCTCTTTTTGCACTTTATTAAACGACTCTTAATGTTAGGGTTAAAAAGAAAAAAATACAGACCGGATTTCAAAAAACAATTTTTAGGGTTAGGGGGTGGGGGGTGATGAAACTTTGACATCCATCAACATCTCAGGTTAGATTTTTTTTTACGTTCTCAATACTTTACCTTTAATGTTCGAAAAGTTAAAAATATAAATATTTGCGTATAAATGGAAAATTATTGATTTTATAAATATATGTTTCAAATAAAATATTTTTATTATAAGTAGACCTACATATTAGCAATGATAAGTAATTTAATATCTCAAAGAGTTACGGAGATAGGATAGAAAAAAATAGAATTTACGCATCAGACTGGAACCCTTAAAGTCATTTTGACAAAAACTTGAGATTAACCATTTTGTTTGTAATATTTATGAATGCTTAAAAAAAATGAAATCTAATCAAAATCGTTATAACCAATTTTTATAAAATTATCTTTTCACCCTATAGGAAACTACCCTTAATTTTAGGGTTAGATAGCCAATTCCGAAAACCCATCGTGGAAACCTTATGGAAAACCTAGATACCAAGATTTAGCCCTATCGGTAATATAATTTGGGCTCTACTGCGAGGTACAGACAGACCGACCGAAATGCAATAACTACTTTTTCGGATTCGGGGGGTTAGGAAATGTCGAAATTCATCAAAATCTTTAGTTAGATTTTTTTGACGGTCACAATACTTTCTCCTCTTGGAAGGTAGCAAGAAAGTAAAAAGTTTTCATCGAGAGACGATGAAACTTAATTTTTTCGACCTCTAACAGATGTGAATCCCAAAATGCACGCAATTATAAGTTGTATATCTATCAGGGTATACCTAACAGCGATGTACAGTATACACAAAAACAATTAGAAACAAGGACAAATGGGACATATGTTTATGCTAACTATTTTAAGTTATAGCGATGTTTGTATCCATCATTATGGAGCTACCTAACATTGTAGGAAGTGTTCAAAATGCCCACCATTGGTCCGCATGCGAGAATCGCAATGCGATGTATTTTTCAAACAGTGTAGAATTCTTTGACACGACTGAAGGTTGGCATTCAAGCTGGAGGTGGCCATTTTTGGCAATTCCTATAGTATTGTTTTAACATTGAGTCAAACTACCTGTGTTCAGGCTGTACGCATACGTACTAATTATAGTAATGTAGTAGATTTAAGGAAGGTTGAATTTAGAGGAAGTATACCCAAGTTTGCGTGAAGTGAGAATGAAAACCTGTTTTATAAAAAACAACTTAAATACACCTGACCATGATCCGAGCCACGAAATCCCAGTCATAGGCATTCTAGTACGGTATTGGGAGAGTCAGGAGTGGCGTCTTGTACCATTCGACCACTAAAGCAATTTTGCAAAAGCCGTAAACACTATGTATATACAGTATTCTCTAAGTGAAAGGTACCCACTTCAAATCGAGATTTTCTCAATGAATAACACGATTGCTTGTTATAATAATTTGATAAAATTATTTATTAGAAATAATTTTTTTTTTAGCAAATGAATAAACATTAATAAGACCTTAAACACAAATCACCGTTGCGAAAATATATTTTTTCTTTATGTTAATATTCTAAATGGAGAATCCAGAAATAATTAATGGATATGACACCTTTTCTATTGGTTTTGTTGAGTTCTTGAGAATAACACACGTATTCTTTGTTATTTTTGTTGTACAACTGTAAGAGTTTCCTGCTTGCCCCGGAGGTTTCACGGAGCTAAGAAGAAGTTGCTATTTCGTCTTCTTTTTGCGAGTTTTTGTTTTTTACCCCCTTCTCTCCACCACCTCTTCACCTTAATTCACCAGTACGAGTATTGTTGTCATCCGTCGCTGCCCCACCTTATCTGAAATATGGCTCTGTTTCCTGCTATAAAACACACCAGAACTGCTACATAAAGTGCCATCTTATTCGTTTTCATTCTCGCTTCGGGGCCAAACCCTGAAAGAAAAAGAAGAAACAACTTAAAAAGAACTTTTTTTTAAGATACGTATAAGACTGATACAGATGCTGCCTGTAAATGTCATTGGTCTTTGGGAAAAACTCTTTTGCAAACCGTACCTTGTTTGGTGATAAAAAAAAAGAACTCTTACACCTGAGGGTAAACTTTAAAAGTGGGGTAAAATTTATGTATTCTTAAAAATGTAATTTTAAAGTACTTTTTGAAGAAAACTAGCAATTATTACTATATGAGAGTTTTATTTTACATATATATGTTAGTTTATAGATACTCTCAGATGAAGCTTATTATTATTAGCACCACGTCTTACTACCCGTATGGGTTATACGCACTTACGCTAATGTGTAATGGTAGGGTGATTGTGAG